>VWZW01002445.1:609078-728670 GCA_013397115.1 Edolisoma coerulescens
GGTGTTCTTCACTTGTGTAAATGCTTTGCTCAGTGAAAGCAGCACAGGAGAGCAGTCCCCATGACGAATACAAGCATCACTGCTGAGCAAAATACTCCCACAGCCGTATCCAGCTTCCAACTCTCCGCTGGCACCTCAGTGTGCAAACTGGGCCTGTCCCAGAGTGAACCAGCTCTCCATATTTTTGCATATAGAAAGAGCTCAGAGACCCTGCTTGCTTTCACTTTCCCCGAAATCAGAGCAGCCTGATTTCACAGCCAAGCTATACTTTTGTTTGTTTGCTTTATTATTATTTTGAATGTCCAGTATATCAATTTTTGTAAAGAAGCACTTCGGAGTTCCTCAAACTCTCACTCTGTGAATTCAGCTTTCTCATCCCTTAGTACTGATGCTGACTGGCAGAGCAGCCTCTTGCCATCATGGTGTCTGAAGTTAGTCTTGGCTAAAGTTGTTTTAAATTCTTAAGTGAAAATGCAGCAAATAAGTTTCTGAAGAAGCACTAAAGAAATACTGAAAAATGTCACACACAGATTAAAAGGTAATTGTGCAACCCCATGTACCAACAAGTGGAACTCCACTGGGAATCGCCAAGAAGAAACCATTGACAACATTATTGTGGGATCTGGCATGATTGTTGCCTAAGCCTAAATATGAAACCTTTGAAAAAATAGGCTGGTGTTACAGAAATTACAAGACTATACAGAAATTATAAATATCAGAGGGTGAAAAAAAGTTTCTTTAATAAGCAGAACAAAGCTTCTCAGCTTCTTCAATCAAAGAGTCGTGTTAGAAACTCAGCAGTTTGTGAAATTCGTAACTCTAGTTTGATGGAATTGACATACATTAACCAATGTTGGCTGATTTTTTAACATATTTTTCATATTTAAGTAGTTTTGTTTATTACATTCCAAATCTTCAGTAAGATCTCTTTTTCATGAGGCAACTGGAAGAAATATAAATGATGAAGTACAAAGAGATTTGAGGATAATTTTCATGCAAAGCTGAAACTGTCCTGTGTAAAAGTTGAGAAGTGAGAGTGCAAGTAGTGAGAGTGGGCAGAGGATGCTGGAACGATGACTGTGGGTTTGAAGTGGCAGTTCATAAGTATGTGCATGAAAGTGTAAGTGTTTTGCAAGAAATATAATATGGCTTTCGTTTTTCCCTAATTACTTCACCATTATATGAATTCTTGAGGGTGGAAGAATGTAAGGAAGCAGTGATGCTTATTTGGGGTTTTTTTAATACCAGTCTCCTATGTCTTTCAGCCAGCCAAACCCTTTCAGTGTGGTTTAGTTTCACTACCCGTTATCAGTGCCCCACTCACAGCTTATCTTTTTTCTGATGTTTCAGAGAATCAAAGAGTAGTTTGTGTTGACACTGTGAGCAGAATTAAATAGACACTATGCAACACAATGAGGGAATGAGAAGAGTGCTGCTTCAGTGGGCACAAGAAATAACACTAGGACACCTCTAGCCATCATTTTGTGGTTAAAATCACACCGATTTATCGCCAAAGGTGCTCCAAAAAATGAAACTTTAAACATTGGCTCTATGGGAGACTCCACCACCACTGTTGAAGTAGCAATATTTTTCTGAGGGAGTTTGTAGTCTATCAATTAGAGTCTTATTGAATCAATAAGAATTAGCCTTTATTTGTCTTCAGGCAGAGATTTTGTCTGTCTTTATAGTTGAACAGTGAATAGATTTTTTTTTTTTTTTTACAATTACTGTGAATAGCGGAAGTGGTATCTTGCACGTACTTGAATTAAACAAGCTTGTGGGACTATAAGCAGACCATCAACCTAATGTAGCTATTGTAACTGTTTCTCCTTGACTGTGGAAAGTGTCTGTCTTTGATTCAGGAGGCGTGAATCATTCACCATTCTCATAACACCAAACTTTAGATTAAAGCTCTAGTAGGCACTAGTCAGAGAAATATGGTATGGGTTTAGAAGAGTAATGAGGAGCAGTGGTTTCATAGTGGTTTTGTAGTTGCAACTCCCCACTCCCATTAGACCAGGTTGCTCAGAGTCCCATCCAGCTTGGACCAGCTTTTCTGGTCAACCTGTGCCATGGTTTCACCACCTTCACAGTAAAGAATGTGTTCCTAATTTCTAGTCTAAACCTGCCCTCTTTCAGTTTGAAGCCATTCCCATGTGTCCTGCGACTATGGGCCGTAGTAAAAAGTCCCTCTCCATCTCTCTTGTAGGTCTCTCTAGGTACTGGAACAATAAGTAATAGGTAGAAGGAAAGTGTTTCTAATACTTTATTTGAAAACCTGCTGGAGACTTTGAGGGATCATTCTAGAAATAACAGGGTCATTGCAAAGACCCCAGCAGCACTGCTATAATAATATCAACCCAGTTTGTATGTTTTGCATTTGTTCTTCCTAAATGATAGTGATGGTGGTGGACTGAAGACTACAAAGATTAAAATTTTGCCACAGAGCGGCAAGAACAGGGGTGAACATCTGTTGCCTCTCAGTTCTTGAACAGTATAAATCAGCTCCATTTTGAAGTTTTCTAATCCCATTCAGGGTTCAAACATCTCTATGGAGAATGCTTCCAGTTGGCAGCAGTGTCTACTGATATTGTTAATAATGCTGTTGATGGTTAAAAAAATGTGTGTGCTAACAAAACTCCCAGGGGTCATGGAGGTGAGAAATTTCAGAAAATGTATATTTGGGTGAACTTTTGATGTCAATCAAAAACATATGTGCTTTTCAAACCCTTACATGTGAGGTGTTCAGAACATTCAGGTCTGATAAATTTGATTATCTTTTGAGGACCTCCACTTACAGGATCTACTTTAGAAATACAAGTAGAAAGCATGGATTGTAATTACTTCCAGCTCTGCTGCTCTTTGTTTTAATAAATAATCAGTCCTCGGAACACTTAAAAACATGGTAAAAAAGGATTGGATGCACTGAAGAAACAGTTAAAAGACTTTTAAAAGGCACCCTTTTTTATGTAATAATGTGGTGCTCCTTTGTTCCACTACATAAAAAAGAACCTGGACAGCACTGACCATGTACTGACAGCCACCTTCAATCTTGTCTAAGATGCAGTTTGACTGCTAGAGAAAAGTAAAACACTCTTCTCTTCTTTTTTTTTTATTTTTCCTCTCAAATCAGCAACGTCACTCTGATCCCCAGGGTTACTATTCTCACTAATATGGTGGTGTAAGAGCAAACCTGGTAACATACAAGGATGGAGAAGTTAATAGTCTGTCCTGGACAAAGGGAGAGAAATAACTCTAGATTTGAAGCATCCGTTCCCTTAGAGGAACAACTTTTTATATGGCTCATAAAAAGAGAGAAGTACCATCCAAAGAGTGCTACTGGTCTTACGGAGTTTTAAGGGGTTTCTGAAGCAGAGACAGAAAAACAGAGAGAATTCAGAAAGGGTAATTTTGAAGCAGCAACTCTTGATATAAACAAGTTGGAGGAGAAGGCTTGGGCTGAACTTGATCTTACTGTAAATGTCTTTGGTCATGCGTCCAAACCTCGGGAAAGAACTGAGGCCCGACTTAGCTTAGCATCTTGACAAGGTTTTAAAAAGGAAGTGAAAGGTAATCGCTCACAGATGGAACAGTGATCTGCAATAATTGGAATTCTAGTACCAGCTTCAGGGAAAAAAATCTCAGCTCTCTTTAAATGTTAGGTTTCTGATAACTCACAGGAAACTAAATGCTTTCCAGAAGCAAACTACGAATTTTTTTAGGTCTTGAATTCAAGTTAAATTCCGTACTTCCGCATCACAGTTCTTGTGATTGTTGGCTTCTGTTAAACATTTTAATTAAGCCCTTGAAAACAATCTCAGATAATACCACACACAAATGTAACTCCAAGACCACTGTTGTAGGTCGCTTCAAGGTGGAAGGGGAAAGAAGATATGGGGATACTCTGGGAATAAGGCTTCCTTGATGCTTTTTTCCTGAAGAGGAATAGTGCTGGTTTTAACCCAGAGGCTCAAAGTGGCCTATCTGCATGGCATAATACATGTGGCTGGGGGTGGTCAGACCTTGGAGGGCCACTTTGAGTGAATCTTCAGGAAGCTGCTTTGAATAGTGGAGACAGTGGTAGTCCATGGTCAGGAAAGGAAACATTCAGCACTACGACTCCTTGGCACTTTTGCCGTGCTGCTCCTCTGGCCAGCAGCCTCACAGTTCTGGGCCATGGCATCCAATTCTGGTGCCTCTCAAAGCAACAGATACTGCACAAAGTGTAGATGGTGCTGGCTGGGTGTCCTGTGATGTATGAAGTAAGAGCATTGACATAAAATTGCTGCAGAAATAGTGATTTACAGCTGTAAGCACTTAATAATGCCCAAAGCATTTTGTGAATTAGGTGGAAAGCATAAACCAGCAACTCCTATTTTGCAGAGTGGGCAAAACTGCTTCAGCAACAAATGGCTTCAGGCCTTATTAAAAGAGAAAACTTCAACTTAAAGGGACAGCCAAGTAGAGACAAGAGTGAGTGGGAAATAATGTCTCTGTCTATCTTTAAACAAAACAAAGTGATAGTGGAAGTAAAAAATGAGTAAATAAATAAAATGCCATGAGAATGGTCAGACTTCTCATAAGTAACACCTACAAATCATGTGTTAGACCTCTTCTGCATATCTGAATTCATGAATAAAATGTTGTAATTCAAAAGTGCTAAGATAAAAAATAAACAACTAATAAAGCATAGCTTAAATCTCATGGTTTAAAACTCTGGACCGGAGGGAGATAAATTTATCCTTCCAACTTTTAATATGCTTTTCCCCCCATCATTTCCTGCTCAACACATGATGGCAAATGCGGTATGAATATGTTCAGTATTTAAAAAAAACACAGCTCAATCAATCCTGTGCAGAAACACCTACTGCTGTGTCTTTACAGGAGAATGTCTTCTATTAGGCATTTAGGAAATTGACCTGAACTAGAGAGCCTGCACAAAATCTAAACATTTCATCTGATTTCTGACTGATGGGCAAGACCTCACCCAGACCTCTTTTTAATCTGTTTTGATTCTCTTTCCTCTGGATTATTTTTTTTAGAGTAGCATCTCCTTGATAGTTGTTGGTCTGTCAGCATGGACCTTATAAATTTTTTCAGGGCTTTGTAGTTCATCTGTCTGAAAACTCATATCAGTCCAAAACCTGACCCAATAAGGCTGAGCCTTTGGCTTTGCACAGACCTGCTGTTGATGTCATCACTTATTCATGGAGCCTCCTAGGTTCAGTTGGCATCAGGAGTCAAGGTCTACGCTCAGCCTGAGCAGAAAAAGGAATTTTGTTAAAAATAAGTACTTGTTTTAATAACCTGCTTTAATGCTTTGCTAGATGCATGCACTTTTAAAATTAGTGAATTTGCATGAATTTTCATTCTGAGATTATTTTACTTAGGGATTTCTTATTTCTCTGAAGTGTTGAAATCTCTCTGCTTTCCTGAAAAGTTATTTTATAGAATATCACAATAGTACAATAGAACAAGAATAATTTGTTGCAGGTATGTGCGTATTTGTAGTTTACAGTAACTTTTATTATCTGCATTAATGGACAAAGTCATTAAGGTTTGAGGTTGTCACTGAGGAATCTCTCAGGAATTTCACACATTCAGAATTAAATCATCACTGCCATTTTTTCAGTTCCTAATTTGGTGTACATTCCATCTTTTTAATAGCACCTAGTATCTCTGCCGGGGACTGAATTTTTAGGGGATTCAGAAAGAAATTTCTGCCTTGGCAACGTTGATTCTTGCATTTTCTATCCCTCCGCTGGGGGGGGAGTGGGGGGAAAGAGGAATTATCTGTTTTGATAGTAATGCAGCTTTTCCAATCCATTTCTAGTTCAATGCACAGGCCACTGTTTGAAATTACAGCCCTAAAGATTCTTTATATACAAAAGCTTTGGATACAGCGGTTTATGTTCTGGGCAAGCAAGAAGATGTCCAGGGCCTCCTACTAACCACTGCTAATTTGGTCAGTGTGTGAGCAGTAGGAGAAACTACTTTTTAAAAGGATGTGGCATACAGGTTTGAAGGAGAGGAGAGATGAGCTATCTTCCTCACTTTTACAAAGAGCTGGCATTTGCTTGCTGCAAAATGTGGTGCAACTATCTTCTGTTTCACTCCCTACTATTCCCAGGTTTTCAGTTGTTTGCACTCTGTCTGCCTGTACCACTGGATTCAGCAGGGTGGTGCACCCGATTAAAAACCACCACCAAGACATGGAGGTAATTCCTGGCTCAGGGCAGTGAAAGCACACCCTCAGCTCTCTAGAACAGGGGCTGCAAAACAAGAGAGAGCTCTAATGTAAAGCACAAACAATATAATAAATCAAAATGCAAGGCTGGTCAGTGGTATTTCTCACTATCTCTTACTGGCTTTCTAGTTATCTGGAACCTCCTTCTGTTGTCACTGACAAGAAGGAATTTTGCCAGTGGCATTGATAGGAGACAGTTTGCTTCCTTTCTGCTGTGGAAATCAGTCCAACAGTACTTTGTGTTTTGTTTAGTGCTTTGTCCTGAGAGTGCCCTTGAGCATTTCACAAACTATGAATGCAGTCATGGTTTTGCCACAGGCCTTGGGCAAAGCACAGCCCATTGTGTTTGCTAACTCCAACACAAGTCAAGCTGAGAGTTACAAACTGGGGCTTAGGTTCCTTCTTGCACCCAATAAACACTGCCTGGGAAAGACTGGATGCCTTGAGAGATTTAGGAACCAGAATGGTCGACTGGGAGTTGCCCAATTGGTCTAATAGGACTATGCAAAGCACTGCTGTGTTACAACTTAAATCCTACCCCCTCCATCCATACAACTCCACAAAGACAAAAGACTCACTCCCTGGGAACTGCAGCCCACAATACCTTCTTTTTTAAGGCAGCTTGCCGGCAGCCTGTCAGCCAAAAAAGAGTCAATGATTCTTCTCAAGTGTAGGTTGGTATCTTGTGCAGCAGGGTAATGTCAGTGGCTGGAACACTGATCCAAGACAGAGGAGACAGCAGCTGATTCTTGTCTTCACCTGACTGGTGAAGACACCCACATTTTGCAAAAGTGAGCATTCCATATGGCTATTGACTAGTGAGAGCTCCATATGGCTGCTGCTTTCTTTTCCCTGAAGCTGTTCCACTTAGGGGGGATGTGTTGCAAATTCACTGGCCCAGTAAGGGGAAACAGGATACTCAGTGTAATTTTTGGACACTCATGAGGGAAAAGGAAAGGACTGGGTTTAAGTTACTGCTTTGCAGAACATTTGCATTTGACAAAAACCAGCTATGAAGTACCTGTGCTGACTTTGGAGCAAGACCTGGAACTTGGAACATTTCTTGCCTAATTTATTGTCATCATCACCTAGAGAAACAAAATTCTAATTTCTTCTCCTCAGGCAGCATTAAAATTGGTGTTCTCTGCGTGTGTTATGTATTTGGGCTCTTCTGAGAATTGGCCTTTCCAGGCAGATGGGCCTGGTGGAGATAGTGGATTTAAGGACTACACTTCTGATGTGGCTGATGTTTAGGCATGAAACATCTCATTTGAATCTGTATCTAAACAAAAGAAGTTTGATCTTCTCACTTCAGAACTCAAACCTAGGTCTTTCAAGCCTCTGACTAATATTCAAGCATGAGGTCACCCTTCCTCTCCTGCTGTTCCCATCCACTGTTGAAAAATGTTACTTCCCCAGTGGGATTTGCAGCTTTTTAGCTGTTAAGACTAAACAGGAGGAAGGATATTGTATCTGTTTGCTTTAGGAGTGCAAACATCATAGATACTTGTGTGCAAAGCATAGTGGGCTGTCCGATCTTTAAAATTGTTGTGGTCTTTATTTATGCTTATATTCAAAAGAAACTACAAGAAAACCACATAACAAACACTGCATGTGGACTCCTACCCCCTCACATCGTGTCGGGCAGTGATTCAACACTGACTCAGACCTTTCTACTGAGGCAGTTAGACTATTTCCTGCAGCAGGAAAGAATCTCAGGAAATGGGAACCCTACCATTCCAGGCACAAAGTAGTGGCCTAGGTTCCCCTTTGTGCTTTCGCAGAAGGTCCCATTAACACTAATCAGGGTTAGGGACAGCCATGAAACAGTTCAGCAAAATGCTACTCTTTGTTGGTTTTGATGCCTTCTTTGTTTGGTTTCTTTTTTCTGGTGGGTTTTTTGATAATCATGGGGTTTTTCTGTAGGAGAGGAAACTATGAGCTATTCCCGAAGGCAAGGGATGATAGTGCTTGTAGATCAATTTGAAACATGAGTATCTGCAAAACAGTCACTGAACTTCACAAAGAGGGGATGAGATTATGCATCCATGGCTAAGGGATTTGGCTGATTGTGGGCGCTCCCAGTCCCTTCTTCCAGGACTGCCCTTTTCCCACAGTTTTAACATACTTGGGAGGCAGGACAGCAGCTTAACAGACCCCTGTTCTTCTCTCCTGGCCCTGGGATTGTTGTAAAACTCTGCCCAGGGACATGGTACCCCTGAAAGGGGGAACTATGCATTCTTATCTTACACACACTTTGTCTGGCTAGGTGCCTTTCTAGGAGCCCAGAAGTTTTCTTTGAGTTCTCTAATTTCTATATGAGGCTACTATTTAAAATCTAAGAGCTCATACTATTTATTCCCTTCAAAAGTTGAGCCCTGCTTACCTGCTTGAGAAAAACGCGACTTTGTAACCTGCTTTGTAAAACACAACTTGTAAGCATCTACTCACAGGAGAACATTTTATCCCAAGGGAATCCAGGCATCTGCCCAAGCTCTAGCTCAAGCCTTTAAGCTCCTAAAGGATGCAGGATTTCAGACAGATCCTGAGTTTAGTGGTTTTTTGCTGGCTCTGTCTAGAAAGCTCCACCTGTGTCCTGATGCCAGGGGATTATCATTCTGACTGCATATCATTTATAAAGGTCTCAGTACTCAAGCATGAGCTTGGTGTATATTTCTGAGGGGCAGACATCTAAGCATGAGATGCTCCAGATGTTTTACTTTACCTGCTACTATGTCCCAATGTCCCTTATTTGATCTACCATCTAACTCAATATTTATGTTTAGGGCAGGTAAGTAGGAGACAGAACTTTTGCCCAATGATTTCATGTGTGACTCTCAGAACATGTGACATAAATCCTTTCAGTAACTCAGTCTGTCATCTGTTCTCTTGGATACCCTGCTGTTATCACGCCTAGCTTCCATTTCAAATTTTTCAGTCTGAATTGACAGGTTTTTTTTAGACAGAGACCATCTTTTCTGTGTTTTACACTTGAAACACAGTGAATTTCTATCCCTAGATCTTAACTAGTAGCAGTGCTAATTGTCCACAGTCAGATACCAAGGGCATAAATGCCACTGAGCTTCAGATCGTTTACCTTTGAAATTTTCTTTAATAGTAACAGAAAGCACTCTGCCTTTTAGAGGAACAAATTCACTTTCTAGGATCACTGTTAAAAAATATGTGCTGGAGGATAAATAGATAAATAGGAATTTTGTTGCTGGTCCCTGTTCTGGTTAGTACATGCAAATGCAGCAGAGCACACTGCAGTTCCAGTGCCTTTCCTTGATGGCTTGTCATTTTCTGTAGCAAGTCAGTCGGGCTACTGCCCTTTCTCTGCAGTCTTAGCTTAAGGATCTGTTGATGCATCACCAGTGATAACCTCAGCACCATTCCAAAGAAAAGCTGTCAAGATTTTGTTTTCACCTTCTTCTGACTAACTGCAACTTCAGGCCATTTTACAGAACTTTCATGTTTATTCTCCTGATTAGCATCAGGGTTCACAGTGAGTCGTTCACCAGTGCAGCCACTTAAAAAGCTTTTCCTGGGTCTGCCTTAATGTTAGTCAGAGAAGCGTGAGTGTAGTGCAGCTAGTAATCTTATCTGAGAAATAATCACCTTATTCTTTAGGTAAAGGGTTGGTTTTGATTTGTCTACAAAATGAACATCTGCAGTATGTAGTCTGTAGCATTTTGAAGTGATTAAAATTTCACTACTCTTTTTTTCTGGTCAGCTTGCATGGTTTTACCCTCTTTTACAAAAAGAAAAAAAATAGAATGGCCATCTGAAATTGAATAATATAAATGGCCTACTGTGCTGTATTTATGGTAAAGGTATTAACTGTTTAGTCTTTCCTATTCTCCAATGCCTTTCAGACTTAACATCTTACTGCAGCTTTGCTTTATTTTCCCACTGTGTTCCAAACACCTTTGTGAAGCATGCTGGGGGATTAATTCTTCATGCTTCTCAAATACTCTAATTTTGTCTTGACTACTCTCATGTTTTCAGGCTAATGAATCGCTTTTCCATTGATCTCTTTATTCTTTCTCTAATTTCTACTGTCTGTGCTGTGAAAATGTGGTTTTCTCTGAAGAGAATTTGAGGCACAGAGTTGAAGCAGAATGTGAGTGTAAATCCTCTGGCAATGTTTCTACTTCCTTGAACACAAATTTTGTTTAGGTGAGGAACAATAGACTAAAACCCTACATTGTGCCTAATCTTCATCAGTGTCATGTACACTGACCTGTAGCTGTCATGTAACGTTTCAACATGCTCTTGATTGGTTTACCTCACATTTATATAATAATAAAGTGCAATTAGATGCCAGTTATGGCAAAACTGAACAGTTACACAGAAAACCAAAATAGTGTCATGTAGTGCAAACAAACTCAAAAAGTATTAAAAATAGCATAAGAAAGACTACAAAGCTGTTGAGATGTGAATTGGACAGATATTCAAAGACATGAAAGTTGTGTATCTATTGGGTAAATTTTAGAGGCATAAACATATCCTCATCCAAGAGTGCCTTTTAGCAGACATTTATTTCTCATTACCCATGTGTATTTTCTGAAGCCAGTAAAAAACAGTGACAAGAACTTATGAGGAAGATAATTTTGATAAAAATAAAAAAATGGAAGCCTCATTTAAATACAAAAGGGAAAAACCTGCTCCTTTTGTCCTATAAACAAAATGGTATCTGATGGTTTTACTGCCAAAGAATGAAGTGTTCTGCAGTTAACTTGACACAAGTTTATTTTGCAAACCTTAGCTCCTACTTCATATTTTTTAAACGGAAAACCTCAATTTAACAGTGATTAGTATAAAGTGTTAATGGAGGAAGGTGAGCATGTAAGGGAACAACCAGCAGCTTACTCAAGCTTGAGCTGTTTTTAACAAGCAAATGAGAAAGATGGGGTATGTGTTCTGTGCAGCTGGGCTTAGCCTGTAGTTTGTCTGCCTTTTTTTACTTAGTCTGAGTATTAATAATGTCAGCTATGTAATTTGCCATGAAATAATAAACTTGGAATTGGAGCCTGAGATATTATTAGCAATGCCTTACTTTTTCTTTCTGTTAATGTTTCCCAGACTCTCCCCTGCCTACATCCTCATTAGTCACAACTGCAAGAAAATTAATGGCAACTTGCATTTTGTGAATTTGTAGTTCCACACACATCCTTTGCTCACTTCAGAATTCTCAAATGACTTCAGTCCAAGTGAATCTGCCATTTCTGTATTTATTTAACATTGGTTTTGCTGAGTTGTGGGTGTAATGAATGGTATCAAAATGTTTAGCTTGTGGTGGTTGGAGGCATTTTCATCATATTTTCCTGGTTTTATGACACTTGCTTATTTATTTTTTTCTTTTGCTCGCAGCAAGTGTGAATAGTCCTAAACTTCCAAGTTATTTGCGGATGAAGCAGATGTTCCATTTTTAGTATCTTTAAGAATAATTTTGAGCTTTTTAAAGTTTTAATTATGTTTCAGGTTTTGTATGCTTGTACATAAATTAAGGACAGAGTGAGGAAAGAACTGCTCTACAGTTTCTGTTAACATTTCTTAATTGTGTAGATTTTTCCTTTTCATAAGGGCCAGTGTGGAATGCAAAGTACAAAAGTACAAGAACAACTACTCACATGCCGTGCCACAGTGAATTTCTAACCTAGGTATTCTTCATGGGGACATAGCTTGGAATAGCTATAAGAGTTGCCAGTCCTAAATGAATGGCAATGCTGCTCAGGAATTCACTCCTGGGGCAGCAGCAGCAGTTCTCCACACAGCATCTTAAAGCAAACCAGTGTACAAGTTTCTGTTTTGACTCAGCAGCCCAAGAAGGAATGAGCAGAGTGTGGGAGCCTCAATAGTTGCCTTGATCTGAAACAATGCTGTTCATGAATCAGAGCTGTTTGAAGCACTATTATTCTGGTAATGTATCAGAGAAACAAGGGATTAAATGACTGGGACAGGTCTTTTCAGACAGCATTCCTGTTGGTGATTAGGCCTTCTTGGAAAATCTTCTGACCAACTCTGCTTATCAGGAAGCAAAGTGTGGAAAAGGAAATATGTTGAAGAAAATTGTTGGGATTTATATGAATACCATCCTAATAATATCTTTTTCATATTATGTGCACTGAGGCAGTACATCAAGGGTTCAGAAATGGAGGAAAAGGCCCTGTGGACATGTAGACAGAACATTCTGATTTTTTTTTTTTTTTTCCCTACAAAACACTGTTATTTGAAAGTGACAAATTTCAGTTAGTTCTGCCTAACTGTCAGGTCACCAGGGAAGAACAGTGAGGAAGTGGATCAGGAACAGAAGAATGAGAGTGGAATCTCAAGAGAAAGGAAAAGGAAGAACCTTCTCTTAGATATCAATAGAAGTGAGCTGTTCAGCAGCAGGGAGTGGAGAGGACAAGCAGCTTTTAGTAATGCAAATAATGAGGTACAAGGGCTGTGCTGCAAGCGAGATAGATCTGAGAAAGTGCCCTGTTTAGAGGAGTGTGTGTTGGTGCTCAGTTAAGAGCTCTTTGATTATTAGAAATGGTGCAGACCATGTCTGGAGTTTTCACTTCTAGCTTCAAAGGACATTCTTCTTGGCACAGAGGAAAATGAGGTTTATTTGCAAATCAAACCAAAACAGACTTTGTAGTAAAAGAAACCACAATTTGCTTATTTACTAAGAAGGCATGCATAAATCTGTCCAATTTGAAAATCGAGATGGCCTCCTGACTATACCGTTACAGTCCACCTCTTGCGGTCTTAATTGCTGCTAGCAGTCAGCTTAATTGGGAAATAAACTGTTGAGTTACACAGCTGATATTCCTAACACACTTGCGTAAATAAACACGCACCCTTGAAGGATTTTTTTTTTTTTAAAGATATCAGAAAAGTATCTAGCCATTTTGTCTAGTGGTTTTGATTAACTCTACAAAAAGAAAATTACCCTCTCCAAACAAAAAGTGAGCTTGGACTAACTCATTAAAGAAAATTACTTCAGGCTGTGGCATTGACAAAGCCAGGAAGAACTTATATTTTCATAGTTCACCTAAAGTGCCTTTTCAGTGACTACCTGTTACTGTTTTTAGGCTTGTACATTGCCTCTATGGCCCTCACCTGCTTCTTCCAGGAATTTACGGCTACTCAGATAAGGACATCCACCTAGCTGAGCAATCTGACCATGTTGTGTTCCCTTCCAAAGGTTGTTTTTACTATCATCTGTCTATCGATCAGACCTACTTTAATAGAAGGGGGTTATCTCGTACCAATTATTCCTGAATTGTTGGAGTATTGATGCAGGCTTGGAAGAAACAGCATTTTGTTTAGTCCCAATAGAGTACAAACACATATCATCAGTCCTATGCCCATGTGTAAAAATAGTCTGTGCACAGGGAAACAAAAAAGACTGGTGAGAATGAAGGTTAAATATTTCTAGAGCTTGCATTTGAACTAGCTGCTCTTTTCTTGTGCATTTCTGAGACAGTGTAAATCAAAATGCTAGACTGGGGACACAAGACATGCTTCAGGACTTCTTTGTCTCTGTAGAGGATTAGACAGATTGTTCAAAAGACTGAAGTCTTGGTCAGAGAGGCTCAGTAAGAGGATTTACATGCTGATACAAAAGGGAGAGTGTTGCTTGCTGCAGACTCTACTGAAAAAGCAAACTGGTCACTGAACTCTGAATTTGCTAGGGATGTGTGAACATGGTAGAAACATGGGAGAATTTGGGGAATTGCAGATTTATTTGAAGTGTGTGTTGGAAGGAAAACACTGGCCTCAGAAGCTTAGATCTCAGCTACTCCACTTTAATTGCACACAATTATATCAGAGGGTTTTTTTATGGAGGGTTTGATGGTAGTTCTGAAAACACTAGATTACTACGCAAGAAAACTGGATTACAAGTTTCCACAGTAGGAATCCTGCTGCTAACACTGGTATTTGTTCAAGTCCATCATTATTCAATTGAAGAGCTTGATGCTCCTGAAGAGAGATGAATTACTGCTTTGAAGAGCTGTGCTGGCAATGAAGAAAATATCAATGCTGCTGCTGGCTAATTATTTTCAAGTCATTGGTAGGGCTGTGTTATTACTGCAGAGAGTGAAATACAGCGTTGAAGATGTTGCATTTACTGATGAGAACCCCTTCATTTTGACAAGGAACTGGCTTGCTGGCAGGCAAACTTGTCCTGCTGCTAAAGGAAAATTGGTAGTGCAGAGAGATTGTTTTTGAGACCTTCAAGAGGTCTAGAAACCATTTAAGAGATTTTCTCTAAGGCAAACTTGAAAAACAAAACCACAATAAAGAAGCCTGCTCCAATAAATAAAACAATAACCATCCCTATTAAAACCCACTCTCACAAGTTTTTTGGAAGGTGGAGACCCTTGAACACCATCAATTTTGGATGGTTTTAGGGTTTATTCTTCAACTTTAAATTTGAGTTTGATTTATTTTCAGGAATGTTCATTCTATGAGGACTGCAATATAACATTTTTGTCATATTGTGACAGGCGAGGACAAGACAAGGAAAATGAGGATACCAAAAAAATAATATTGCAGATAATGTTTTAAGGGAGACATTGACAAAGGAGGAATAGAGCAGAGAACAAAAAAGAACAATAAGGATTAAAATATTACATGATGAATGGTTTGGAGGTTGCAAAAGTTTGAGGTAAAAGGAGGGGAAGTAACAGCTATTCAGAACAGTAGTGATAAGCTGGAGAACAGTCACACTTGTAGAGGATTTGTTGTCATGTTGTGTAGTGGATTTTAACAGATTACTTTTCTCCTAACACACATTGAAACTTTGTGCACTCTGGTTTTAAGTGTGCAGCTGTGGCTGCCTGTGGGGTTTTTTTGCTGAGCTTTCTGGGTTTACTGAAGCCTACAGTAAAGAAACTTTCAAGGAAGCCCACACAAGGATCAGTATTTATTGTTATAATTCAGGAAAACTGAAGCACATGAAGAAACGAGGTATTTTGCAAGACACCTTGTAAAAGTGATCATTCTGCCTTATATATTATTTGCTGACTATCCCACTTCAACAAGAATTTGCAGAGTGGGATACTTTGACTAAACCACTATGCCTTTATTAGAAGTGTTCAATTTGTGGTAATACCAGGGCCTCCGAGTGTATCCAGAGGAATACCTTACCAGTACACAACCCCAGAATTGCCCTTTGTTGAATTTTCATTACTTTCCCCCATTCTTCACATGTCACAGAATTTGAGCTGCCTTTAATGTCTAAACACATCTCTGAGCATAATCAAGCTTATCCTCGTACAAAGCAACTGCCAGAGAATGATGAATAACTGTGGTTTCCTTGGTTAATTCAGTGCAATACCCCTTTTCGCTTTGAATGTTAGCATGGAAAGGAATTGTAGACTTCCTTTAAGTAGGAGAGGAAAAAATGGTTTGCCCTTGATGGCATGGGCAGGTTGAGTATCTTTTGCTATTTTCCTAAGACCTGTATATTCAGTAGGTAATTCATTGCTGGATCAGATTACATTTATTATACCAACCCACACAACCAGGATGTCTTCTAGTGAGCCAAAATGTCTCTGTGATGTGGCTTGTTGCCCTTATTTAACTTACTATTTAGAGTAGAAATTAAAAAATGCATTTCCATGTATTTTTGCCATTTTTTATTGTCTTAAATGGCTGTAATTTAAAACTTATGTTTTTCTTCTTCATACTTTGCTGCTTAAAATTTGAATTCATTTTATCAAGCTATGTTGGCTTTAATATTTACATATATTGTACTATATGGTTCTCCATTGCCAGAGGCTAAGATTCTAGATTAATTGATAAATTGATAGACAAATAAATAGTGCACTTCTGGAATAAGGTGTTACTCTGTGGCTCAGTTACATTAGAGTGTTCAAAATCTGAATTAATTGAAAGAGCATAAATTTTACAATCCATTTTCCAGCCTGTGGTAAAATGGAAACTTTGCCTACCATTACTAATACGTTGCTTCTCTACCATTATTTTCTTAAATAGAGTAATAAATGTAGCAAAAATTGCTTCATGAAAAATGCAATAAACTGTTTATAGATTATCATTATTTTTTATTTTTTGCGGGTCTTGGACCTAAGATTGACAAAGTAATAAACATATGTGGTTTCCTGTCACTACAGCATCTATCTTCTCAACATCATGCGGATGGTTTCTATCCTCTAGCTTGCAGGCATGTTGTTTGTGAGATGTTCCAGTGCTGGTCACAGCAACAGGGAAATGCTTACAACACGTCCACATCCACTTTATTGCCATTACTGGGTCCATCAAATACTCATGATTGCTGTACAGAGCTGTAAATTTACTGTGAGTTTCGGTCACCAGAGGGCACTTGAATGGTTTTCACACAAACCATCCAGCAAATGACAAAAATACCCACCAAGCTCTCTGTGGGGGTGCAGACTGGGCATATAACTGTAACCTGTGGTGCACCAAGCTTTACATAAAAAGGAGAAAAGGAAGACACTAATAAGGAGAAGTTAGTAGAAAGTAAAACCTTTAAGAATATATCAGGAAGGCACTGATTTCCTAAGTTAAAAATGATGGAGAGCTATTATTTTTTTTTTAAATCAAAAATATGAGACAGATTTATCTGCTGCAATAAAGAAGGAGGTAGAGATAGGTTTTGTAATATCTCCGCTTGAGGATTTTTACTTTCTTGTCAGTCTACCTGTAAAGCTCATACTGTGTTTTTTCTCTGAAATGCTTTAATAGCACAAGGCTCTGTGTTACGGAAGCCTTCTTAAGTTGATTGAAGATTTTTCTTTTTGAGCTAATTCCTGCTGAGAAATTTAATTAAGTTCTTGAAGGTGATGTATACTTCGGTTTAAGTTAAAAGACATGTTTACTTCTTTTTTTTCCTAGTAATTACTAGTACCTTTCAGAGTGATTTCAGTCACATACCTTTATGCCAAAAGACCTGGCCAAAGTCATGGTTCACTCACCTCTAATATTTTTTTCTTTATTAGAAATGGGGTTTTAGTATCTCATTTATTTTTGTTTGCCAGAATGCAGGAAAATAAATGTATTCCTTGTAACATCTGTGAGTTTATGGATTTCTTTAACAAACTGATAAACAAGATCAGATGGTGGCCTTTTAGGTCAGTTCTGAGCAAAAGGGGCCCTGAAGTGCACTGCCTGAGAAATACCCGCTCCTGTCTACGTTTCTTGATTCAGGTGTGTTCCAGAATGGTCTGTAATAGCAGTTAAGCATAATGAGGGCTCCAGACCACATCAGATACGGCAGTCAGCTAGTGGGGCTTCCTGCCTCTCTTGCCCGCATGCTGCAGCGTACAAGAGAGAAACACAAGCACACTGCCCGTGCACGGCGCACAGAGCTGAAGGCTGGAAGAAATCTTACTCCAGCCTGCGTGCAACCAGTCAAACTCATCATCCAATGATCCACCAACCACAGAACCATTTAGGCTGGAATAGATCTTAAAGATCATTGAGTCCAACTGTAAGTCTTCCTAGACACTAAAATTCTTGGAGGTGTTACCTTTTTGCGACTCATGGAAATCTGGAGCTCTCCTAACAAGCAGGAAACTAGTATTCTTTTTGGCTAGACTTAATATAGGCAGACTTTTCTGTTTTGCTAAAAAACGGGCAGTGGGTTTCTTGAGTTCCCTTTCTAAAATAATTTGTTCTCTATTGACTCTGAGTCTTAGAATAGTCACAGATAATTAGTGCAATGCAAACAAGTAAAGGAAATTAGAAATGTGTGAAAATTTCCCAGAGTTTCATGTTTAGCAGAAGATGGTGGCAAAACAGTTTTCAAAACCAGAATATCTAGATAAGTGTCTCCCCATATCTGTCGCTATTTGAGAGACCCCTGAGAAAGTGACCAACGCTTTCTTTTTAAAGACCTTAGAAAGGAAATAACAGGTGAACATACTTCAAGTTATGCTCTATATAAATCAGTCATACAGCTTCAAGTTCTGTTGTACTTTTCCAATTATGCTTTTCACCTAACAGTCACTTTTTCCATTAGGGAAATTCTAGATATTCCCTTTGGCAGCTCTGCCTAAATCATTTGGGATTCACATTTCTATTTTCCTAATGCGACACATTTCGCTTCCATCATTGATACTGAAACTTGGTTTGCATCTCTAATTGCTCCCTTATTTATGCTGTAACCCCAGGACATAAAAGACGAGACACAGAGCTGATAGCATTGAGATGAATTGGACTAACTCCACCAAATTTAGAGAGAACTCTTCTCAGTGAAGTATATGGACAATTTGTCCTTGACTTAAAAAAACCTCAGGATGCTACCCAGTGAATTTATTTGGACTGACAGAAGTGTAAATGACATTAAAATATGGCTAGTTTTAGGCTGTGGA
The DNA here is from genome assembly GCA_013397115.1 of Edolisoma coerulescens. NCBI lineage: Eukaryota > Metazoa > Chordata > Aves > Passeriformes > Campephagidae > Edolisoma > Edolisoma coerulescens. Next base: position 627,676 of record VWZW01002445.1, read on the forward strand.
ATAATAAAGAATGCACTGGAGTCACTAGTTTTACAAATTTTACAAGGTGTATTGTGCAGACAGGTAAACCATATGAGCTGTGAGAGAACATGAGAGCTTAGGGCCTCAGACTTTTCCAAGAAATTCTTGGATTACTTTACTTTTCCTTGGAAAACATATCTTTCTCTAGTGGGCACTGGATTCTTAATGATGCTTCCCAAATGAACTAATTAGTTGCATTAGTATGTGTTCAACATATTAAAAAAAAAAAAATCAACTTAAGGTAGTACAAAGGCTGGACTTCTTGATTTCTGTGTTTGCAAGTTGCTGTTTCCAGAATACTTCTAAGTTATCTTGGGAAAGCTTTACCTGATTAAAATCCCTCACTGTATTAATTTTCTTCAGCCACGAGATTAACTCTAAGTCTTGACTTCAAGTCACAGTTTGTGAATTTCTGTTTTGTAAGTCTTACTTGTCAAATTTGTTTAGGCTTTATCACTGGAACAGCATCATATCCCAAGTAAAATGTAGGGAGAGACCTCAGGTTACATTTCTGGTCTTTGAATCTGAAATCTGTTCACAAAATTTGCTAAAGTACTTAAAACTTCAACAAAAAAGTATGTTTTATATTTTTACCTCATGCCTCCATTTAATTTGGCTTGCTCATTATGGAGAAAGATTTTAATCAGTGAAGTTAGTGAACTGGCTAATCTGTCATTATTTTGCTTTTCATTACCCTCCAAGATCATTCCTGTGCAGCTCTAGTATATTTAACTAAAATGAGGATTTAGCATTCTGAGGCATCAGCTTGTAATGATTCATTATTTCTAATATATTCAGTTCATACCGGATAATTTAAAAGTAAATCCTTTTAACTAGTTCCCTCCAGTGGTCCTTATGTGAGCATTGTGCTCAGAAGGACTTCTGGAATCACAATCCATTACAATGACTTGTGGAACTGGGATTTTGCCTTAAAAAGAAAAAGCAAATTATTGCTGTTTAATGAGCTCTGCTCTAAGTTTATTGACACTGAGTTCCCAACAATATATAACACCACTGTCAGTCCCTATATTAACTGCATATCATGCCATTAAATGTCCTGTTGTTTTTTATGTAATGAGAATTTGTGCCTCTGGATTGCCTTTATTCAAATGTTAAAATGAACTGATAGAAAATAGATGATGAACATTTGATTCTCAAAAAAAAAATTGAAAAAGTAAGTTAGAAATGCAGGACTTAAGAGCAGGTTCCTAACATTTCCAAAATATTCACGTATCTTTGGATTTGTGCAATTTGGGGTGCAGGGGGAATTAGATGACAAAACTCTAGAATGCAAAAATAATAGGTCAAAGTCATCCCAAGGCCACACTTGTGCAATCATATGGAATTTAAGGAGAACATGTGGCTCCAATTTTTCTTCCCTGGGCTGTGGTAGAAAGGTTGGACAATTCCAAGGTATTCAGAGATAAAATTCATCTTCAAAAGGAAAAAAGGAAAATGCAAGTTGTTTTTTCTTTAAGATAGCACCATGGGAATTTGTTTGAAGCACCAAGTTTTTCTGAATGTTGAACATTTTTGAGCAGGTTCTGTAGCTAGCTGAAAGCCATTTTTAATTAACTTTTTTTGTCATCAAACGTAGTAAATGGAGAAGCTAGTTAGAGAAAGGTTAAATTCTGTTACTACTGGACACAGTAGATAGAATTGTTACCTTCTTAAATGTCCTCTCAGATCAGACTTTGCCTAAATTCCCCAATTGTCTCTAACACAAGTAACCTGCCTTCTTTGGGTCTCCTCTTTCCCTTACTTGATGCCAGAGCTATTTATCAGAGTAAAATCTCCAGCTATGTTAGATTTAATTAAGATAATTTAAGTTCATAAATGATGAGTTTTTTGGTTGAGGGGGGGGTGGGGTATCCATTCCCCTCCTATGTAAGTCAGTGACAAGCCTACCTCAGCATTCTTTGGTTTAGGACTGGACCCACAACTGGGATGGTTATATCCATCTTATTCAGTGAACCAGGGTCCAATGAAATCAGCTTTTAGATTAGTCCAAAGTGCAAAGGAACCGTGGAGGGAAAAAATACAAGTCTTCAGTGTGCAAAGGACTAGACCATTTAAACAATTGATATAATGTAAATCTTATTATTTTCTTATTCTTGTCCATATTATATTTTACTAAAGCTGACTTGGGAACAAAAGTACAATTTTATGAGTATTTCACACTAAAACCATAGGGGGTTTTTTTCTTTCTCCATGAAAAATGCCAGTATCTAGACGGCTCTGGCAACTAGGTGGAATATGGGAACTGGCCATTCAAGTCTTTTCTCTACATTAGATGGAAGAGGAATAGCAACCTACACTTTCTATATGTCAGCTGTGCGACTGTTGTGGTTTAACCCCAGCCAGCAACCAAGCCCCACATAGCTGCTCGATCTCTCCCCCACCAGTGAGATCGCAGTGAGAATTGGAGGGATAAAAGCTTATAAACTCATGGGTTGAGATAAAGGCAGTTAATAGGGAAGGCAAAAGCCATGCATGGAAGCAAAGAAAAACAAGGAATTAATTCACTACTTTCCATGGTCCAGTGTTCAGCCATCTCCAGGAGAGCAGGGCCCCAATACTGTTACCTGGGAGGACGAATGCCATCACTCCAAACGTTCCACACTTCCATCTTCATCCCTCCACTTTCTGTGCTGAGCATGATGTCATAAGGTCTGGAATACGACTTTGGTCAGTCTGTGTCACCTGCCCCAGCTGTGTCTCCTCCCAGTTTCCCATGCATCCCCAGCCTCCTCGCCAGTGTGGCAGTACGAAGAGCAGAAAAGGCCTTGGCCCTGCATGAGCCATGCCCAGGAATATCAAAAACATCTCTCTATGACCATCACTGTGTTCAACAAAAACCCAAAACATGAACCTGTACTAGATACTGTGAAGAAAATTAACTCCAGCCCAGCCAAAATTTTATGTCTAGTGTTCAGCCTCTTTTAAACCTCTCTTGTGAATGACACTCTTCATCTGAGTAAATCTAAGGACTCATTGGGTAAGCCCACAAAATAGACCACTCACTTGGGAGACAGCATGTCCGTCTTTAAAACATGGATCTTGAATGACATCTCATCCAAGTACCAGATAATTAATTACACTGATTTGTACTTTGTTCATCTTTAAATTTGTCCAGATTTCTGCTGTTGCCAGCAGAGCTTCACTAGAAGCATTGCATTCTATTGGTCAGGGGGTTTGCCTAACAGGCATTTTCCAAAATACAAGTCTTTTGCTGAAAATAACTCTTGAGCAGCATTATCTATAGAATGCAAAGGTAAACCAGCTACTAAAACAATTCGTTTAGCTCCTCAAAGTATTTTAGAATCGAATTTAAAACTTGATTTTGAACCACAGACTGTAATATGTAGTGTAAATATTAATTAGAGGAAAGAGAGTATCTTTGAATTAACTGTAATTTAAAATGTTGAAAGCAAAACACATATTATAAGTGAAGCTTTTCTGTTGTTTTTGCTTTTTAATTGTTACCTCTGGCCCTCTAAACTTCTCAGTAATCCAAATTAAGTCATTCCCAAAAGACCTAATTAGGTCTTTTCCGATAAAGCATAGCACAAAAATGTCAAGAATAACTTCTGCAATATGTTGGGTAAAGGACAAACACCCTTGTCAAAACAGGATACCTGGTCACAACCACAGATCACTCAGCACTCTCCTTTCACACACATTGCTGCCCAGATTAGAGATAGCCAGGAAGTGCGTGTTGTTTACTTGGAAGCTGGCATGAGAATTGCACTGATGTTCCAACTCGCCAGGATGGAGAGAGGACGTAATAAAGAATGCAGCAATCATCCACAACTTCCCTCCCTCATCCTCCACGACTTTTTTACCATTAGCTTAGTTTACACTTAACAATGGGGGGAAAAAATAGTCATGTCATCCTAATCTTTTCTTTGTAATGGGCTTCAGTTTTGCTATGCTTGCTAGGGTGGATTTTTTCTTGTTTGTTGGGGTTTTTCCTCAAGTTAAATTCTGTTTCTTTAGACTACTTTCCTCTGCCTCATAAAATGTTTTTCATTGGTGCTGCATTGTCAGGGGATCAGCATCCTGTGTTTGGAATTGGGTACAATGGCAGTGACAATGTGGGTCCTCTGTGAAATTATGGCAAAATTCTATATGAATTGTTTCACACGTTCTCACACATGGCCTATCGGTTTATTCTGTAGAAAATGCTGCAGGCAGAGAAAAAACAGCCCTAAAACAGCCATGAAAATAGCATAGTCTATAGGGCTGGAAATTAAAGACTTTGAAAGGCAACGCTGCCCTTGATGGTCACTGGTGTGTAGTCTGTTACTGTTCTGGATTCTGGAAGCTCAAGGGGAACACAATGCCCTGGGCAAGCAGCCTTCACAAACGTTTTCCAACACCACAGAACTGGACCTAAAAACAGTGTGTTTTCATCTCCTTGTGCTTCTGGGTTCTGTCTTTTTGATATGCCACCAAAATCACCCAACTGGGAATAAAAAAGTGTCAGAAACATTTTCTTAGTTGTTACATTTACATGGAATAGACCCACAAGTTTGATGGCAGATCTATATAAACACTTGGAGAGATAGCAACTTTTCTACAGTGGTCGCTTTAAATGAACTTTGAGGGAAAAACCTACCCCATGTCAAAATGCCACTAACAGCAGTTCTGTGGACACAAATCCACAAAGCACAACTTTGTGCTTTGAATTACTAAAATTACTGAATCTTCTAGAAGCTGCCACAGAATGATGCAAATAAACTGATTGCAAATTTTCGGCTCTGACAGCTATGACTGGAGCAGGAAAATACTTTAAAAGCTTTCACTCCACTGTTTCACTGACTGGACTCCAGCAAGACTCATGACCTGAAGTCCTAGAGTAAGACTTTCAAGAGTGTTAGCCCAATGTCTTGTGATGGCAACAGAAGAGAGTCTGCTTTTGAAATTCCATCATACTTCTATTTTGCCCAGAGTTAAATAACAGAGAGAATTGGTGCAATGCCAGTTACCTCATTTCTAAGTGTCTGACACTAGAGTTGAAGAATACTAGTAATGTACAGAACCAGGGATGCAGTATGTCTAATATGTCATATAAAGCTTCAGCAGAAGAGAACAGATTGAACCCAGAATGTTCAAAACCTGTTTTTTCTTTCATTTTCAATCCAGACTGTTCAAATATTAACTCTTTCTTCCACTGAGGAAACTCAAGGAAAATATAAAAAAAAATTACATATTTTGGACTATAACTCACAGGACCAAAATGTATGTATAGAATTTGGTGTTCTTTGGGTGGAAAAATACTAACCCAAACCCCATTAAATCTATTAAAAAACATTTATAGCAAAAAGTTGCCTTTATACCCTAAGACGCTACTCATAATGAAATATATTCAAATTACCATGACACAATTAGTTCAAATCATCTTTTGTGTAAATAAAAAGCTTCAAATGTGCAAGATACCCAGTGCATTTCAGGTTGTGCAGTACACATTCTTGGTTAGGCAAGCAAAGTGCCCTGGAAGTTTAATGTTCATTAACATGGAAATACTGTAGAAGACAATCTCAAAACTGAGTTTTAGCCTCATGCAAAGTGAGGCACTGGTGGGGGTTCCCTGCTTGTACATCAAGGGAAAGACAGGAAAATAAAGAAATTTACATGTATTGACTATTCTCTGGGCAGTTTGAGTAAAACTGAAGGTGGAATTTCAAAGCCAGCTCAAGTTTGTATGTGTCTACACCAGAGATTAATGTGTCTCGAAAAGAAATTCAGATGAACTATGAGAACAGATTATGATTCCTAAACTGGTGATCTAAGTACTTACTCTTTGTGCAGAAAACATGTAGTTACTTCCTTTAGTCTGTGATAAATGGGATTCAGTTAACCTGGCATAATAAAAATAATTTGTATAAAGGCTTGCTCCTTTTAACAGCAGATTTGAAGACAAATTTCTGAAAGTTTCTTTAGAGTGTTTTATTTTTGAAGAGGTTTAAGTAAATGTGATGTTTCATGTCCCCATTATTTGAAATGTCCACATTCTTGACTTTATTACCAAGTATAACTTACTCAGGTTCTTCTTTCTACTTGAAAAGCTGCAAGGCATCTTAATGGGTCGATGAAATTTGGGGTTGCAGGACCCAAGTTAGAAAACATTAGCTCTCTGCTTTCTGTCTTCTCTTGTTGAGATGATGGGAAAACAGGTACTTGGGAATCATCAGGATCAGAAAATTATAAAGCTATCCTGAAGCCACATTTACTCACCGAGTCAAGAATATTTTGACTATTTTCCACTCAAATTCTGAAGTATTTTTTAGACAATAAATCAAATATTTTTTCATACCGCTGCAGAATTTTCTTTCCTAGTAAGGATACTAATGCCTGTCTTGGTTTTTTGGTAGGTTTGGGTTTTCTTTGGTTGTATCTTTTAGTATAAAATAAAAACAGAATGAAATACCATAATGATTTCCACACAAGTACTACTTTTAGTTTTGTTTTATTCCGATCACAAAGATTTATTTTTCTGAAAGAGCATTTTATAGCTCCTTTTCAAAAAGCACAAATAGTATTTCCCTCCAAACCAGTTGTGTAAATTAACTTGAATAATGTGTAGGAAGGGGGCTGCTTTTGATAAATAAACCAAATAATTCTTCTCACAAAAAAATGTCTCTCTACTATCAATATATTCTACCTTAATGCCAAATAACAATTCTCGGAACAAGGAACACTGATTCTCTTATTTAAGTAGAAGACTTGTTTCTCATGGGCTCTTGTGCTGATTTATGAATACCTATTGTTCTCGATTTAACTACACATTCAGTTTTGCACAATGGAAGACATATATGCTCTGGCCTTGGCTCATTCAGCACACACACAAGATCTGAGCTCCTCTATGTTTTACTGTTAAGCACCTACCAGGTATTAAATTCTAGAAACCGTTGAACTACAATAAATATCATTTTATCCAGTAATTTAGCCAGGAATTCTGTGAAGAGTGGAGGAGGAAGCCTTCTCTTCTTTAAGCTGATGAATGCCATAAAGTGTAATGAAGAGAGGGGTTTGTTTCAAGTGTTTTAATCAGAGAAAATTTAAATAAGCATCTAAAACTCAGTGGCCAAATTCTCCCATTATTAGCAATTATATAAACTTACTGAATGTAAGAGTAACAGCAGTTTTTCAGCGCGATTTGAATTTATTTATACTTCTTAGGTCTGTGACACAAAGTGTCCTAACAACAAAGATGAGGGACTGTGGTTAGGATTGTTCTTCACCCTCTCCTCCTCCCTTCTTGCTCTCCCCTGATCTCTTCTTCCCCCCCTTCCTCTCCTCATTTTCCCTTACTGTTACTCCGTCTCTGGTCCATACAGGTGAAGGTTTACAAAAGAAATACAATTTGATTCTTAAAAAAAAAAAAAGGTGTTTGTTGGAAGTTGAGGATGTCTTTGCAGTAAGCTTTTATAATTCTAGATAATTAATGTCAGGATCAACTACCATATGCCTCTATCTTCAGGGCCAGTATAGATATTTTTAAGCTATGAAGAGGGAGAAGAATAGTTGTAAGATTATTTAAATATCTCAACTTAGTTTAAACTTCGAGGTAAAACCTTTTTTTAGGTAAAGTTGCAAGAAGCCAAAAAGCAAAAATAATTTTGAAGCAGTATAGGCTTGGGTGCGCTAATCAAAATGTTTCTGATTCATCATATGCGTGATGAGAGCCAGGTATGATTTATCTGTTAAAACACTCTTGAACTGCATTTTAGTGTTTCTGTCAACAGAGATTACAATGTTTGGTCTTCTTTGTGCATGAGATGGCTCTAGATCATGATTTTCTCTTTACCACCCTGGTTAGCTTTGAGCAAAACTAGGTGTCAAACTTGATAAGTTCAAACTCATTCTCGCTGGTTTTGCTTACAGCACCCACAACAGAGACTTAGAACCCTTCTGAGAGCAGTGTCTGCTTCAGAATCCCCACTATCCTATTGGCACCATGTTAGCTGAGAAGTGATTTGTGGATTGGGCAGCTGTTATTTAGAGCCATTTGGTCCACTTAGATCCTCTCCATCTTTGTCTGAGGGGAAGCTTAGATCAAGTGATGAAATCAAGCACGCTGCATCAGGAAAAATGAATAATGCTGATATTCCTGTGAAATATTAAAGAAATGTAACTTAGCAGAATAGAATCAGAGTCCCAGGGAAATCATCTACACATCTTGTGTCAATGTCATTCCTGATATGATTACACATGTCACCACTGGTGGGAAGACTGGTAGAGCTTCCTGCAACTTAGTGCAGCGTTTTCCTTTCCTGCTGTTAGAAAGCTCCTCCCAATGCCCATCCTGAATCTTTCTTACGGAATTTTAGGCTGTATTAGTCTCAGGGAATGGATTTTCCTTTTTTTGTAGTAGCAGCCTTCTGTATGTTTGACAGCTTATCGACTCTGCTCCCTTTCCCTCCCACCCCCCTTCCCTGTTTATTGGCTCTTTCTTACAAGGTTGTGTTTCGAAAATCTCTTTCCCTTTTTCCCTCTCTTATTTTTCATGGTTCCTGAGTTGATGTTTGGGCATAGGGTTACCACTTCACTCAACACTCATATAGCAGCAGCAGACAGAAACTGGGGGATGGCTTCCTATGTCTTGGAAATTGCTTTATACAGGTACCCCAGAATCATGTTTACCTCTTTCCTTCCAAAAGAACATGACACTGTTAACATGGCTTTTGAGTCACTATAAACCCCAAACCATTGCTAAAGAAGCCCCACCTAATGAGCTACTCTTCCTATTACTATTATACAGGTGTGCAGTTAATTATTCTTACTTAAGTGTATATCCTCTTAGATTTACATCCTATGTTTTTTAGGTAATTTCTCCAACTGGCAGGATCATTTTGGATCCTAATCCTATCCTCCAAAGTAGTCGGAATTCATCCTAGCTCCTTGACACTTGGAAATTTAAGAAGCACGTTCCTGTACTATACATTGGCTATAAAAAAATGAAAAGAAGGTTTTCCATAGTTGTAAGTGACCTACCTATTCATATTAAAGCTGCTGGGGTTTTTCTTTAATTGCTTGAATTTCACTAATTATAAAATGCTACTAAACAGGATTTATTGTGGGTGGCATATTGGTCTAGAATTCCAGAAGTCCTGAAATGCAAGTTCAGATTTTACATCAAGTTTTTGTGAAAGCTACTGTATAACAGATTCTGAAATGGGGTAGCATTTTAGTTCAGTTTTCCTTCAACTGTCATTACATGAGGTATTCAAAATTTAAATTGCTTTGAGCTGAATCTTCTTCTTTTCCAGTTTCCAAATGGACATCAGTTTCTTTGCATGAAAACTAAATGTAATAATTCCTATCCTCCACAAAGAACCATTTTAGGCATTTGCAGTATTGCAGTTTCAGCAGGGACTTTGCTATTAAATGTGATATGGTACAGGAGTAATAACTGTTACTAGAAAACACTGTAAAAATTCTTCCTGCATTTTGCTGATTATTCTTTCCAAAACAACAACCTAACCATGAGTTATGATCCACTTCTCTGAGTGAATGCTGCGATTTGTTTTAGAAATCTACATCTATTTAAAACAAGCCTTAGCTCAGTTTGATTTACTGAGCATTTAAGCCCCAAAGGATGCATAGTCAATGCATTCCATTAAAGTACAGATACACAAATCTACTGACAATGGCCAGAATTTGCTTATTGCCTGTTACATTTACAGCACAGTTCTGGGCATTTGGGCCTTTGGTTTCTGCTACTGACTGTGTGTGACTGTCAGTAAATTATTTAACCTTTCTGTACTCAAGTTCCCTTAGCTGGGCATTTTACCAGCCTCAGAGGGGTATTACAAAATTGAACTAAGAGCTGGCCTTTTGAGTTCCTCAGATAAAAAGTGTTGTGTAAGTGCCAAGCAGTACAGAAAATCTGGAGGGACTCTGCTGACATTTAGGATGTAGTTCTCATTTTCCTTACTGTTGAGCTTCACTAACTTCAGCATTTATTTCTGCTATTCATTTGCAGACATGAATCACATCCTTTATATTTTAAGGGGCAAGGAAGAACTGTTCTTCTAACAGACCCATTCTGTCAGTGGGTAAAAAATGGGCAAACCTTTTCTATTTGGTTTCCCAGCGAGGAAGAAGCAGTCGTAACAAAGTATATACACATTCCAAACCTATTCCTGTTAATTTAAAAATTAATACACTTCTTGAAGCAGAGATGGATCAGCAAGGTCAAGGGCAGGCCCTTCATTTTGAATACCAATACCTATACTCCTCTGCGTTCCTTGGGCATGGGAACGATCTGCTAGAAGTAGATGCTGTGGGCCAATTTAGCTACACTTTCATTTGACTCCTCTTGCTTTCTTCAGGGCATTGGGCAGCAGAAGTGAAAGGCATGGCAGGCTGCTCTCCTTCACGGCTCCATGCTCTCGCAGAGAGCTCTTTAGGAACATGCTCAGGAAGAGATTACCCCTTGGCAACACTTGCAGCATTATCAATTACAGCAAGTTAAGGCATCATTTGAAATAAAATTACAGTATTTTTTTCTTCCAAGATCATATGTTTATTAACTTCAGTCTCTTAGTAAGGTTTCACTTCTCTTCCGCACCAGGCTGAAGGTACTTTCTCTTTTAAGCTCTTTGTGATTCTTCTTATATAGTTTCTCCCCTCTTTTACCTCTATGCAATACCTTGTAACTTTCTCTTGTGATATTCTCCAACCACATCTTAGAAGAATATAAACAAGCCTTTACAACAAGATTTGCTGAAAGATTGCAAGGGTGTTTGGTTTTGTTGCCATTTTTTTTTCCACAAAGTTTGGGAAACAGTCTGTCACCTTCACTCCTCAGAAACTTTTGGATAACTTTGCATTGTTTTTAGTTTTATAATATTTTTTCTTTTTTTTTTTTAACTGAAGGAAAAAACCTATAAACATGAAATCTGAGATTTTATTCGGCAAATCAGGAAATACTTGAATGTTAGCATTATAATCACTGAATTTGACAGTGGTTTGTTCTTCTCAAAGACTTCTCCAGTCAGCTCAAGACATGAGCCCTTTCACTCTTTACTGTACATCAAATCAGTGAACAGTTTTTAGCATTTTTTCAGTCATACCTCTTAAAGCTATAGTGTTTCTGCCTCACACATCATCACAAAAATACTGTTGTCTATATCCATCTAGATCATAAGTTACTTAACTTCTTTATAAATGTATGTGATTCTGAACATGTTATTGGAATTTGGAAACAAGGATAGCAGCAACATGCCTTCTTGTGTAACAGCTATGAAAGAAGCTGAGGGTGGGGTAGTAGGCAAATGTTTCTACCAATTAGAGAGGAATTTTTCAATGACTTACCTTCTGTTTAGTTCTAATGATTTGTGTGTGTTTATTTGATCCATGCTGGTGCCATTTCCTATAGCAATTGAAATGCAAGATTGATTGAATCAAGACAAATAGTATGCTCATTTATATAAATATATACTCAGCATTGTTCAGTGTCATTTTTAAATGGTTCTGAACCAAACCAGGAGTTTTTAGAGGCAATAAAATACATGGCTTGCCAAAAAAATGCAGTCCTTTCAAAAGAGTTGACCAAAAATTAATTAATTTATTTTGTTTACAGTGAATTCTAAACAAAGATACCAAACCAATTGCTTTTGGGAACTGACATTCAGGTATTCAGAGACATTAGCATTGACAGAGAGCTAAAACTTAGTAAGTTTAAATTACAAGATAGTGAAGATTTTCTGTTCTTCTCCACAGCTCCAAACAGACCAGTCACAGTTTTTTCTCCATGATGCCATGTCCCATTTAACAAACAATGAAATAACTCCAGTATCCTTAAGGAATGGCAGTATTGTACACAATAGATAACAATCACAAATGTTACCACTGACAAGACTCTCTATGTATATTCTTTATTTCTGGGACAGAATCTATGCATTTTTTTATATTGACTGTATTTTCTGCCTGCTTACCATTTACCTCTATGTTCTATGTTAAATTGCCCTAACATCAGATTTTTTTTTAAAACACAGTACTTGCCACAAAAAAATCAACGTATTCTTACTTCATGTGGAAAATCTTCTTACTTCACATGAATACACACCAGTAAATTGAACTATAGAAGTAATCTCTGTGTCCCTGCAGATTTTAAGATTGCCAGACAGAAAAAAAAAATGTATTAACTCATTTAACCCATTTCAGCCTCATTTTTTTTAAACCTCACCCTTCAGAAGTATTTCTCACTTCAAAAACTGCTAATAAATGCAGGTAATGACCTTGCTTCAAATTAATTTACAGGGAGTCCTGGTTGAAAACTCTGGCTCATTTTTATCACATGGAGTATCAGTGACTTGATCAGTCTTTGACAAAACTTTTTAGGATTTAGAAAAGATGAGCTAGGTGATACAAAGGAAAAGCAGTCGAGTCAAACAGCAGCTCAGATGGGGGAACTGTAACAGCCGGTGTTAGAGGAGACTGACTGTGCAGGCTGTGAGAAGGGCTTGTGAAGCTGCATCCACTGCACTGATTCTCCCATCCACTGAGCTGTGATTAACACAGTTCCATATGAAGCTGGGGAAAAAAAACAGGATTTAGTAATATCTGAAAAACATATTGTTCTGAAGGAAAAATAGTCTAGTTTGGCTGGTGGGTCTAGGGTAGGTGCCAAGACAGCTAAATCATCCACTCTCAGGCACTCCTGGGAAAGAGTGTGGAAAGTCCCCTGATTTTATACAGTGTGTTAAAATAGTTCTTTTGTTTGCATCATGTTAAGGTTGAATAAGATACCATCTGTGCCGAGTTTTACGTCTTGTGACAGGAATAATTACCATAATTGGTCTGTTATCAGCTGCTTCTACTCATAAAAGAGATATAAAGATGGGTACCACAGCAAAGCAGGCCTGGATGGGTGCCCACTTTTGGGTCTTGCCTGCAAAGGTTCAAAAAATGTAATAGGGCTCTGCACAGATTGGAGGCAAGAAGCAATTGTCTCTAAGAATGAGTTCAAGCCTTTCTAATTCAAAAAGAATTAGAAAGACTTTGAGAATAGTAACACTTGTTTCACATGGTAAGAAGGCACAAATAATCACAGACAATGTACATATGAGTCAATTAAATGTCCCCAGGACTGGCTTTGAGACCAAATGGCATGGAAGAGCCTGTCCACAGTGTTAAATTCTCTGATTCTCCAAATCAGGTGTCTGCATCCAAACTGCCATTGGGAATGTTCCCTGGCCAGTGTCAACTTCTGAACGGGACCCAGGACTTTTTCCAGATGGGCTGTCAGCCTTGGGCCAAAACTGTGCCTGGAAACATTACAAGTTAACAGTGTGGATGACTGAGACAGAGTGTCCAGGACTGTTCCTGGCCCTGCTGCCTTTATTGCTGTAGGTGTAGTCTCTATGCTTAGGTATCTCTCTGCTTATGTGTCCTCCATGTGTGACATATGAACCCCATCAATTTAAAATTTGATGTAGAGGTAGAAAGATTGACCACACCAGGTGCCACAAGGATGACAAGGAAAACAAGTAAAATAAAGAGTGTTTAAATGACACAAAACTCACAGTGTGAGTAACGTCTCACATATATTCTAATACTCTCTCTGTGTCTTTTTAGTTTGGGCTTTCCATTGTTATTGGGTGTACTGCTAAGACTGTTCATGAGCATGTATTTGTCATTCAGAAGGTTCTTTCAGTAATGATAGAAAAGTAATAAGTGAAAATCATACTCTTAGTGCACATCTTCACCCCCTCAAAAATTTGTTACTACAAACATTTCACCTTGTTCTCGCTTTTGAGTTCCTTGGGTACTTAGAAACTGAGTTCACCGAGCTGTGAGTCCACATATCAGTATGTAGAAATCATGATGAGACAACACCACTAACCTCTGATGTTCCTTTTGCAGCTGTTTGTTTGGGTTTTCTGTTAGTTTAAATAGTTCAATTTCAGCAAATATCTTGCACATGGCTGAAGAGGGCATGGTCACTTCAGTCAAAGCCTGCTTAGGACTGAGTAGAAAGCCACATTCACATGGCAGTGGTATAGGGAAGAACTAGGCAGAACTGTGGGAGAGGGATCAGGTGATTTGGTGATAGGACATTACTGCCCCACATGAAGCAATAGATACATAAGCTTTTATTGGTACTGGTCAGTTTTGCTTGAAATGAGATTGTCCTTGGAAAGTTACCCCATGTTACTTAGTGTTTGAAAGCTGCATGAAAGCACTGGCAGAGAGCTGTATCAGGGAACACATTTCCAAATAACCTTTGTGCTGGCAGGTGGATGGTGCTGGAGCTCCAAGTATTGCAGAGAAATGGAAGCTGCCCAGGCACTACGTCCTGCCTCCTCTAAGCAGATGAGCAACCTGAACAGCAAAAGTGAAATGCACTGTTCAAGAAACAAATGTGTGTTCCATGCCAATGCAGACAGGAATCCTTCTGTTGTAGGTAATTCCATGTAATTCCCAGACTACAGCAGGATCTGTTCCATCTCCGTTCTGAATCCTTATACTTCCACTGGCACTCTTTTCCAGGTGGGAGACAGAGGAACAGGAAGCCCACAATTTGACTGAGTACTATGGACCATCTGTACCAAAACAGGAAATGAGCTGGGTCTCCAGAGCTCCAGAACAAGGCTGTCATCACAGGGTCATCTATTTTCCCTGTGCCACTGTGCTTCTTGTGAAATAAAAAATGCCTTTCTCTGCTCCCCTGGGAATCTGATTCTGTGTACTGAATAAATAAAACAGTGAAAGCAGGAACAGGAATAATTTTCTTTCCCTTTCAAGAGTTTGCAGGCTAATTTATTCTGTGTTCGTATTTTCTCTATCGACCTTGCACATTTTCCGTATTTTCATCCATGTTTAAAACACACTGTCTGTTTCACATGTCATTCTCTCTTAACAACATAATACTTGACATAATCTGCCCTCTGGATCCTTTCTGTGGTGTAATTATATTATCTTTGTTGTTATTGATTTCTGTTGCTAGGGGATGAGGTCGTGCCGCTTCTGGACAGTTCTTCTTTGCAGTTCAGCTGTATACTTTTAACTCTTAAAGATTTTCCTCCTGAGAACACTGAGCGCCAAGTTTTTGAAGTCCTAAAAAATGCCAGCAATCCCAGAGGATGATTTTGTCTGAAGAAAGACTGCAAGATGTAATTATAAAATAGGAAAACAGATAGCAATTGGGAGAGATTCTGATCTTAGCTGTTATTTTCTGAGACCAGAATTTGGCCAATGAACTTTGATTTATTTCTTCCGCCCTGCAATGTTATTTTTCAACAGTTTGAATGCTCCCAAGTTAAAGTATTATAGGATTTCTTTATCAGTTGCACACTTCCAATTGAATTTTTTTTTTTTTTTTGGAAGGGGCATGTCCTGTTGAAATACTTAAACTACTTTTGCTCTTCACTGAGTTTCTGCTTTTTTGTTGAACCTACATTACCTTTTCCTTGCAGAACAGAAATTTGGTTCCACAAGATTAAAGGACTGATGCAGAATTTTAAAGATTTGTATAACAGTTGAAACCAAAGGGAAGGTTGAAATAGGTGAAGGAGGCTTTTAAAACAAAATTGCTACTTTCAGTATAAACTGGGATTTATTTTTGTCTCGTTGTCTGGTTTGTTGGTTCCTTAAGGCAACTTCAGACTGAGCTGTGCTGTGCTCCTGGGTGAGACTTTCATATACTCTTGGGATGATACCTATAGCTTCAGACTTCCCAATTAATCTCTCACAATCTCATTGTAGCATTTTCCTATGTACTTTGACTTCTGCCTGCCTCTCTGGGAGCCCACAGTACCACCCAAGGATTTTGGAAGTTGGTAGCTCAGCTACTGTAGCCTACAAATGATGGCTTGCTTATCTATGATGTGCCAGGTAGGTGAAGAACAGGCTGTGCCAGACCTTTGTCCCTGGTCTACTTCAGCCTGCTCTGGGCTTTGCAGCTGGGTAAGCTGCTGAGCCCCAGCTGATCAGTTTTGTAGTTGGACAGATCTGCCATAACACCATGACAGACTCCGCAGATACCTAAAATTGTTCATCTGACAGCTTCAGAAAATATTGAGATATAATAGCAGACTATTTTAGAGGGATTTTAACACACTATTTGACTGTATTTTGTGTATTGTTTGCTTTCTTTGCATGAGGCTGCCAGATTAATGCAGTAATTTTAACACTTGAGATTTTGTAATTAAAAACAACTAATTTGATATGAGGCAGAAAGTGGAAGATCCTATTTCTAACTTTTTATTTCTGTTTGCTCTTAAAATTTGGGTGTTACAGAGGTGTCTCTTGGAGAGGTTCTCAGAATGATGTTCTCTTTTACAAAATAAACATCCAGCTTGTAATGAATCTGGTATCAGAATCTGCATTTACGTTTAGGTCTGTACCTGTGTTCCTCTCTTGCACAGGGAAACATCTATCTCTTCCCTTTACTAAGACCATTTTTCTTGTAAGAAATATCCTTGTGCTTTCATTATTAGTATGCTTTTCAGCCTGCTCTTCTCACTTTGGTAACGAACATGTAGGTGAAAACAGCAAATGTATCTGCCATCAAACTGCATACTGGCAAGAGGGAGTAGTCCCAGAAAGAGACTTTCAAACTTTTAAACCCAAAGTGCTGCATCAGATGCTTTTTCTTATTCTAACCTAGCCTGAAGTGTGTCCTAAGGTGAATGCACTTGTGCTAAGGCAAAATGCACTACTCCCAGCTTGTGTGGTTCTTGAATGCATCATGAGCATTGTGTCCTTCAGCGCAGCGTCCCACTCTGTGCATACACTCACACGTGTGCACACACTGCCTTCCTGTAGAGAGACACTGGCTTCTGCAGTGAGTCACAGCATGGCCCAGGCTGGAAAGCTGGGTAACAACGACATGGCTGGGTACGTGAAGGATAAGTGTACGAACACCATCACTTCGTTGCTGGCAACCCAGAAACAACAAGCCAAATGGATACACTCTTTTTTTGCACCCCCTGAATTTTGCTCTTCCTAAATCCTTTCTGTCTGTCTGCCTTATGTGGTGTAGGCCTCATGTTTAGTCAGACAGCCAGCAAGGGAGGTCATATAATCTAGATGCTTTTCCTCTTCCAGGTATAACATGTATAAGCTACATGAGGTAGAAACAAACTGTTACTGAAAAAATGATTCATGATGACATCTCCTAAAAGCATGGCACAAAAGAATTGGTGGGCAATTTTTCTGTGAGAAAAAATATGTCAAATGCTCTGAGAGGAGCAGGGGAAAGCATTAATGTCTGCAGAGGGCTCTGTCTTTTTCAAATGCAAAGAATTGCATAGTAAATAGCACTTCTTCTAAACCTCATAAAGCTGAAGTCTTACTTTCTGTTGGAAGATCCCTGTGGTAATGCCAGCCATCCTTTATGAGCCCTGTAGGAACACCATCTTTAGTTACAGCTGTCAGAGACACTCTTCTCTGCCTCCTCCTTCTCCTGCTGGCAGAGTTCCCAGATTGGACCCGTTTCCTCTCAACCCAATCTCACCCACAGCAGCCAATGGCGTGCTAAGGCATCCCAGAGGACTTGACTCCCATCTTCCTCAAGGTGAGAGTAGCTCTGTGACAGACACTCAGCACGCAAAGCCTTGCAGCACCAGGGGGTGCGAGTGTGAGATTCCCCTTCACACTGTCCTCTTCACACACAGCTCCTGACACAATCTGCAGTGAGGATGCCCTCCAGCTGCCTCCTTGGCGCTGGAGCCAGCCAAACCATTGAGCACTTACCTCAGCAATTTCTGTTCCTTATGCGCTTAATCCTAAGCAACTGAACATTTTTTTCCTACATGTAATATAATAAATGCAAACAAGTGATGTGCATGGGAGGAAATGCGGTGAAGCAGAACTGTATACATATTTGTACAATGCTTATTTAATCTGCTTAAGTTCTCTCTTATTTAGAATGATCTTGTTTGTTTCAGATCAACAGTATAAATATAAATCTGCTCATTGATGCTATGATCCAAGTCTTCAAGCAGGCCCTTTGAAGCATTTACACCCTGAGCACTCTTGGTTATATATCCATTACCTCTTACACCTTAATTTACACCCATAGTTTATACAGCAATAAGAATGTTTTGTAATATGAAATCTACATCTTTGGGTAATCCACTAAAAACACTTATTTACAGTGAGAGCAATACAGAAGGGGATTACTAACAGCTTTCCTTTCCCTAGTACTGCTGCAGGCAGCAAAACAATGCAATTAAATTTAGCTTTATGTGCTGTCTAATCAGATGATTCCAGGTTTACTGACTCTCTCTGGCTGCTATGGCTATGAACACATAAAACTGGTCAGTTCTGCAGTGTTGCATTTGTACTCCTGCCATTGAATTAGCTCAAGGCAAGCTTTGTGAGGTGGGAAGAATAAGACTGCAAAGGGTTAGGAGTCAAGGGAAGGATGCTGGACAGCTGGGGTTGATTTGGATTGGTACAATTCCATTGGAGTCAATAGGACTGTCTGAGTAATGACTCAATACAAAATTTGGCCATAACATTTAGCTCCAAGAAAAACCAAGAGTCCGCAGTTCTGTGGAGACTGAGCAAGGTCACAGATTGGTTACTTTTTTGAACTTTATTATTCTGTTTCTGGGAGAACTTTTGGCATGATATTACGTGTTAGTAGAACCAATCTGCTTTTTACAGGTCCTATACCTGCAGGTAAAAGCAGTCATCTGTTTTATTGTAATTGCATAGTGTACAATAGTTTCAATGAAAGCTTTGCAAACCCAGTCCTTGGACTTAATGAATCAGGCATTGGATTCACTGAGGTAGGTGATATAGGCATTTGGATTACATTCTTGGGCAATTGCTTTGCAGAATGTATCTCCAGTCTGATTTGGAAACCTGTGGTGAGCTCAGCGTGGTAGAGGAGATGTGTTCTTAACAGCCTTGTGCTTCACGGTGATTTTGAAGAGAGGAATCTGTCAAAATTGTAAATGGCTCTATTTTACCTTTGCAACCACCTGGCTGCAACTGTCCAGCCCCAATGTTTCTTTCATTTCCATGGGGTTTTAAGAGTTCTGTTGTAGGATCCCGATTCTGTGAGTACTGAAGTCCTCCTGCCTGAGCTGGCAATGGGAAGTGCTAAGGGGTAGTTTTCTTTCTTTTTTCTCTGCTCTTTTGGTCACTTGGGATTACACGGAAGGCATTGACCTAATCATCAAAGACCCAGTCTTCAAGCCCTTCCTTAATTTCTGCTCATTACTTACTCAGGCGAGGATCCAGTTGACTTCCTTGAGTTCAGCCTCAGCAAAAAAACAAATTAAGGACTTGGCCTCAGGTCTTATGTCATACTCCATTTCCTTTCGCTTTAACTCTTCATTTTACCAGGTAGGGAAACTGCACTAGAGAAGGTGGAGAGAGCTTGTTTTGATCATGGATTCTTCAAGTTACCAAGCATTCCTGTTGGGGTTTTTTTTCCAAAACACAAGGCAGATGTCAGGTCTCGAGATACCTCTGAGAAAATGCCAGTGGTGTCACTGGCATATAAGAATCAAGTGGGGAAATTAGTACTAGTTTCTCTGAATGCACAGAATATAAGCAGTTATTTGAACAACTGATTTCTCATAAAGGCTCTGATTACTCATAAAGACTCTGCAGCCCTCTTTAGAGCTCTTTATCTTATCTGCTGCAGGTCATGATGGCATTTCCTGGCTCAAAGAGGACCCCAAAATGTCACAGGATAAGATAAGTGCTGTTTCCTGCCCTGGCACACCCAGTGCTGCCTGTCATGGGCCCAAGGGCAAGCCGACTTTTTCTCTCCATTCCATGGAGATATATATACAGATAGATAGCTATAGATATATATAAAGGTATATATGTGTAAACACACACACGCCTATATGTATGTATATGTTTTTTACGGTAGACAAGAGATCACTTCTTTACCACTGTTTGTTGATTCAGTTTATTCCCCATTTGAGAATGAAATTGTAATGCAAATAAATTAATAATGTGGAGTGCCAATTCCATTTCCCCCCCTCTTTGTTGTAAGAGAGACTTAGCTGACTCCAAGTTTTCCATTTTGAGGTCAGGGGCTTAGGCATGAGCAAAGCCTCCCTCGGGCTATGCTCTGTTCTTGCATATTTAGGCTCCAAAGAACAAGAGAAAGAACCTTAAGTCTTCTAGATCTCCTACTCCCAACTGCTTCATGAGTGCTCTGAAAGGGCCTTGCCCTTTCCAATTCAAGTTAGCATTTCGGATTCAAAAGATCAGACAAATGCATGATTGTTCCATAGATATGTCTGCCTCAGCTGAATGTCATTACTGGAATGCTGTCAGAGTAGATATCCTGTAGTTTCTTTGAGACAGATGCATTCTGTCCGTGCCAAATATATTGGCAAACACACAAACACACAGAAGTACACACTCACGCCAATACATTTGTGGAGGGTTCCCAAGCAGCATAGCTGCATGCAAATATGAAAGATAGCTAGGGAAGCAGGGCACTCAATAATCCTGGGCAACCCCAGCAGATGATGTTATGCAGATCCTGACAAAGAGTGGATGGCAGTGAAGGTCTCTGGGTCCCTCCACAGAAGTGGCACTGGCTTCTGTGAGAAAATAACTTACAGCTGTAGAGCTCAGCGAGTGAGGTTTGGAGCAATGTGAAACTTGCACCTTCCCTTCAGCTAACAGGTTTCAGAGTGTTTTCAAGCTGAGTAAAATATCCACAGTCACCAACCTTTCAAGTTTCTTTTGTGCAAAAAAGCACTTTGGTAATTTCCAGTAGGTGTAAACCAAAGTTTATGAAGAACAACCATGTGCTCTTAAATAAGTTGCTGCAGCTCTATTTTCACATGTGTTTTAATTTTGATAGGAAATGCTCTAAATGGCCTTAATTACCTCATTGGTATTTGCCATGGGTTGTTTTTTGCATCCTGTTTCACATTTTTCAACTATTAATTAACTTTACCGAGGACCAAACATGATGGGCTTCCTCCCACCCCAGCTGCCTCATATGTTATTTCATTATAACTCAGTTTTTCACAGCTCTTTCTTCCTTCAGCACAATCATCCATTTGGCTGTTGGCTTCTGTTCTCTTTTCACACTTTCCCCTGAGTACCTGCACATTCCCTAGGTACAAAGAAAAAGTAGCTCAAAGAATCTGAGCCTGCTCTGTGGCATATGGGCTCTGCCTTTCCTTCCAGTTTGCAAGAAATGGTTCAGCAGAAGAGCTTCAGCTGGTGTGGATTGCTGAAACTCCATTGCCCTTCGGTGGCTGCAATGGTGTATACCAGCAGAAGACCTGGTGGCCTTTAGCTTCTGCTTGTTTCCTCAGCTACTAAATCACCAGGAGACCTGTACTGGGACACAGATGAAGCAAGGAGCAGTATCTCTACAGCAAAAATTTCAGGATCCATTTTAATGAAACAGACTGGAACATCACTGTGTTATTGTTGTTAATCACATTGTCAATTTGGAGCTCGATCCCACTCTTCCTCAGGTCAACCAGAGAAGTCATGCTGCTCCTGTAAACCAGAATCAGACCCTGCCTGGCAATGGAAACAAATACCAGTCCAATTCTTTTGTCAGTCTTCAGCTCATGAATTCTAAGTAGTTTCACTGATGTCAGTGGTAATGACTGTACAGTCAAGAACTCCATCTGCAATGAACACAGCTCCCATTAAGTATGGGGGGTTCACTGAAAAGCAATTAATCTTCCTCACCAGAATTTTGCCCTTAATTGGATGACTCAGGTTTTAACAGAATTTAAGAACCAATCCTGTTCAAATAATAACTTTCATTTTTATTCAAAGGAAAACTCAAACTTACTTAATCCAGGCTTTTTTTATAACCTACCTTGTTCCTTAACAAACCCTAACAAGGCAATAAATAGACTACATAAATCACTTTTACGCTACTCATGTCCCTAACTGGGGATAGGTCTATTTATATATTTCTATATATGTTTGTATATATATATTTAGTTATATTTATCTATTTATGTTTATGGATTGTGCACATGCACCAGCCCACAGAGAAAGGAAATGGATGGATCACAGAAAAGGTAGGTAATTTCCATCAGCAATATAATGTAGATGTAAAATCTGTGGTCTGCAGAGTGTTTCAGGAAACAAAGGACAGGCCGGAACTTTTTGAATGTGTGTGTTTGGAGAAAGCTTAAAATTATTGTTTTATTCTCTTTCACCCAAACTATTATTTATTGCAAATACTTTGCAGCCAGTGAGGAAATGCTGTATATTCCTTCTTCAGCTCCAAGAAAGGCAGATGTTATTTAATGTTACTTAAATCATAACTATCAGATTGTATTTCACTTTTTTGATAAAGGCAAGAATGGTATAACCTAACTCCAGAGAAAAGGAACAGTTTATTGAAACAGCTTCTTTTCCTAAAGTGTCAGACCTCGGCCATGACTTACTTTGAATGGTAGTTACAGACTGGATCTTTCTTGCCGTTACCTTTATGTAATGCTTTGTTGATTCTGGCAGTGCTTGGGCATAAATGTTAGGAGGACATGGCCGTGGATAAGCTGGTTCTGTGCTGCATGCTGATCACCACCGTATCGGAAAAGCCACCTCCACTCTTTAGCAAAGTGACTGACACAAGTGGCTGCAGCACCAAGTTAGTCAAAAATCACAGGTTCTGTTGTCTTACCACAGGCAGTGATGGATAGGAACAAATGCATTCTAAAATAACCTCAGGAATGCACAGCTTTGTTATTTTGTTTTCTTTTCTGTGCAAGAGAAGAATTTTTTTCTTAATTACTCAGCCACAATTGAAACGGAACTTCTCTAAGTTTTTTGCAAAGTATGTCTCATGAGTAGTGTAGCGCAGAGGCAGGATCAAGTGCTTTATCTCTGGGAATACTTTTAGAAACAAAAAAAAAGCACAAAAGTTTTGTGGGTTCTTCAATTTGCAAGCAGCATCCTGTAGAGCTATGTTGCTCTACCTTGTTTGCAGCAAACAATAGAACATTAGAAACTCTCTGAGAAGAAAAGAGGTTTTAGTTTCTCAGACATCAGCGTTGCTTCTACTAAGCGGAGGCAGGGCTCATTTCAGTGGTTCTGTGCTGGAGTTCATATTTTATGGACTTCCATTTAGCATAAGCATTCTGGCCTTGTTACAAAGGGAATTTTATACCACACATAGGTGGTTTAGTTTCTTTAAGAAGTGTTTGGTTACCTAAAGAATACAATGTTCAGTGCCTACCTTCCACTCCACATTGCTGGCTCTTACTTAGTCTTACAAACTTCATCATTGAGCATCCATGCCTTATCTTCCAGAGGTCTTTTTCAGTGGGAAGAATAACTAGAGAGGCTATATTCTTGTCTGAGGGAGAATACTCAGGTCCTTCTTCTTAGCTTTCACTTGTTCTCTGCCTTACAGTCAACACTTGGGAAAGTACAAGTGTTTCAGACTGTTGTTTAACGTCAACATAATTGAGAAAAAAATATTTTGGTATCTGAGAGTTTGGAGATTGCAGAGACTGGTAGCTAAGAGTTGCCAATAGCCCAGACTGCTTAGTATGTGAGTTTTAGACCAAAAAAAAAGTGAAACTCCAATTAGGAAAACAAGGCTCAAATTTTCTAAGTTAGTCTAAATAACTGTAAGAACTAAAATGCTCAGCCTTAGTGAATACCAAATCGATTTCCACAAGCCTCTGCTTTTACAGACAGTCCTGGTAACTACATCCAAACACACAAGCTCTTTGTTATTTAAATCATAACTATCGAATTGTATTTCACTTTTTTGATAAAACCACAATAAAGTACATGATCTTAACAAAGGGAAAAGCAGGTGTAGAATGAAGATAGAGCTAATTTTTACCACCTGGAATCATGGAACTCTTTCCTTATGAGATTTTTATGTGATTCAGGGCCACTGAAGAAATAACAGTCCATAAAACTGAATCAACACTCATTAAATCCAGAAGGTGAAGTTAGTTTACATGTAAAATAATCTACAAAATCAATGACCTACACAGTTTCTCTATGGCTGTTTATGTGAACCACATTCATGGTTAGAGGAAAATTTATCTCTGGGTAGGTCAATATAATTTCCTAGAAGTTAACTGCGCTACTCACCCACTGAAATTGGTCCTTTATGTTTTGAATGTTAGTGGTTCGAACTTTAGTCTGCAAAGTATTGGTAGCTACAACAAGGATTTTCCATTTGCATGTTGCTGCCGTATCTCCTAGCCTACACAAGTGATAAGATTAGCATCTGATAGGACCCATCTGTGACTCTGAGGTCTGATCTTGCTGAGGAGTTGTAGTGCAGGAAAAGCCCCGGGGAGAGTTCTGGCTGACTCAGTCAGGAAATCAGCAGTGTGTGCTGCAATGTTAGTTCTGCATCCAGCACGTACACTATGGACACCATATATCCCACTTGCAAGCCAGGAGCCTATATCCACTGTACTGCAAGGTAGGGAAACCCCAAAGCTGTCCTCAGCTTATAGAGAAAATCACAAACTGGCAGAAGCTCTTCAGCAGTTCAGCCTTAAATTTTCACAGGGAAAGTCTCTCTAAAATCAGTGGATGAAATGGACTATTTTGTGACAGTATGGCACACCAATATTTTTCAGAATATCACTCATTTATACTGACATTTTTCGGATGTGGACTGCAGAAGAAAAAGGATATTAAACTGATGATATGAAAGCTTCTTCATTGACACATCTCTACATTTCCATTGTCACCACTGTGTAATTTCATGAGTTTTTAAATGCTTTCTGTGCCCTCTTTTCTTTTATCACTCCTTAGGGCATCCAAAAAGTGTCTGGGTTATAGTCTCTAGTGACCTGTGGCGATAGGGAGGTATGTTATATCCGCAACTTCGTGATCTCTTCTTAAAGCAGAAATTACCACAAACCACTCCACACCAATGCTTTAGGTGTCAGTATGGAACAAAAAGACGTGGGCCAAATTTTTCTTCCATTGTCAGTGCGAGGATTGTCTATAAAGAAGAAAGCCCTTTAAAGGAAATGAGCAAAATCATCAGCACTGGTGAATATAGAGTGCGCAAGCACATTCTCTCACTAATTTTTTTTTTAAAGATGAAATGCCCAACATTCATCATAGTTGATCTCAATCTAATCACAGAGTACAAAATATTTCAGTTGTTAAATGTATTGGCACATATGATTATGTGTGATTATTTTCTGCTGCCTCAGCACTGTGGCACAGTTTTTATGCATTCTTCCCCAACTTACTTCTCTTTTCCTTGCTGCTTACAAATTGTTTTAAACTAACATATTTCATCAGGTACATCCCCTCCGAAGGAATTAATGTGCAGCTGGAGCAGCTGAGGTAATAGGACAAGCAGTAGGGCTTGACGAAGAGAACACATTTCAGCCAACAAGAGGACTGTATTGATGGGTTGCTCAGGGCTTTGGTCTACCAGATATGCTCCTTCTTTACTGCTTAATGATCCTCATGGAAATTTACTTTTTTATATCCAAGAAAAATCACCTCATTCTGATTCATGGTTGCTGTCTCTTATGCTGCCACTATTCACCTCATCGAGGAGCCTGACTCCCTGCTCCCAGTAGCCTTTGTAATTCCTGGGGCAGCAGGTGCCTGAAGCCAGCCCATCTCCAGTTGAACCACTCCACTCCCTCAGCCTCTCCTCACAAGACAAGTGCTTTAGTCTCAGCCACCTCAGGAACTCTCTGCTGAACTGCAGTTTATTGACAGCCTTCATGTACTCAGTGGCCCAGAGATGAACCCAGTATTCCAGAGATAGCCAAACAAATGCCTAGCGAAAAGGAATAACTGCTTTCCCCATTTGCTGGCTGTGCTCCTGCTGACACAGCCCAGGGCACTCAACCTTCATCCCTGCCAGGATCCTGCTGGCTCAGGTTCAACCAGGTGTGCCCCAGGACCTCAGTCCCTGCTACACAGAGCTGCTCCCCAGCTGGGCAGTCCCAGCCTGTTTCCTGTTGGGTGTTAGTCTGTCCCAGATACAGAGCAGGGCAGGTGTCCTGACTGAATTTCATGACGTTTACTGTCAGTTCATTTCTCCCATCTAGCTCCTTCTGAATGGCAGCCCTGCCCTTGAGCATATCAGCTGCATCCCCCCACATGCCCCTCCCCTACAGGTCATTGCAAACTTGATGAGGATAATTCTGTCTCCTTCTCCAGACCTAGGCCAGGGCCCCTGAGCAAGGCCCCTTGTAACCATTTACGAACACTTGCGTGTAACTTTTTTCCATCCATTCTTAATTACAAGCTAAAATTGTTGCAAGTATTGCACAAAAAACCCCTTGGACAGTAAGTCTGTCCAAACATGATGTTTCCAGCAAACTTGTTGCAAGATGGTCTAAAGAAAATAAAGTTAGGCTGCCAAGATGTTTTGTAAGGCAGCAGGAAATGATGGAGTAATTTTTCACCTTATTTTAGCATTTTCCTATCTGGCAAATTTATGGGGCTGGTGAGAAGTGACTTAGACTTTGCTTATGGCTTAGCTCTAAAGAACCTCCAGAAACAAACATGGAGGAGTGTCAGCATGCCCAAAACTGAATTGAAGATCTATATAACAAAAAGGAAAATGTGCAAGTGGCAGGACACTGTTCAGGGAGAAAAAAATCACTCCGCTCTAATTGTATTTTTGTTTATCTTTGAGCCCAGCTCTCTGATGCTCATGTGGCCCTGACTTCAGGTTGTTAGCAGGGTATTTTATTGGAAAAAAGCAGAATAAGATGTTCTTAAAAGTTCAGATCTCTTTGCACTACTAAAACACACACACACAGAAAGAGGCGAAGTGCCAAAAATATCATATTTAAAGCACGAAAGATGCAGAGCCAGAAATTCCTTGGCTTCGTTAGAGGTGTGAATATTGCTGTAGTTTTTACTCTAAGTTTTGGCTCGGTTCTCAGTTGTCATCTTTATTCATAAGTTCAGAAATTCTGCTGAGTGTCTCAACTGCCTCTTTGCTGCTGTGGCCAAATATGTTTTCTTCTGGTTTAGAATATTTCTTGCAGATCCTCTCTCTGGCAATACGTTCTCATTCATTTGTTGGCTTGATTTTGCTAAAAAGATGGGACAGGTAGGCTTCAGAAAGTAAGGAATTCTTTCTCTTAACTCTTCCGTAGTTTAAGCATTTGCCATCTTGCATGCATGATTAAGAGGTTAGCTGATATGATAGGTTTTCTTTTTTTAATAGCTCCAGTGAGAATTTTGTGATTTTGTCCAACTATTCCCACTTGAGTGCCTGTCATCTTCTGTGCATCTCTCTGGGTTTGTATTCCACGGGATAGATAAAGTGCTGTTAGAGATATCCAGTTACCCTGAGCGACTTGGTTTGTACACATAACACAGCTCAAATTCCAGCAGACACCAGCTTCAGAAATGGAGGCAGCAGAGCTACATCAACCCAGCACTAAGCCCAGGCTAATTAACCTCCCTGCGCAGCTCACCACGTTACCTAAATCTTTACAGCATCTTAGGTCTCACCTTGTTTTTCCTCCTCTTGAATACATGGTATGGCTGCTTGGTGTCTGAGCAGCAGTCTTGAGCACCACTCCAGTGTGTCCCCACTAATTGTATGGAACTGGGAACATCTTCATGACCATTTTAATGAAGTTTCCCATTCCTAAAGCCCCTTTCCTTTTGGCTCAAATGAGCCAGTGTACTTAGGCAGCAGGATAGAGACACACTGAAGCTGTTTTCAAAGGCAAAACAAGAACGGCTCTGTTATCTGTAGACCTGAATGGGAAAAGTACAACATCTCTTAGAGAGTACTACACAGCGTGGCAAAACCACCTTTGAAGAAGGTATCAGCACAAGTTTGTCAGCTTGTACACTCTGTCTACAAGCATAATAATGATGGTTGAGCCCAGAGAACTTTTAAAACCCACCTGCAAAGATGGCTGATATTGCTGCCTTTGTTCTGATTGATGTTTTGAAGACTGTCATTGAATTTTGATATCCACCAGGGCAGAGGTAGCTCCAGGTCACAGCACCCAGACAGGGTCCAAGAGACCTCCCTTGCTCTGAACACAACTGGTCTGTCTCCCAAACCAGCCATGTGAGCCCACAGTATCCAAGCTGCTGTCAGTCCTGTTCTGGTGGTTCTCCCATGTGGAAAAAAACGTGTATTTGGCTGTCATAAAATATTAAGTGAACAGCCTTAGCCAATGTCAATAATTTCTGGTTAATGCATATTCTTCCAGTTGTAGAGCAAAATGTAGCCATATACAACTAAGCCATTTTTATTGTTTACCTAAGAAGGCTCAGCTTTGAGACAAAGTCTTGATCTCGTGTTTATCCATCTTCCCGTATAAAGCATGTGAGGTCCCAAGTCTTGAGATTTTTTTGAAGACAAAGACATGGCTGGTGTAGATTTATATTGTTCATTTAAATCAATGGATCTAATGTGATGCTTGCTAGCTCAGGATCGAGCCTCTAGACTCAGTGGAGCATTTTGCTAAAATTAGAAACAGCAGGTGTGTTACTGCTGTATCGCCAAGTTGCTTGTAAATAGGTGGCAGATGTTAAAACATCCATGATTCGCAGTGTCTGAGCTTAAGCTCCAGATACCCACCATGGTGTCAAAAGTAGGATAGGAGGACAACAAAACTGAAGTGTCCTGTGTGCTTATTGAAAAAGAAAATTACCCAGGAAAGGATTCAGGGAAAAGTGCCAAAGGAAAACATAGAAACGGCGTAGGAATTTTGTGACCTCTGGTGTGAGAGAGACTTTGAAACAAGGCATTCGGCTCACCTAGCAAGTACAACATTGCAGTGGCAGAAGCAGCCTCCAGTTTTAACTGATTATCAGCTCTTTAAAAATGTTTAGGGTGGGCAGACATAGTACTTCCTTAAATACTGCATAAGATACCATTTATCAGAAAGAAATAGGTGCCATTTGGCACCTGCTGTAATTGCTATGGTGGAAATAGCAGTACATAACTATCAGAAGAATGGGTGCCACATTTTTTAACAGCTTACAGCTATTTTATGTATTCCTAATGGCCGATGAATAAATGATGCAACATACATTTTACATATCTGTGGAGTAATGAATCTGAGATTAAATCATACATAACGATTTTTAGGTGCCAGATACATTTAATATACTGAAGGAAAAATTTATTCGATGTGAAGCATGAATATAATTACAAGTATGTTGGAGAGTTTTTGGGAGTTCCTTCTATACCTGTAGAAAATTGTTTGGCTCTAGCAGCGGACCCACCATAGTACGTGACGAGCAGACCGACAGACCTCACCCCAGCTACTTAGGCCATCTTCCAAACCTCCAGTCTTTAAAATCAAGTGCTAAATATTCTTGTTTTAACCGATCCTGCCCCTGCTTGCTACTATAGTCTTCAACATGAGCCACTAAAAGACATATGAACACAGCTGAGCATAAATGAGTGGTGAAGAATTTAAAAATTAGTAACAATTAATGCCCTTCTTCCTACAAAAGAAACCCCCTCTCTTAATCAGTTAAATGTGTTGTTCAAATAGTAAGAAAAAGATTTATTTCTTCTTCCAAAAAAAAGTCTGATTTTTTTTTTACTCATTGGAAGGAAATGAGATAATCTTTAAATAATAGAATTTTTTAGTCATTTTTTGACTCTTAAAGGAGAAAGTACATTGTCTGCCAGGCAGACGAATCTTTCATCAAAGAATTTCAGATGTGATTTTTTTTTTCTTAATGTAATAAGACACTATGCATTTTGTCCTCAGCTCTCTGCAAGAGATCTCAAAGAAGCAATTAATATCAAACTGAATGACTGACCAACCATCTGCCAATTCCAGCACATTCAATACAACTGATGCTTTATTCAAATACAGAGTACAGACTCTGCCACCAGAAGAATTGATTTAGGTCAGATGGGAAGGGAAGAATAATATGTAATTATACATACAGTGAGACCTGCTCATATAATACTTTGATGCAGTAAAAGTGTTTTTCTGCTACAGTAAAGGAGAAAAGATAACACGAAACTTTCAGTATATTGCGACAAGATTCAAGGCAAGTCATACTGAATCTTTGCTTATCATTAAGTTGTCTGGTGAAGGGGAGGAGTTGCCTCATTACAGAAGGTTTTGCTGTTTAAACCCACATATTCAGAGATGTTAAAAGGATTAAACGCTCAAATCTGATTTATTTTGGTGAACTTGGGCAACATAATCCTCAGGCAACACTTAACTCTCATGTTTTGACATCACAGAAGGCAGCTGCAGGGACAGGAAGCCGTCCAACAAAGGGAGAGGAAATCCTGGGTTGTTTGGTTCAATAGAATATAAATGAAGAAGACATTATACTGAATAAGGAATCAAAGCTTGCAGAAGACATTTTGTGTCAGCTTCTGACCACTGATTTGGTGACAGCCTATAAATCAACTCCAAAGTCAGCTGCAAAGCCATGTGAGGTTTTCTACAACCTTGGGATCTATGGATCTGCACTATATTTTTCCTCAGTTGATTTGCTAAGCTGAGGAGGGACGTGTTAGAATCTTTTCTGGAAACAAGGAGACAAAACCCTCACATGTGTTAGCATTTCTGCATTTACACAGAAAATATCCTCAAGTCACTCTGTAGATGTGAGGGGAAGTCAGAGGAAACGTGATTTCTCAAAGTACGATTTTTGTGGCTGGTTGTACAGATCCTAGGTTTTGGTAGAGAAAAAAATCATAATAGTGATCAGAATTAAAAAGGATAGTTCAGAGAATACCTACCTTTTTCTTTCTTTTTAAAAAATTTTTCTTTGTTAAAATAATGCTGCTCTGCTATGTGACATGGACAGAAATCAGGAAAGGTCATATCAACCAGGCTTAACTGTACAGCATGGAATTCTGAAAACAGGCAAAAAGTACTCAAACTTCCATAGAAGTGAAAGTGCTACCTTACTTATTCTTGAGACTCTTAGAACCTCTGCTTTGATACTGCACAGAGCCAGTCATCCAGAAGAAGTGGATTGTGAGTCACCAACAGCTCTATGATATGAGCTGCTGCAGCTCAGGACATTTATGAGTAAGGTTTGAAAACAGAATTTGCTTCTTGACCCGAATACTTGGGCCTTAGGATTAGCTAAGTACTTTCATTGTTCACCTATTGATTCCTATGTGAAGCACCTATAGAAAACACACTATCTGCACAGATAGTCAGTGCTTTCTCCTGAAAAATACTTCTGAACTCAGCTATTCACACAATGCATCCTTTGCCTTTAATAAAAATTGGAGCTAATTAGCAGCATGTGAAAATAATTGCTAACAATTAAATCCCTGTTCATATAGCCAGACACATTGTAAAGACAGTATAGCAGGTTTCCTGTGGTTGCCTGTAGAAAACTTATGCATTCATTTTTAATTGCCTAGTAATGCTTAAATCAGACCTTTGCCTGTCATGGTTTGTATTTCCCAGGTCAGTGAGGATTTATTTGTTTGTTTAAAATAAGGAAAATTAATTGACGTTAATTTTCAATCTTACTGACTTAATTTGGTGTGAAGGAAGGAAACTTTCTGCTTCTAAGGAAACATTAACTGCTTTAATGTAATCTGACACTCTTGCTGTATCTGCCATCTCTTAAAATATTGCTGCTGACATTTGTCACCCTAGTGAGTGCAAGGAAGTGAAATTTACTGGACTTAAAATAATTCAGATTCTTTAGCAAGAATTATGCCTGCTGCTGTTTTCTGCCATTATCGGGGAAAAGGGTAGAAGACCTCTAGCCTAGAATCTAGCTTATATGCAGCCAAACTCTCTTTGTGTTAGAGGTTCTCCCCCTGTGCATTCCATCAAGCTGCACCTCCAAACTGGCCTGCAGATAACGACACCGTGGGAAAGTTGGTTGGAGTTCTTGACATTAAACTTTGCTAACCCTTGTGTGCAGCTGCTACAAAGAGAAACTCTGCTTCGCCTTCCTCTGCACCTTCCAGGGGCAGCTGTAGGCACTGTGCTTAATGACCTTGCTGTGCTGGCAGAATGATAGCTTTGATGGCTGTTTACAGGTGGAGAGGTAATTCTGCTTCCCTGTGTTTCTAGACACTGTTTCCTTCTTCCTGTTGGTGAGCAAACATGCTCAACGACAGAGTATCAAAAGGGCAAGTTTTACCCCAGTTTGCTGGTTCTTTAGGCTGCCTTGCCAGTTCTGGTCTAGCACTGAGACCGATCTTGACTGAAGGACAGCCCCAGTCCAAGCCAACCCACAGCACTTTCATCCTGTCACCCCAGAAGGACTTGCTCTCTTGGAGGGAAACAAGGGCACGGGCACATCTTCTGGCTACTTGCACTTATATTAGGAAGTGAGCTGAAATGCACAGATTTCTCTGTACCAGTTTCTTTCCTGAAGCAGAGAGCTCTATGAAGACTTACTGATTCAGCTGCCTGCTGAGAGGCATAATATATGCAATTATCTCCCAATAGATTTCTGTCCTAAAAAGTATCTTTTCCATTTCATTCTTTTCATTGCTATGCCACCTAACATGAAAGTAGAAAGGACAAAAGTGATTTTTTTTAAAGACATTTCTTACTGCAGTTGTGAAACTCTTAGTGGTCCTTGTAAGTTAATATGCTCTAAAATACATGATCAGACCATCAGACCTGAGTATCCCAGGAAGAGATGATGTATTGACTGCTAAGGCTAATCTTCATTTAAGGTACTCTGATTGCAACAGAATCTAATGAAAAGGTATGACTCTCAAACCCCCTGCTGCTTAAAATGTTCTGTTTTATTCCTGCTACTAAACTTCTTTTTATTTTTTTCAAGATTGGGAAGATTAAAAGATGAATGAGATCTCAAAATTGAAAGGCAATATGTAGCCTTATGAAAATTAGATTTTTTATTTCTTCCTGATAGCACTAAAGTTAAAAATTATTAACTATGTATTCCAATTCCCTTCTCTGGGTTTCCAAATCTATGTTATTTCTTATGAATCTTTGTTTAATAAAATATGGAAATCCTGTAACTCCTTCATCTACGGTGATGCTTAGTCTTTTCTAATAATAAAAAATAGAAACCATTTTTACAAGATGAATAAATAAATTCCTCCGTATTAATGTAAACCAAATTGCATTATATATTTCTTAGAGCTGTGAGTTGTAAGATACAAATTTTTACTTTAAAAAATACAATTTATTTCAAAAAATATTATCATTAATAATGGTATTTATTTTTTACTTAACAATTGTATTTAAGTAACACAGACTACTACTTCCTTTTATGGACTGTTCCTCAGGATGCATTCTTATATTAGTATTTCCCATGCTTATAGGGTAGGTCTGTAAGTGTTTTTAATGTTTCTGAATCCCTTTTTAGCCCTTCTACATTCCTTTGTTCTCTAATTTTTAAATAAATATTTTAAACCGAACTTTTAAATATTTTTGATGCTTCTGCAAGGATTTAACCAAAAGTTTTTGCCAAACTTTGTGACTAGTAGAATACTTTCAGTAGTGTCATTGTGATTTTTATTTGATAAATTAATTATTCACAAGAAATAAAAACTATGTCATTTTTAGGGCTGTCCTGTGCAGGGCCAGAAGCTGTACTCTGATGATCCTTGTAGGTCCCTTCCAACTCAGGATATTGTATGATTCTATGATAAAAAAGATGTTCCTTAGTTCTTTACAAAGACTTCTTTGTATTTAATACTAGAGAAATGCAGAGAATGATTTGGGTGGACTTGGTCATCCTGAATGTTCACTAACAAGGGAACATAAAGACTAGGATTGTTTCAAGGGGTTAGATGCAAAATGGATCTCTAGGTTACAGTGAGAAAATAATAGCAATATTATTTCATCACAAAAAGAAATACCACTGTAGGAAATGAGAAACCATGCAGACAAATGATAAAGTCAGTGCAGGAATGTCTTGCTGTAATGGAATTATGAGGCTGAATACATTTTTAAATATTACTTTTTTTATTCAATTGAATGTTATGGTTACTGTTTCACAGTCAATACCAATTCAATGACTGTACAGGCTGTATCAATATAACATGAAAATGCAAACATTCACCAGTTACTTTTCAGGCTCGAAAACATGAAAAAAAAATTCAGTTGTCTTCTAAAGAAATAGGCTTTCCCCTAGTTACATACAAAGTTATCATGGTAACTTGAATAACAAAATTCATTTAAAGGTGATTAACAAATGTAATACAACTTCACTGTTTTTCAGACTCACTGTAAATTTAAAAAAAAATTACGGATGCACCTTCCAGTGAAGTACAATTGTGTGTTCAGTCTCTTCTCTATTTAAGTCAATAGCATCTGAGAAATGGGGAGAGAAGAAAAGGCAAGTAATTGCCCTTCAGTCTTACCTCAGAACCCCTAGCCCGTGTCTGAAACATAGTCTGCCGCTCTAGTAGTGTTTTCAGGACTTCTTGCAGTATTTGGCACTGGAGTAGCTTAGTTTGGATTGTAGTTTTCGGGGGTTTGTTTAACAGTTGTGAAACGTAATGCTTGGCCTTGTCTATTTCAGGTCTGTTTCAGAGGTCTTTTCCAACTGTAATGGTTCTGTGATTCCGTAAAAAATCCCAATTGACAGCTCTGTACAGTGAACTCTTCTGTTAATTGGTCCACAGAACATGTGCAGCAGCTGATACGAGGTCTCTGCACTTCAGAACCACCAGCCTGCAGAACTGTCTGGGGGAGTAGGAGGAAGAATCTCCTTTCTCTGCCTGTACCACCGCTGGGATTAAAGGTATTGGCAGTCACCCTTGTGTAAAAGCCCTCTGTGTGCATAAAAGGAGAGCAAAGTGCTGAAGCAAAGGTACCAGCAATGATATATGCCTTAGCAAAGGTGCTTTTTAAGTTAAAGCAATTTGGCTTCAGTGTGAACAGTAGTAAATTACAGCACAACACCCTGCAAGAATGTTATAGTTAGCAGGAAGTTATTTATACATGGATTTTTTAAATTTCAGAGTTAAGATTAAATTCACAAGCTGTCAAACACCTGAAAGTTTGAAAATTCATAGTTAGGGTCCAAACTTACTTGGCTTGCTCCCATGGATGATAGCTGTTTTCCCAAATT
Organism: Edolisoma coerulescens; assembly: GCA_013397115.1. Taxonomy (NCBI): domain Eukaryota; kingdom Metazoa; phylum Chordata; class Aves; order Passeriformes; family Campephagidae; genus Edolisoma; species Edolisoma coerulescens. The sequence continues at coordinate 662,626 of VWZW01002445.1, forward strand.
CTTTTTTATCTCTGTTGCAGTAAATGGTATTTTCTTCATCAAGCATTTTTAAAATACTTTAAGAAGTCAGTAAATTTGAAAACATTGTACTTTACTTGCAGAGAAAATTCAGGAAGGGATCAAAGCATGTGTATAGTTTTGGTTTTGGCTGTCCCTTCTCTGTCCCTGAATTGCTGATGAGCTATTAGAACATCAGGATGGATTGCTAGGAAATCACTAATAAACTCTGGATGTGTGAGCTTAACTCTGACTAATATGTCCATTGAATCATGATGTATCTTACTTTTTTTGTCATGTTTTTGCCATGAGAGGGCAAAAACTGAGGAATTATTTTGGGGTTTTGGTTTTGTCTCATAAATGATGAGAAATCTGCAAAAAAATCTAAATCTGAAAAGCCTTTGAATTCCTGGAAGGTTCAGAGTATTGTAATGATTATTACATTCTCTTTTCTACAAAACAACAAGCTTAGGGGAAGCTATATCTTTGTTCTTGCTCTGAAACTTGACTTGTAGCTGTGAGGAAATTGGGAGGCAAATTTTAGAATTAGGCTAAAATTACTGATAACTATGAAATTTGTAGATGAGGCATCATTAATGTGTGGTGTTGAGGAGTATATAGGAATGAGGAATCTATTTTGCATGTTGAAAACACAACCATTATCCTTGCATAAATATTTCATGCAGTGTAGTGGTGAGCTTTTCAGTTCCAATACCTGTGTGTTGTTTGAGAGTTACTAAGCCTGTATCTTTTGTACAAATCCCAAAGTAACAGAGGCACTGCAGAGTTCAGAGTAGAGCTTCCAGAAGCTTAACCAATGTCAGACTTCACTGATGCCCTTTCCAGTCATGTGCATCCTGCTAGCTTTACTTCTGAATACAAGTCAAATATAGCTGTCTGCAGAAGTAATGCAGAAATACATTACCAGTGTTTGTTTTTAATTCTCCTTGTGACCTGGACAGCTTATGAACAAATTTGGAAGCCTAATTAAAATAATGCATTGAAAGCTGTCACTGAATTTGAACAGAGTGAAGAAGCAGTGGCACTTTTTTGATTTAAAAACAAAGCAAGTTGGGAATCAGAGTGAAAAATAAAACCCTCTTTATTTGATGGCTCTCAGGGATTAAAATGAGCAAACAGTGGAGATGTTTGAAGAAGTCTCAGTTTTTCCATTCCTCCTCCTTGTGTGTTACAAATACTGTTACAAGAGAACCGTAGGTAATATTGGCTCTGAAACAAATGGCTGACAGCTTTCAGGCTAGCAGCTGAGAATCCCTTGCACTGCCCTTGGCTGGGGAAGGAGACCAAAGTGTTTTCAGTAGCTCACAGAGATAGCACTGTTTTGATTTAGAATCAGCACAGAGTATACTATTCCCTGCTTATCTACAACAAGCATCTGTTTTAAGATTACAGCACTTTCTATAGAGCTACAAAAAAGTGTTGACACGTTGTAAGTTAAAGGGAGATGGAGCTCACAGGATAATCACACGGGATACTGCTCCCACTGGAGCCAAAAGCAAAGCTTGCTGCGACTTGTGAACCTTCAGTTCAAGGATTCAGTCCCTGCTTCTGAAACAAATACAGTGAAAAGACAAGGCAGAGAATAAACGGGCTGTGTGGTAGCTGAGTACTGAGACAAGTGCTTAAGAACAGTCAGTCAACCTCTAACCCTGGCCAGCCAGCCTTTCTTAAGTGGGTTAAGGCCAGCAGGTTTCCACCCCTTCTGAGGAAAAGCAAATATGAATGTCATTGCTTGGCTCTGTAGCCTTCACAGTGAAGTGAAAGCAGGTACATCATGATGCAATTTGTTTGGCTGTGAGAGGACCTGTATTAACTATGATGTCCCACAAGCACCAGACTCTTGTGATTTTCTCACAGATATGTCTATGTGTTCATACCTCATACCTGAAACAAGGATTTCTTATTCACTGTCATCAAAATAACACATGCAGAAACACGCATACACACAAATATGCCAAGGAAGGAAATGTTCAGTGTGTGTTCTGTAACATCCAAGATGAACTATTGTCTTCTACTGGAGTTAAAAACACCAGTTAAGGTTTTCCAGTGTCTGATACTAGGATCTCCTTATTTTTCTACTGTCATATTACAACCACATTGTGTTTCTCTTATGAAGCTGTAACAGACTTAAGGCTTTGGATTGATTAAAAGTAATCTTGAGGAAAAATTTAATAGCTATTTTTTTTTCTTAAAGCACCAGGTTAAATTTAATGACAATTAAGAGCTTGGTGTTTTGTATGTATTATTCCTTTAGAAATATCCATTGTGTTATATTTCCGTATTTCACCAGCTCTATATTTCACATTTCTTTTTTTTTGTAACCTTGCTTACCAAGAAGATAACTGGGAATGCAGGGAAAATTTCTCAGCAAAACTGTGTTCACCTCTTTTGGAGGGTTGTAGGAATGTTGGACAGGTTTAGCAGTGCCTTTCAATCAGTGCAGACATAATCGTCTCAGTGGGATTCAATTTGATTATGTGCATTTGTATTCTTGTGTGCTTTGAGAATGTCTGTAGAGGTGCTTCTGTAGGACGTAAAGGTAAGCAGCAAAGTGCCTTTTGTGAAGAGCCCACGTAATTTACATGGATTAGTTTAAACGGGGAGGTCCTAACAGACTCTTCATGTCAGTTGTAGTTTGTTACATAAATATTCATAGGACAGCAGTAATAGAAATCTCCCGTATTTTTCTTTCTTTAGTCTTTATGCCTAAAGACATTGAAAGTAAAATCCGTAAAAAATTGTGCTGTAACCTTTTTCCAATTCACAACTGAGTAATTTGTTCTCCTTCCAGCCAGGCCAGACAAGCTCCCTAGTTAGGTGTTAGTTATCCCTTGAACTGAATTCCATGTGAGCAGTAAGACCCTCTTGTCATTTTCCTCTTGTGACTGAGGGTCTGGGAAGGCTGATGCAACTCAAGGAGGAGAGCTGACAAAGCAATACCTGCTGGTACCTTTGTAGGGTGCTGCTGTGCACCTCTCTGCCTCAGACATCAATGTACGCCCAAGAATTCCCTTCACTTGCGATTCCCCTCTTGTTGGGGGAACGTTGGAGGTAATGGCTGCTCCTCAGGATTCAGTACCTCCAGTGTGGCACATTTGGCCTGCTGTTCTGAATGAGTGTGAAGAGAGACAGCTATGGTTGATGGCAGCCACGCGTGAACTGGTTGCCCTGGTGATTGTGATCCCAGTCATGGCTTCTGAAACGTCTGGCACAAATTAAGTATCCTGGTTATTTTCCTCTGCAGCAAACAAGACATTTTTCCTCCATGCTTGATAGAGAGGAACATAATTGAGAGAGATTAGCATATTTTTTGACTGAAGTGACAGAAATTTGNGTTATTACTTTCTTGATTGAAAATTGATATAAGAATATACCTTGACTTTGTTAATGCTTATAAAATAGCAGATGCTCTTACTGAGGCTGCCACAAATGTTTTGTGAGACTTGCTTGTTCTAAAAAGGCAGTACAGATATGAGGAAAGCAGACCATGTCCCTCAGAAAGACAAAAGAAAAAAGAAAGGGGGCCTTCCCACTATTAAGTTCACCATATTTGGTTCCTTAAGGCTTGTTTCATACCAGTCTGGGGGTTCCACTCCTAATGTGTCTGTCATGACTAATAATATAATTTAAAGTTTTAAGCCACTTAGCATATGGAATGGCAAAGCTCTTGCAAAAGGATGACCAGCAATATATTAAACCCATCTTAATTACATTGTTTGAATCAAAGCCACTTGCATGTAAGCATTAGCTGGATAACACAGCAAATTGCTGTTCTCTGTAAGTGTTAAACCAACCCTAGGAAACCTTGCACTGTTATGAAATTTTGTGATTTATATCAGCTATTAAGAAATATTAAAAGTCTTCAACGATGCAGAAGTACACTATAGCTTAAAGGGACCTGGAGATGCTTGTATTGTGAAGTGATCCTTTATGAGAAAAGCTCTTCTTTACTTGGCAGCTGCATTGTTCACCCTATGATATGCTTCCAAAATATTTCAAGTTGTGGATTAGCTGAACTGTTTTAATTACTAAATACAGGCTTTTTTAATCAACCATGCTTCTAATGCCTGAGGAATTTGCCCGATCCTCTGGTAAATGTTAAGTCTTTGTTAGCAAGAGGCATTTGAAGAATAGCTCAGTAGTCTGAAGGCTAAAGAAAATCCATATAAAACAAAGATATATTTTCATTTCTCTAGTTCTGTGCATGAAAAAAAAAATGCTGATATGCTATAAACTATGTAGCCTTCTGCTATTTTCCTAACCCTTGGGGAATGCAGTGCAGAATGGACACTTGTTCGCTTACCAAAATTTCTTTTCAGCCTCACAAAGTCTTGGCTTCCCAGCTTGATGAAAACATTCTTGGGAGTTTATATATAGCACTGACTCTTTGAGCAGTATTGTTTGGTGACAATAATAACATTATTGTTTTAGTTTCTCAAAAGCTCCCTTCACAGCAGTGGTTGAATAGCAGCAGTCTAAATGCCACAGTACGCTCCTATGTGTTATACCACTTTCTTCTGTACCCACGATCATAGAAGATGCAGGTGTTGGCTTCTCTCACCAAATATTTTATATTGTTTCATAATGCTGTGGGCATAGAAATATTACTGCATGAAGCACACCTTCACAAAATGTGACTACAGCTTCATGATTTGTAAAATAGAATGAAAACAGTGATTTTTGGAGCAAGTCCCAGCTGGTATCAATTAAATCAGATTTGTGGAAGTAGTTCTTTTTTCAAATGCCCCCATATAGTTTAAGGAAAACATTTTGGCACAGTCATTTTATCATGGCTCGGGATTTGTCTGCCTAGAGAATTTGACAGCCTTTCTAGTGATATGAAGTCAATACAGAAGTTGAGCACTTTTTTGCCCACCCCTTCAGAATGCTTTCATTTAGAAGCAGACTTTTTTTCACTGCAGTTTGCACAATAGAATATTTGAAGTGCTTTTAAGGATTTTTCATTTTTCAACTTCAAACATTAAGCCTAAGCTTCCAGAGCACCTCTAGACAGATAAGAGAAGAGAGTCCTTGACTTGCTCAGGCGGTTTAACTGCACATTTGCTTAGTATATATTTGTGGTAACATAACTCATTCATGTAACCGTAATTTATAAATCAGGTGATCTCTAGGTTTCTAATTTACTGTTCAGCACCCATTCTTGTAAAACTGCCATTTTGCTTAGCCAGGGCTGTGAGAAAACTCCATTCCCCCAACCCCAGTTTTACATTATGCTCACAGACGTAGCATAACCTCATGTAATTGAGACAATCCCTTGTGACATGCTATAATATCATATAATAGGCCAGCTGGTAAAAGTGGAATAATGAAGAAATGTAAGTAACTGTTGATGTCAAGATAGGACTGATGTGAATGTTGTGCTCTGGCCAAATCCCAAATTAGAGCAAAAAACAGTCAGCTGAGATAGGTATGGTTTGAAGCAGCGTTCGAAGTGTTAGAATGCTGTAGCAAAGTGCAAAAAGCTCCCTAACTCACTACTTTCAGAGGAACTGAGGATTATCAGCACCTCTGAAAGAGGCCCCTTCCTAAAGAATATTTCAGGATGAAGTCAGAATGCATGAGAAAAAGTGTTTTGCAGAAATCCCTCAGCAAGAAAACTGGTGCACTTCGCATCAGTCATAGCCATACTTACATATATTTGTTAAAACTCAGGCTGTTGAGGGCGCAGGCACATTCTTACACCATTGGTCCAGAAATGTTCAGACAAATCACATTGATAAGAAATGAGTTGCACTTGTTTGATTGTGCTCAAAGATACAGGATGACATTGGCTAAAAAACCACTGGAAGATGCCTATCACACTTTACCTCTTGGGAACACAGATATACTTAGCCAAAATTCTGGTTTTTGTAAATGTTGAATTGAGCACAAAAATATTGAGGTTCTTGTCCAGAATATTCCTGAAAGAAGAAAGGGAGAGTTCATTATCTAGAACAAAAAATGTTTTAAGAAAACTTTTAAAGAAAGAACCATGCTCCACAAAATGCAGGGTTTTTTCCATTCTTCCCCCCCCCACCCCCAGCCCCTATTTGCAAATATTTATGGTTAACTAAAAATTTACTTTTTGATTTTTCTTTTGCTTTTTTAATGTCCTGAGTTGGAACCAAGTTCTTTGCCTACTTTACTAATAGTATTACCAACACTGGAAGTCAGAGCAGCTCCCTGGGGACAGTAATTTCTGCTATTTTTCACTCAGTGTTTAGAAACAACCCTGACACCCAGAATGTTTGAAGTTTTGCAGCTTCTTTGGACTCGCTCCTGTGCTAGTCTTCTAAGGGAGTGGCTTGAGGTTTCACATTCAAGTTTAGCATCAATCTTGCAATATGGAAAATTCTCTAAGAGGCTAGTAAGCTTCTCTCACATTGTTGAACAAGTTCAAAATCTGACCCGTAATGTTTGATGGTATTTTGAGTATGAATGAGCTCAGGAATGTTACTCAGAGTTTAGAATTCTTTCACTTTGAGTTCAACAAATACAAGCTCTATCTCTTTTACACTCATTTTGTTCAAACTGCTGAAGGTTAGATGGTTTCTAATTTGGTACTAAATTGATCTTGTCAGTGGAAATAACCAAGTGCTTAACGTGTTCAAATAGGCTCTAGCTGCAAGAGATAAGGCTTTGTAAGCACTGAAAAATTGAAACTCTAATTCAGCTATAAAGTATGCAAAGCACAACTTACTGAGATGAATGTTCACCACATCCCTCTGTTTCCACATGGAATGAGATGGTCACAATGGACAGAAATATCTTTAAAAGGGATGTTGGAACAAGTTAATGGTCAGGCGCCCAAAGCTGTGTTCTTGTGTCCAAGGCGAATGGAGAATACGAAGACACCTTAGAGGGAAGAGCAGTCTCCAATTATTATAACGCTGAACATGATGTGCCTCTGTTCATGTTGGTCATAACCAAGCAAGTTGTTCTTGGTCACTTCTGTAGAGCAGACAAGGAGAAAGTGGAAGGAGATGTTCTCAAAGTACAAAAGTATGAAGATGACTGTGTGTTCTTTTCCCAACCTGTCACATAAAATCAAAAATGACTGAAAGTCCAGGAACAGACTGAGATGGGAAGGGGAAGGAAGAAAGCAATGGCACATGTGTTTTAAAGAAAATTGAGACATTGAAGACGAGATAATTTGAGCAAATTCAATTTCAATTGATGTCAAAATCTTGATTTGCATTTTTTCATGGCCATCAAGCAATTGCTTGTTCTTCATTATTAGAGAGCTATAAAAGCCACTCAAGTTTGAGTTGAGACAGAAAAGAATCAAGAAGGAAAATTAAAAACTTCTCCCTCAAATTTTCACATTGCCTACACATGACCTAGTGCAAATCCTCAATGAATACTGGTTTGAAGTACAATGTAGTAGAGAAATGAACAAAACTAAATACAAGAATTCTCTAGTTCTAAATACATGCATTTAAGGGAAAATCACTCAGCTTACACAACTCATTACTTTTTCTGTGTAATTGAAGAAATATTTACCTACCTCAAAGGAATTTGTGAATTGGATCCCGACTCTGGTTTTAGAGTCGCATAAATGGTAATTTTACCAATGAACATTTTGTCTGGTAAAAAGACAGATTAAAAAATAGTCTTTTTTCAAAAGAGTCTTTTGCAGGTGCAAAGCAGTAAGCATTAGTATTTCCTTAATAGAATCTGACACCACATAAAATTGTAAATAGTTGCCCATCTCTTCAGACTCCAAAGCCACTGTTAAAAATGATGATACAAATAAAACCTGGTTTATTTTGTGTCATGTTTAGGCTGTTAGCTCTAAATGGCAATTAAAAAAAAATACAGCCTCAGTGTAGCTATATTTTCACTACCTTGATAATAGTGTCTGGATTTGAAAAGAAATGCAATGCAAAGATATCAAAACAAAATTTTGCACTCAAATCAGAATTAATGTGATGAGGTTCTGAGTTCCTTATCTTCTGAAAGTTGATGTCAGAAGTACTGCTGACTTTAAGGTGCTTCATACATCTGTCCATGCCTAGTAAATTATAAAAAAAATCTTAATTCATCATATCCTCAAGCTTTAGGAGTCTAAACTATCACATCCTTGCCCATTTGCTGCTTCCTGTCTTTTCTGCAAACATTTATCCTTCTGGTTCTTTGTCACAGGCCATGCTTGCTTTGCTGTACTTTTAGACAGTTAGGATGGCATAAGCAGAGACAGCTACTCTGTGCTTGGAGTAAATAGTTGTGTGCCTTGAAACTGTTTGCTTCAGATATGCGGAATCATAGAATCAGAGAATGGTTTGGGTTGGAGAGGACCTTAAAGATCATCTAGCTCCAAGCTCCCTGCCACAGGCCAGGACATCTCCCACTAGACTGGGTTGCTCAAATCTCCATCCAGCCTTGAACACCTCCAGGAATGGAATAACAGTCACTGCTCTGCCACAAAGATTACTTTTGCTATTTTATGAATTGCTTTCTTCCTGATGTCTTGGCATATTCCCTCTTCGTGAAAAAGTTAAAATTTGAAATTTAAAATGCTTCCTTGCCCCAGACTTTATGCTACTGGCAAAGGAGGGAACACTGTGTCAGCAACCTTGATGATGTTTTCAGTCAGACTTTTGAGCAAATCCAAACAAAGTCACATAGGTCTCAACATAAAAAGCTTTACGAGACTGCCAATTCCCTCACAGTCCCAGTGCTAAAGTAAATTATTTGATTGCTTTGCACATTATGAATTATTGTGAAGGATATTTGCAAAAGTTCCTAACTTCTGATGTATTTAGGAGTACCAATCATAACCATAGCTCCCTTCCCTACATTCATCCCCCAAAATATAACCTGGTGCCACCAGACTGTACTGTGCCAGCAGTTCTTTTACTGTAAGGGTACAAGCAGCTGTTCTGTAACTTCAAGGAGGCCCAGAATCTGCCCTAAAAATTTTCTTAATCAAGAAGTCCAAAATGCAGATGAACATGGCAGAATCCCTTGCTCATATAAGCAGTCCAGATGCAGCTGATGGTTGCTTCACTTTTTGAGTTCTTAATCTTTTACACAGGTGCACTTGATTGGAGATGTAAAAGCTTTGACACCTTTGAAACAGCTGCAGTTTGTCCTTACGTCAGAGGATAAAAATATTCCACTCTAAATGTCTAATTCTGTTCAGTTACAGTAAAATTGGTGCTGAAATTAGGGGTTCTGGCTTTCAGATTGCTTAAAAATAATCTGATAAAGTTGCATCAACTATAACTTTTCTAGAGTCAAAATAAACATACTTGAGTGGCAGAAAGTGACACATTTTCCTTTAAAAGGTTTTTCTGGAATTCACCTTCTGTTCACACAGTCTGCCACACAGCCTATACACTTCTTCCTGTTCATGCTTTCTGTGGTTTGCATGTGCATTGGTAAAAGTAGGATCTTAAACAGCTTTTTATTTGTGTACTAAACTCCATGTGGGACCATATGCACCAAATCGTAAATGAAGTAATGGCAAAGTTTGTATATGTTTTCCTCCTGTCTTTCTGTCTCTGTTATAAAACAGCTCATTTTTGCTCAGGTTTACATGGCTACCATTAAAATCATCATGTAAAAATCAATTTTCTAAGAATTTACAAAATACTAATCGTTTGTAAAACCAGACACTAAAGATTCACTAATTATACCTCTAATTAAAAAGAAATCTCTCTCATGGAGCTGTAAATAATTCATTTTATGTAATATGCCTAGGAAGAATACACTTTCCTTTTTAGGGGAAAGGAGTCAGAGTTTTCTCTAAATGTTACCAAGTCAAGGATAGAAAATACAATTAAAAATGACATTTTGATCATAATCCTCCTTCCTGATATGGTATATAAAAGAAAAGATATATTTAGTAATGGCTCATTTCACAGAAAGGCTTAAAATGTCAATGCTGCTCATATTTTCTACCTTTGCTCTGCATGGGTCAATAAGCACTTGTTCCATTTGCCACCTAAACACTGATAAAGCTTTCAACCCCCTTCTCTGGGTGAAAGGATGATCCAGTGGTTAGACGGAAATTTGAATTTGATGAGCAGCTCTGCCATGAACCTATATCTGTTCACCTGCCACAAATCCCTTATTGCCATATGCAAACTAAAGGCAGTAAATGGTGCAAGTTTTGCTGTTTTCTGGTAGCGTCTGGCTTGTGCAGATTTACCAGGCCTAGCTGGGTTGGTGGGACACCTAGAGAGAGGCACCTTGAAATGTAGGAATGCTCAGTCTGGGGAACAAGGCTATTCCAAGTATGAAGTTAAACACATGAAACGACTTACACAGGATCCTTTGCACCACCTGCTTCATCTTTTATCATTCTACTGTGCTTATTAGTGGGACTGACTCCTGACTTTGTTTCAGCGTCTCATCTTCCTGGCTGTACTGGCTGCTTGCTAGACCGATCCTGAGATTTTAGCTGGAATGGGATAACTAGGTCTCTGTCTGGATAAAATTAGCTGCTACATAGGGTTCAAAAAAAGATCATTCCACTGCGCAGGAGGGTCTTCTGGTACTGGTCCTCCAACCAGTCTGTTCAGTCACCCACTGCCACTCCAGAAAGCATCAGATGGGCACATGACCTCCTGCAACAGCATACAGAGACTCATGCTTGGAGAAACTTTAAAATGTATTTAAGATGTCTCAGCCCAAAAGAGGGACCACAAGGGACCTGGAGGAGAGATGGGGTGTTTATACCAATATTCCTAAAGCTATGTTCCACGAGATAGGAGTGTTCACAATTATGATATTCGTCACCTACAGGGGTGTGGAGTTGCTGCATCTGGAGGGGTTTAAAAACAGCATTGAAACTAAATGTGATCTATACTGAGGTTGAAGGCAGGAAACTGCCATACTGAGCACGGGACAGGCAAATATTTTGTACGCGATGACCCATGGGCTAGAAATGCCTTTGACTGGGGAAAAACGGAGGTGTGGGGGACAGCTGTGGAGCCAGGATTGGCAGCAAGGGGTGTGTATTATGGAATTGACTGGCTGATGCTGGGTGTGGATAGGCAAAGCAGTGACAACATGGGCTACTCTGGACACCTTGGCTAAGGCAAAGCACCCACCCATGGGTGGAAACCGCGAAAATGAGAAACTCACATGCTTCGGTTCCCCAGTGTCAGAATGAATGTTTCACTAACATGTGTGTTGCGAAATGAATATTTCAGAGACACTTGGACATTATTAATGAGAGCTGTGTAGGCAAGAACTAGAAATGCAGTGGATAACTATTGGCCCTCGAGTCAACAACATTTACACATTCTGCTAAACCAGGAAGGATTTAAATAACAGCACAAGGTCAGAGTCCCTGTTTTGGTACTTTTTTCTCTTTGCTTTAGACCTAACAGCATCTGCCGCACTGCATCATCCTGCTAAGCTCATCAAAATAGTCAAGGCAACACTTCTGAAAAAGCTGGTTGTCATTTCATACTAATTTCCTGACAGGAATGAAGCTAAATTAGTTAGAACATTTTTTTTTAAGGAGCATCAGCATTTGGCAAATAAGGATGCATAAAACTAATTGAACACATTATACATTTCAGTGGAACAGGCTTGCATAGTTCCTGTACTAAATTACATATGTGGATCCCACTGTTTCATCTGAGATCATCTCAGCAGGGATGACTATGGAAATGCAAATTTACGCTGCTGCTGAGCCCTTGCAGATTTTACACTGTGTGTCAATGATTCACTTAAGGATCTTGGCATGGTTTCTATTCTTTCTTAACATTTAGCAACTCAAATATTCTGCTTTCCAAATTAGATAAAACTATTTAAATAATAATAGTATTTTCAATATCTGATCCAGGCCTCTTTTTGCTTGCTGCAAGAAGTTCCATGTTTCCCTACTTCTCCTTTGTGCAAGGTGTGAGTATTTCCATCACTTCATCTAAAATATGGAGGGGACTTTATTGCAATGATCTTTCATAAAATGACAAAATGTTCATTTCTTATAATTTTCTAGTTTACCAAAACCAGAGTAAACATGGCTGACAATTTTGCTGTTTGCACAAAATCCTACAGTTATTCTGCCATCTATTGTTTTTACAAAGCTTCCTTCAAATTCACTGGAAGCTATGCCAAGGCAATGACTGACGAAGCGTTCCCTGTATGGAGGTGTTAGATATCTTGTTAGACTGACTGATAAAATTGTTAAAAGATAGCCAAGTTCTTGCCTGTGCAAGCTGTTTTCACATAGTCTCACACAGACTTTCACAGCCAGTCTGACTCCAAGTCTGTAACTATCCCAAACTGGCAAACTCCTAACTGCATTAACCCTTGTACTAAAGAAGAGGCAGTAAATGACCGAGGCCGGCTTGCTAAAAGTTAGGAAAAAACTACATCTCCTAATAACATTGTCTTGCTTTCCTCTGCTAGAAAAGAATCAGCTTTACTGCAAGAATCATAAGGAAGAAAACTCACTTTCCTGTGAATTTCTTTGGTCCTTGACTTCACAGCCTAAGATGGGAGGTTTTTGCTTAAGCCTTACCAACAGCGAAGTCATTAAGAGGGGCTTTTGATATTGCAGACTTCCTGGTATCCTATAAACCCTGCACTTTTTTACCCTCATGGGAGGCACTGATAGCCTGGCTCTACCCAGACTTCATGGACCTGCTAGGAACTTAATGTCTCTGAAACTGCCGTCGCTCTGCCACGCTCGCTCGAGCATATTATTGGGAACTGAATGGACAGATAAGCACAACACTTAACAAGTCACAGGAGGGTAGGTACCTTACTAACAAGTGTAGAAAACCGTGTTGCTTGTAGCTAGGCTAGCCAAACTCACATTTTGGGACACAGCTGTTTGTCAGGGGATTGCTAACTTTCTTCCAGTTTACAGTAAGCCTCTGATACATTCTTCTCCATCTGCTAAAATTCAGTTGTGGAACAAATTTGGGGATGTTTAAAATCAAAAAGAATAAAAAGCAGTCATTCCGAAAAATAAACTGCATTTGGAAGAATTCTCAATATAAACTGGTCTTTCTGTTATCTCTGCTCTTCAGCGCTGTTTCTGAGAGCAAAGATTTTTGGCAGTCACAGTGAAAGGGATAGCACACTTGTGTGGCAGTGCTGAAGGTGCTTTTAGCTTGAAATTAGTGGTATTGCTTGAAATGAGGGACTTGTGGGAAGTGTGCTTGGAGGCCTAACTGACTGGAGCATGCTGCTCTGGGCTCCTTAGCTATGGTTGTGTTTTCTTGTAGGTCAAAGAACAGGAGGACGTCTAGTAGGACAGAATTTCTAGCCATCCCAAGAATAGAATAGGCTGGATATTCTCCAGTCAAACCATCCTTTTTCCTTTTTTTTTTTTTTTTCCAGTCAGAAAATGGTGACTCATCACATCTGGAATGATTTGTGGAACTCTGTCAGTTTAGCAAACTGACAGAGAACTGTAAGGAGGTTTTCATCATTGCATGCTGTTTGCCTGGCAGGAGGTTGTAGAGCCCAGCAACAGTCACTTCTTCAGCACCACGGGACTTCTCTGGGGTTTTATGGCTGTCAGGATCTCTCACAGGCATTTGGAGGCCAGAAGCCCAAGGAGCCTTTGGTCCACTTGGAGTTTGGCCCACTGTTGTGCAGCAGCTGAGAGATCATGCTGGGAACCTCTCTCAGGGCTTTCTTGCAGACACTGTTGAAATTTTCCAGGAATAAACTGCGGGGGTTTTTTTAATGAAAAATAGCTGTTTATAAAGCAACTTACAGATACTTTGAGTGAAAAAGAGAGTCAACACATTTCTTTCTTAAAATTACCTAAATTTAAATTTTAAAAAGACCAAAACCCACCACAAATCCTTGAACTACAGCATTTCATTCTTCCCAGAACAATGTTGCTCTCATATTTGGAAGATAGAGAGGGTGAGACATTGTTTTCTAGTTTTTGATGGTGGTTCATGTAGAAAGCAGGACTTAAATAAGCCAACTCAAAAGCCTGCTCTGTGTGAAAACCCTTTGCCAATGAGCTGGAATGCTGACTCCCGTATTCCTCATCTGCTGCCTCACTCATGGACTCTTGGGGCTTTGACTCCCTGTTGCTACACTAGGAGCTGGGCATTAAGCAAGAGTCTGTCACAGTCTCCAGTTTCAGTGTCATTTTAGCTATTTCGAAACAAAATATTTGGGAATTTCTCACTTCCATAGGAAACTCTTGAAATGTCTATATTTTTGTTCCAAGGAGGGAAGAAAGGAGTCTAAAATTTCCTACAGAGTAGAAATGCCAGGTCTTAATGTGTTCTTCTCAGAAATATCCTTGCTAGAGGCCACAGTATGGCAGCTTCAGGAGCAATAGAAGCTGGGTAAAATAGCTGGAGGCAATCTGGAGTGTCCATTTTCTGTGATGTCATTTTATTTATATCCAGGAACAGCAGAGTGCTAATGCTTTGACAGCCAAAATCACAATAAGCTCTAGCTCTAATGAGTGTAGGGATGCAGGCCTGCCTGCAAATCATAAGAGGTGTGAGTTTTGGATGCAGTCATCTGTCCTGCCAAACCTTACCCACATGTTGTTCTGTTCTCTCATTGGGATTTTTCTACTGTTACTGTACTATTAAGAAATAGCATTGCTCTCAGAAATTGCAGAAAGTAACACCTGCCACCTCCTCCCCAACATCCCATTGTCACCTTTTCCTTCCATAAATGGCTTGGAATAATTAGAGCTTTTTAACTAATAATCTGTTTATCAGTGAGTGACACTACAGCCCTTCAACAGCACTTATTAGCAGGGGGATGTTGATTAGCAAATCACCCACAGATTCTTTCCTCTCTCGAGCTTGGAAAATGATCATGGTGAGATTAAAATTGCATTGAATATGCTGTTTGCTAAAGAACAGCCTTTTGGCTCCATGGAAGAAGCGTTGCCTCTTTCACTGTGCTGTCAAAGCTCGTCCTCTACACCTCCAAATTAGTATGAGTCATTTCTGAGAGCACTGAATATTTGTCTGCTAGTGAGGCTGCAGGTGCTGGGTGTTATTCCCAAAGTCCTCTTCACATTCCATGTTTGCTGTTGTGTTCCCCGGCACTGCCCTTCCCGCTTTGCTTTTTCTACTGAAACATGCATTCGATTCCTTGCTAGGCCTTTGTGGCGGGGAAGCATTGACCCAGGTCTTTTCCAGTAACTTCTGACACTATAGGTGTCTGCATGCTCTTTTTGAAAGCAACCACAAACTTGAGGGGAGAGGCCATGGTTTGCATTAGATCAGCTGAAACACTTGGAGAACAGGGACAAGTCTTCATGCATGCAAATGTTTCTTCTGGCCTCAAGGAAAGCATCAGGCAGACTCAAATTAACTAGTATTGCTCATGGCTACAATGACACCACTATTATCATATCCTAATGCTTTTTTGAAAAGATGCCAGAGAAACAGAAAATAGAAAGCTCGGGAGGGGTACTTTAAATTTTTAGTGTTCTGCATGAGAGACAATTCCCCAAACTGAAATAATTTTGTTTGGCATTTTTCCTAGATTTGTACTTGCACAAATCTGACTCTAGAGTGAATATGATCGCTTAACAGAGTCATAAAAATATTTATCAGCTGGCATCTTTAAGATTGTCTTCCTCTCTTTTGCCTTGTTTCAGTCATCAGGCCTTACTCCCTCAGCCCTGCAGTGCTTCATTTTCCTTCCAGCCTGAAGGATGGTTCTCAGGTGTTTATTCACATGCATAATAATGTCTTAAGTCTACAAAATATCAGGACCAAGCATGAGACTTTTCAGTTGGTAAATAAGAGCAAAATCTATTGGGTATGAAAGGAAGCAAGAACTCATCATTTAAATAATGGATTAGAAACAGTGGGTACAAAAACTGCTTGAAACTGTGTCCTGCAATAAAGGGAAAATAGACTCTGTCATTTACTCACTGGAATTTACTCTTTTTTTTTTCTCTCATGTAAGGAGTGGGCTTCAGCACAAGGATCATACTAATTACATCTTAAAATTATCTATCATAAATCTCGCCCTTTAACCTACATGAATTTTCTATGTTCTCTCTGGAGATGGAGGAACAGGCAACTCCTGAGACTCATTCAACCCAACTCTTAAAAGAGAGAATGAGTAGTCCTGTGTGACTGGCTTGGATTGCCTGTCTTCAGGATAGCTAAAGCTAGCTGAGATGAGCCCTTTTCCCAAAATGAAACCCTAGATTTTTCCCCATCCCCTCATCCTATTAATTGATAAGTTTTTCTCAGAAGCACTCAAGCAAAAAAGAGTAGATATTGAGTCAGTTGGCAGGATCCCTGCAGGATGATGCTTCTCTTCTAATCATATATATATATGAAAAAAATAAAAAGCTCCAGTTATATTGTACAATCTATAAAGAGTTCTCTACATTTGGCAGAAATAAAATGTAAAACATTTATCCCTATATTGAAAAGGACCCTAGAGCTGCAGCAATCAACACTTTTAACAGCTAAAGTGGTGTTGTAGAAGATGTGCTGTAAAGCAGAGCCAGACTCAGCAGCTATGCAATCCTATGTCTGTGGTGACTTTGATAAAGAAGGAAAAGTGGAGATCATTGTTTCACAAGGAGGTTTGGATAGCTTAATCCTGGGAATCCAAGTGGTAAATGCAATATGCTTAGAGAAATTTATAGTTTATGAAAACCTAGAGAGCATTCTGCATGCTGACAGAACTAGTGGGACACAAGGAGGCTTGTATTTTGCAGGATCAATCCCTTATTTATTGTTCTACTTTGTAAAGAAAATGTTGTGAGATAAAACTCATTTTCAAGACCACTGAAACATGACCAGAACAGTCCACTCTGAGGGGGGTCTTTAAGTTCCCAAAAGTATTTACCGTGGTGTGGCCTGACCGTAAAGTGAGCTGGGGAGCACTGGCTCCTCAAACCATGTGGGGATCCCCTATGGAGAGTTCCTGTGAGACCTCTCCAAAGTGGATCTCATTGCCACCTATCCATGGGACTCTGCAAAAACGTTTCCAGTTAGTACACAGTAACAACCTTTACTGGAGAGAGATGCCATTTTGCAGATTCCATCAGAAGACTCTTTCCTTCAGCCTTTATCAGAACTGGGACTGACTCATTTCAGTACTTAAGTGGAGCCTACTCTGCATCTCACAGGCATCTAACCACTTTCCAGGAGTCTCAAAACCCACAAAAGCGATTTCTGGGTAAACCTTAACCTAGCTGTTTTGAAGCAGACGGGTTTTTTCCCGAAAAAAAAAAAAAAAGGTTATTCCACTCTACCTTTGCATTTCTTTTTTCCTTAGAAAAGTCTGTAACTTCAATAATTAAACTGAGGCTTTTAAGAATAAGTTTACCTAAAGCCACTTCTACAAATAGGAAGTCATTAGACTGTGGCCTTTGCTTCAGATTTTGCCAGGAAGCCACTTCTTACAGTCATCTGTATGCAGGCAAACCCAAAACTGTCATACAGACATGTTCTGCAGCTGGATAGAGTGCTTGGACCATTAATGAGTTTTGGGCCAAACCTCATATTCAGTGGTTACCTCATGTCCCTCTACTTTTTCTAAAGAATTTGATGTGAAAAGAAATGGAATTGATAGAAGCTCATCCTTTGCTTTCAAGCCAAGACTGCAGGCAACGAATCCAATGCACATTGATTTAATGTATACTGATAAAGCAAATGTCTTGGTACCAAAAATAAGTAGTGTGCTTAAATGAGCAAGACTAATAGGCTAAGGTGTGTGTGGCTCATTTCAAACAATTGCACCTTATACTGGCAAAGCATGACTTGTTGGAATAAGAAATCCAAATCATGGGAAATAAACGCCAATTTTGTTATACCCAGTAATTGTACAGCAACAGAAAAGGAAGAAAAATGCTATCCCCTGAGATGTTCAGCACGAGTCCTGCTAAATTTCAAGCACTCTGATCCCACAAAATAGACAAATAAACTTAGTTGCAAGTCTGTGAGTAGTCGCACGGAATTTATTAGCTCCATTACATTTCCTTCAAATGGATAATCAAACTTAAACATGCAGCTTCTTTACTGGCTGACACATTGCACCCACTTAAGGGTCTGTCTGCAGAGGTGCTTAAGGTCGTCCAGAAGGCCAGTCACCTAATACAGGTAGTGACTATGCTTCTAATTCTGTGTCCTCACTTAAATGCCTGGATTTGGATGGAAATAAAGCTGACTGTAGCCTTTTCAGGAGGATATCAAAAGCCAACTACATCTAGCCAAGAGGCAAATCTCATGGTGTCCAAAGTAGGTGTGGAAAGCACAGTGACAGATCACCAGTGTATGTGACATGCCCTTGAAATTTCTCATCCAGAAACACGATCTGTTTCTGAAGAGGGGGATGGTGCTGGGCAGCAAGGCTGCAAAACTACGTGGCTAAAAGGAGCAGTGAAGCTGCCGTGTTGACTGAGAGGCATTTGGGAAAGAATGAAATGGGGATGCCTGAGTGCTAAGTGTGAAGTTTTACAATTGCCAGAGGAAGGAAAACAGACTCTGTAAATCTCTCCACTATGATGGAAACACACATAAGAGGAGGTCAGTTTTCTGGAAGATGGTCATTTGAAACTCATTCTTGATCCGCATCTTCTCACTTGAACTTTACTTCCCCTTTCCTTCCTGAAATGAGTGAAATTAATTTCCAAAATAAAAGACGGGGTAAAAAAAGCTCTGAAAATCTCATGTCACGTGGTCCTTTTCACTGGTAGATCTATTGTTATATAATCAGTACAGGAACAGGGAAAAAAAATCAAATGGGCAAGAGACCCTTGGAAGTATTCTGATTAAACTATTGCTCATAAAAGCTAACGAAAAATTTCAGAATTTCTAACTTCAAAATCTTTTCTGGCAGTACTATAAACTGTTCTTTGATTTTGGTCACTGTGGTTAGTGCAGAAACTGAAGAAAAAGAGAGATTTTTTAAAAAACTCTTTGATTTTCCTGTATTTTTGTACTTTTAGGTCTGACTGGCTCCCACTGTAAATTGAGACCTCTCTAAAGTGTGTTTTGCTAATGGGCCACGAGAAAGAAAATACAGATTTAGCACTCCCTACTCTGCCAGTGTCTTTTGTTCCCATTTTAGAGGACTGCCATTTCAGAGGGAGCTGAGAGAAGAGCTGTAATAGGGTCATTCCCACAACCTGTGCTGATGGGGGAGGCTCCTTTGCCTGGTCCATCAGTACCTTTCACGTGGAAAGATAAAACGTAAACCTTTTTTACGTCTTTTGCTGTACTCCATGAGACAGTACAAAGGACGCATACGTTTAGGTTTCAAATAACTGTGTTTGCTAATACACAGGGCCCAGCTGCATACAAGCCTCTGCTGCTAGGGGAGAGTTGGAATACATCCACTTCTGCTGAATTTCAAATTGGCACTTCATGTATCTCTCAGAAAAGCAATAAGAGGAACATGAAGAAATGAGATATATGTTCCAGATCAGAATTTCCCTGCAATTAGGAATATTTCAAGTCCTCTTTTTCTGTATCAGTAATATAAAATGGAAAAACTCATCATAAGCAAAAGGCAAGAGATTTTCAATCTGCATGTGAGACATCATTTATCATTAGGAGCTATGAGAGCATGACCATTAATTTTTTCTCAAGTCTTTCATATCTTGTGATTTCTAACTCACTTTTGTATTAAGTTTTTGAATAATAGTGTTCAATTCGCTACTTAGAGATTGTTCTCAAACTAATATAATCCACATCCATATAATATTGAAGGATCTGACTTAAATTAAATCTACAGAAGAAAGGATATTCAAAGTTCTCTATTTTTTGAGTGTATCATTCATCTTCATCTGTCACGTCAGCATTGCTCTGCACTGTGAGACTGTGCACTTGTCTTGTCCATTCTGAATTGCTTACGTATCCTTGAAAAGCCAGAAAAAAAGATCAGAAGCAGTGAGCATTTTGCCATCAACTTCATGCAACCCAGAATTCAGGTTCTAGACAAAGGAGTCCTACTTACATGGAGGTCTCTGCTCAGTCACCACAGAAAATTAAGTATCACATGTGAGAGGCTATGGAAACAATGCTTTCATTAGTTACACAAATGTTGATCAAAACTATTTTGATTTAATGGATGACTGAACTCCATGGACTTAAATGGAGGTGCAGCAAGGTCGACCAGCTGCAAGGCAAGAACCAGGTTGATCAAGTCTTAAGGGAGCCACTTCCACCAATTTTCGAGACGTTGCATTCTCCCGTATCATTGCAGGGTGAACGAAAAGATATGAGTAGCAGTAAATAATAGAAGAGAATATGATAAATTGAGGGAAGGTTAAGGGTAACCTTTCTGTGAGTTGTTTTCTTGCCATGCATTGCTTTACCATTGGTTTGCCAGCCCACAGAATGTCAAGCTGTTGCAAGGGTGTTTCAGCACATCTCAATTCTCCAACCCGTGTTTGCTCGATGCACTGTACACGTGCAACCTGGCTCCCACTCACCGTCTGAGAAGGCACAACTGCATCTGAACCTGAGACGTTCATAGAGACTTTCAGTGGTCTGGCACCCTTGGAAACACAGTAAATCATCTGATATCTACGCACCACTTGTGTAGGAATTTGCTTCTGAGAACACTTTCAGTACTAGAGTTTCAGTTTTACGATTCATCCCTGATCAGAAGTAGGTTGTACAGTGTCTGCTACTTAGAGCAGTTGTGCACTGTATATGCTCCAGTGAACATTTGCTTGCTTTTGGTGTAGTTAAGAAACAGATTGGCAGAACACAATATAATCCAGTATAACTCAGCAGTAGCCACCTGGTTAATTTTTAGAGCTGAAGTTCTTATTCCATTTCTTAAAGTGAAAAGGCTTGACTCGCTCCACTATGCCTTCTCTCATGGAGAAATGCTATCATGCATAGGTGGAGATGTCTCTTAAGGGCTCTTTCAAATTAATTTCTTACTATTTATTATAGGGACTGTAATTACTAGAGGATTTTATTGAGCATTTTTGACTTTTTTAAATAAGAAGATAGAATTTTCTTCTTGTTTGTTCTGCTGCAGCTCCATTGTTTTTAGTGTTTCCAGAGCCAGTGCAATTTAGAGGATAATTGGACCTTTTTTAATATAAGTTCATATGAAGTTAATATAAAATTTCATTTCCATTTCCCTAATTCCCAAATAAGCTGTCATACGAAAATACATTCAGAGCAATACCATTTGGTCATGGCATATCTTAGTAATCCGAAAGCTTGGATTTCAAGCGAGAAATAGTAACTGGAGGTGACTTTTTTTACTATTCCCCAGTATGTCGCTGTTCTGCACTGGACACGTGTGGGTTTTTAACACTCTAGTCTGGACACCTGCAGCTATTTTCTCTGTTAACAACTTTCAAGACTCCAAATCCTCAGCAGGCAGAAATGTCTGACGGCAGAGCTGTGTCCTTGCTGCCCAGCTGGGAAAAGCTCTGCTTGACTTTACCATCTGCCTCCCTCCAGCACTTCTAAGAACACTGTGCAGTGGGGTGGAGCGCTCTTCTGGGAAGAGTTAGCACAAAATACAAGGAACCTGAAAAGAATGAACTCACTGTGTGGTTGGGGGGAATGTGTGCGCATGAAATTCGAACCAAATGTCTGACAGAATTAAGACTGGTTTGCAGAGAGACCTCCTGTGTTAAGATTGTAAGCTGAGCATGTTCTGCCAACAGAAAGAGATGAAAAATGAATGTCATGGACCCTGCAGATTTGCAGTCACCTGGGAACTTGGGCACGTGTGAAGCTTCTGACACATAAGCAGTCACACTGAAGTCAGTGCCCGCGATTAAACTTCTTCCTGAACTGGGACCTGGTTATGAATTATTGGGTTAGTTCTAATTCTTCCCACATAGGACTACTTTTAATTCAAAATTCATTCGTTAATGTTTATAAGGTGCACCAAGATCTTCCAATGTGCATGGCACTGCTGAAATGTTAAGCGTTGTTACAACTTATGCTTGCAAAAGCAGCTGAAGATGAATTTACTTTATGTGGCAGACGGTAATGGTTCACTTGGAACAGTTGCACATTCTATTGGGTAAATAACAGGACTGTTATAAATTGTAGCAGTGTTATGTTTACATAATAGACAGTAAGCACTCCAGAGGTACCATAACAGTCAGCTTAATAATAGGCATTTTGGAAATTACGTAAATACATCTACATGTGAGGAAGCAAAATGGCTGTAGGAGATAGAAAGCTGACAGTTGCTAGTAAATACTGCATGCTTTCAACGTTTTCAGCATTTTAATCTTTTTATGCAAACATGTCCATCTGGTAACCTAGCATGATGGCAGAGCAGAAAAGGGGTTGAGTTCCACAGGCTGCCACTAATGCATACACCAGTGCTATTAGACACACTATAGATGGACTAAACAGTGGGCTGCTGAGTTTGCAAGTCAGGCAGTGCTGCTAAAAGCTTTCAGGCATATTTGTTCCCCAGGACAACTCCCCCCACCTTCTCACCCCCCTTTTGGCTGTGTACCTTCACGTAAGCTTCCCCCCACGCTTTAGAAAATGCAGCCACTTCATTTCTGCCAAGCACGTTGCCTGTCCTCCAACTGCTCTGTGCATCGGGAGAAAAAGTCCTCCCAGCTTTGTTCTCTGTCTCTATAGCAGTCACCTGGTTGCTTCTCCCTTGTCTTGCCTTATTCTCTAATATTCTGTGTAGTGAAGTTCTGGTAAGGAATGCTGCTTTTATGAGACAGTATGAACCGTGTCTGCCATATCCCATAACCACGCTGTTAATGGTTGTACTTACTGTGCATGAGGGGAAATAACACCATAGTATCAACTGTAAGAATGAAACCCTGTTCTTGACTGGAGCTGTTCTGTGGGTGTTTGAGAAACTCGTTTTCAACAAAAGCATTGGAAAAGCATACTTTTGATAAAAATAATGCATTTTGGAAAAGGAAAAGAGGGAACATTTGAAAAGGCATAAATTTAATTTAAAAAAAAATCGTAGGAAAATTATTATACAACTTTTCGACTTTTTTTTTCCCCAAAATACCCTGTCCAAAATGGTCATATGTATCTGTGTTATTTCTTAGCCCTGATGGTACACCTACCATTATGCATTTCATATCAGATATTTCCCCATAATTCTTCTACCATTTTAAGAAAAATCACTCTGTATCACTCTCTTTGGTTTCCCTGCCTGTTAAAAAAAAAATTCTCTAATAAATTTTTAAGTATTAAGGATAAGCTAAGAACACTTTTTTTTTTTGTATTAAAACTATTTTAGCACCCTAAAATAACAAGCCTAAAGGCAGGAAAACTTGTCAGCAAGGAGTTCTGTTAATCCTGTGCTGCAATGGCTGTAGGACAGTCCAGGAGAACTTAACAAGAATCATACTGGTCTTTCCATATTTATCTGGCTTCTGTTTCTTTGTAAGTCTGTGCAATTTGGACCCCCATGACAGGTTTCCAGTGGGGCAAGCCACATGAAGTGCAGAAATCAAGCTGCCTTTTCAAATCAAAGCAGCACTCTGCAGGGACATAGAGTGTTGTGGCTGCTGAGCCACATGGGTCTCTTGGTGTGTGCCAACCCTTCAGCCAAGCTCATGCTGTGGGGGCACAGCAGAAAACCCTGTCACTTGTGGAGGAGTCCTCTCGTCCTCCTTGCCCTGACTGACACAGAGAATGTGATTCCTCCCAGTGGGTCATCTGGGGTGACACTTGAGGAGGAAGAAGTCTGGTGGAGCTGGAGTAAGGCACTTTGGAGGTGTAGCCCACAGACAGACTGGAATCAGCGTGTCAATTTTTTTTTTTTTTCTAGCAGTAAAAACCAGAAACATTTTCTTAGGGAGATCAGACTGGGGAAGCGCTTCACACCCCCAGGGCTATTATACATCCAGTTTGTTCATTGGGCATCTCCCTTAGTTGGAGAGTGAACCTGGGCTGCAGTTTTAATGCACCCCTGCAGCTCAGTCCCAGGGTATGCTCCTTGCTCCCTCTTCTCTGCCATGAAGCTCTCAAGACTCCTCCACTGCATCTGTAGCAGGAAGCCAGAAAAACTCTGGAACAAAAAGGTCGGGGCATGACCCCAGTGTCAAAGCTGAGCAAGTGAAGCTTTGAAGACCAAATGGCTTTCCATGTTCCTAATAAGGATTATTCAGATTTAGACTAAAACTTACTGTAGGGATTTGATTTGGTTTTTGTCCTTCAATAGTGTCTAGGAGCTAAAAGAAATTCTACTATTACTTAACTCAGATGACTTTTTAAAAATCTGAGTACTTTGATCCAGATTTATCCATGATTTTATAAATATTTTACTTCCTTGAGAATTCTGTTACCAATTTACAAGTAATATCCCAGCATTAGAGTAGGTGGCAGATCTAGACGTTTACAGTCAATGAGATGAAGCCCAGGGGATGTGGGAAGTCTGGATTTCATTCTTATCTGTGTGTACAGAAAGATGAGGACATGCTCATAAGATTGATTTTCTTTTCCTGTAAATACAATGGAGGGATGAGTCTTTACAACTACAGAGAAACACACCCTGCCCTAACAGGATCCCCACCCTGTCTCTGCTCAGTCCTTTTGATAAAAACCCCATGCTGTGGGCAATACAGATTAGTTTTAGATGAAGCAAATTGGAAAGGTCAAGGGGGCGTGGGGGTGTGTGTACCCTCTAACTTGCAATGCTGTCCATTCTAGTTTTCTAGGAAAATGCCTAGGACTCACATCTCATCTTATCCCAGAAACTGTTAAAAACTCTGTGTCTCATCAATATTCAGTCCAGCTGTGGGACTGGGAAAGTTTTGCTTTTCATTTGGAATGGTACTATCTCTTCTCAGAAACATGATTCTAACTGAAATGTAGTATTTATGGTATATCCTTTTCTCATTTATTTTGCAACATCAACTGTCATTTAAAAAAGAGATTTACAGGAAATATTAGGGGAAAAGGCAAAAGTACAAGAATTTCCATCAGCAAGACACTCACTGGGAAACTGAGAGACACATAGGCCAAAAAGGAAAAGAGATATTACCAAACAAACCTAGATGACAGGGGCTGACATTATTCTTTCTAAAGTCAAAATGTCATGGCAGTAGAAAGGAATGATATGTATAGCATGGTATTTTAATTGGGCTGATTTATGGTAGACTCACAAGAGTTGCACAGAAACAACCCCAGTGACAGATAAATTTTAATCAAGATGTAGGTCTTTCTCTTTCCGTCTTTATCCTTAGAACGTATCATTAGCCAAAAGAGTGACTTTCGCTTTCTTTTTCTTATTCAAGCAGCAAGAGAAGCTGGATAAGAGAAAAAAAAGAATCTAACCTATGGAATAGGCGAAGTTCTTAAAATTTAGATTTTGGACAACGTATTTGAGAGCGCTAATTGGGGGACAAACTGTTAGAGTCTTTTCTTGCAAGTCCTTTAAGGTCCAATCCAGCAGCTCCAATTAGGCTGTTCTGAAGAACAGTTTCTCGTTACCAGAGAGTCTCAGTATCCGGTGAGGAGTGGGATTGGCTCATGCACATGGCTTAAACACTTCATCTGAATAACAAAAAAAAAAATATTTCTCTTTGCTTTCTTCCTGATATCCTTTCTGTGATGATGACCTGATTGTAGCCAAATTTTGCTTGTAGCACTTTTAGTTGGGAGTTTCAAACTGCCTAGGCAAGTCTGATACTTCTTGCTACTGCAGCGCAGGGTTAACTGGGAAGCATAACTATTTTTATTAGCTTCAAAAATCTGGTCTTTCATTTTTCCATCTGTTATTAATTTCTTTTAAGAGATTTCTTTTTTTGAGGTGTGAAAAAGGCAAACAGATTTTATTGGCTTTTTTTCCCCTGCAAAACCTGATTAAAAAACATCATTCTGCACAGAATACACTCAGCCTTTGACACTGCGGGTGTGGAGCTCTTCTGAATCATGATGTGACAGGAGATAGATTTAGTACATAATTCACATTTCAGTAGGGAATATATTTTTCTTTCCAAACTGTAGCTTCTTCTTATAGTTTTGGTGACAGCATTTGTCATCAAAAGAAGTATATTCATTGCATGCATGCACGTATGTATGTAATTCTACTGTGTTAGGGAGCATGGTACTTTATATTGTCTAAAGGTACTGATGTCTGCATTGTAAAAACCAAAAAAGAACTTAAGTTTGTTAGTTAGGCAGCTGAATAACTAAGTGGTTTCTTGCCTGCCAGCCTGTACAAGGGCAGCAGGGCTGGTGTGCTGTGAGACTGGGTAGGACGCTGTGGTGGTGTTGCTAAGCTTCTCAGGTATCTCCATCTCTCATTCCCTTTACTTATTTCTCTGTTGAGTACATCAGTTTCAAGTTCGGATATTTTGTCCTCTTCCTTTCAATTTTTAGAGGCACTTAAGTGCCTTTTGAAGAAGCTCTTTGGCCTGGCTGCTGGAATTTTTCCTTAGAGGAAGACAGCCAGTAAAATACTCTAGAAACAAAAGAAGAAAATGAGAAAAGCAGCCCTGATGGGAATGATTTACAGGCAATCTCGGTGAGATTAGCAAAAGGAATAAAAGCCAAGTCCACAAAAGGAGAAATGAGATACTGATCTCTCTTCAAGAGGCACTGTCCCAGAATTTAGGTCAGTTCAACTGAGCAGCAATAAACAAATAAACAAAAGCCAAGAGAGCTTACAATATTTGGGATTACAAAAAATTTAAAACCATTCTGAAAGCCATATAAATGCTAAACCAACAGGAGAAACAGCAAAACTTCTGAGTAAGCTACAGCACGCCTCTTAAGAAAATTGCCTCGCACGCCCCCAAAGATCCTGCATGAATGTACATTATGAGATTTCCTTAGCACTAGCTGACCATATCTTGGTATTTTGCAAAGCACTCTACATGCTGGGCCTTGTTTTTGTTAGGTTATTTCTGGTAGTCAATGCCTGTATATGCTTACCATCCTCATCCCTTCCTGAGAACCTTGTCCTCCAAATCCACGCACTCAGGTCTGCTCTTGCAAGGTGGTTTGGAATCTTCCACCAATTTTTTTTTTAATTTTTTAGTTTTCTTTTTGGTCCACCTAAAATTTCTGAGAATAATGTGTCATTTATGACAAAATTTTAATTGGAAAATGTTTTTCAGTTCCAGGAAGTTGTGGTCCAAATGTGAGAATAACATTGTTTCAGGCTAGGTTTCAGTAACTCCCATTTGAAAGAGATCACTGGTTTTCCACATTTAAGGCACTGCATTGGTTTTGGTCTCCTGATCTGTTAAAAGAATCTGACAGTGGCACAAGAATAACAGGGAGCATACTTTAGGCCTCTTTGTGTAAACTGTGAACATGAACGAATTATATATTAACAAAATGCAGTCGTCATCTAAAGCAGTATTTGGTGAGGCACCGTGATGGATATTTCTGAGCTACCTCATTCTATTTCAGATCTGGGCCCTCTGCACTTCACTCTGTTATGCAGCAAACATATGACAAGTTCAGGCTTTGTAGATTTTGCCAAGGTCCACATCTATTATAATCCGGATCAGATTTTTGTCCACACTAATAGACACTGCCCACTGACTACTGCTGCAGCCAGCTCTTGAAGGGTTCTAGCAGCTGCCCAGCCCCTATTCATAATCATGTAGGCAAATGCTCCTTAGTTCAGTAAAAATAAAGCAGATCCCCAATTTACAATCAGCACATCCATTTTATGTTTTAAGAGCAGATTGTTCAGTGTAGCAAAGTGCTATTCATCATGGAGGCATTTCCCACACTACAAGCCAGGATCTTTTAATTAGACTCCAGGGACTGTTGCTCCCTGGCCTGCTTTTCCAGCTCGAGGATATGGTGGAGAGAAGTTCAGCGTGAGAAACCTGTGTGGCACCTCACATTCACTGACAGATCTGAAAGCCACACCTTCAGGGCCAGAAACTGCACTGTCTTTGAGTCAGCTCTTACTTCTCCGTTGTCTGCGTGCTTGATTTAGCTCAAATAGAGTTATGACATAAGGCATAAAGGGAGTCAAAATCCAGCTTTTTCTGGTTGAGTTGGAAAGGACTTCAGAGAACATCTGGTTCCAACCCACCTGCCATGGGTAGGGAAAGCTCTTCCATGTGGTGGGGGAGAAGAAAAGGAAATGCATAAAGGTTAATTAAAAATCATTTGCTGCACGAAGCAGTTATATAATGTCCACCTAAAATATAACATGGATAAGGAATCAAAACATGGATTTCTTTCATATTCAGGTTGAAACTCTTCACCATGCTATCCAGTAGTTGGAATTGCTGTGAATCCATATTGGAAGTGGGTTGAGATTATTTTAAAACAAAGGGAAAAGGAAAAAAATCAATGAAATACAACAGTTTGGAAAGACTTATCCTGAAAGAAAGATGTACCTTTTAGGGTATTCATGATCCAGTGGGACAATTGTTAATTCTACTGCTCTGATAAATGACCTTTTATTGCTGCTTCAGAGGCAAAGACAGAGCCACTTTCCAGAGTGAATGGAGCTGGGTGAATCACATGGTCTATGGCAAGCTCTGGAGTGCTTAGCAAATGAAGTCATCCAGACAGGATTAAACACAGTTATGTCTCCGTAGCAGAGCCTTGTTTATGGAAAATGAGTTTGGGCGATTGGCTTAGCCTAAGCACATACTGTTCTTTTTCACCTAGGCACATAAGACTTTTCTTCTGTCGCAGGCAGAAAATGTTCCTGAGTTTAGTTCATGGAGATGGAGCTTGGAGGAAGGAGGCTGGCCTATCTGTTCCTCTGATTTCCCATAGGCTTGTCAAGCTCCTCAATATATACAGCAGCCTGCGCTGCTTTTATTTTTTCCTAATGAAATCCTACACTTTTTGAGGTCCCTGTGTCTTTTCCAAATGAAGCCGCCAAGAAACACATGAAGCATATATCAGCTGCAATTAGAAAATGGTGGTTTAAAGTTATGTTGGTATTTTAAAGCATAAATATTCCTATTCATATGCATCTAAAATGCAAAAATGCACCAGCTGTGAGGTTTTTCCTTTACTTCAGCTTATGAGAAACTCCAGGGGATCAGGAAATTTAGAGCACAAGAATGGTTTATTTTTATACCTATTTCCCTTGTCATTTCCTTTTCCCATTCCAGTCCCTCTGAGAGGAACCAATTAACTTGATACATTTTCCACATTCATTAATATCTTTATTTTTAAAAAAAGGGCAGAATTGTTTCAAGACTGGTATTTTGTGCCCAGTAAACTGTGATAACATTGCCTGTCAGAGTGCAGCTAATAGCAAAACTGTTAAAGACATAAAACCTGTGATTTAATAAAACGGCTATATTTTGCATCTGCACCTGTATCAAAATGGAACAGACACCACTACAAAACAGAAGGTTAATAAATAAAATGCACTATAAGAAAGCAGGTTAGTGGCCATAAATTAAAATGTGATTGTCAATGCTGTTGGAGCTAGTTGCTGGAAAAGGACCTGATTAGCACTTTTTAGTAGAAGAACAATATGCTGTGACTCCAGCAAAAGCCTTTAACCCTATCAGGCATATAAAGAGTCACCAAAATGTCACCTGGGCTATAGGCCACGATCAAAGAGATGGGGCCTGCCCCATTTGGATGCTCTCTGGGGACTCCTGGACGCACAGAGCCCCTGCTGCTAGTACTGGTGCATGTTTACTCTTCTCCCTGTCCCTCCCCTCTTTTCTCCTGCCATTTAGCCTTGCCACAGCCACCCTGCCATGATCACAGCCAGAAGCAGAGGCAGGTGATGAGGAGAAGCACAGTACATGGAGCGAGGAGGGAGAGCTGGTCCCTTCGTGTGTGGTCTTCTCACCTGATCTGGCTGGCTGGGGATATTGCTCTTGTCCCAGAAGGCTTCTTACAAGTCTGCTTTGATTTGGGCCTGATGCTTTGTTCCCTTGCTTCTTGGCCTCAATAGAAAAACAATAGGTCAGTAATAGTGTAGGAGAGAGTTACTTTTGCTGTGTACATACTGTTCCCTGCCTTTTATCCCTGTATTTCTATGGCCATACCGTTCCTTTTTGCATACCACCACCTCATTGCATACCACTTTTTTATTATTGCTGTTTCTAGGGAATACACTAGCTTGTTCTTTTCCACTGCTCTTTTACTTTTTTTTACTACTGAGGAAGCTGGAATTGGCTTAAGCTGTCCAGCCAAAGTTGCATATAATGTTCAGAAGTCCTCAGATTACATAAGACCAAGGTAGATGGTTCTAACAACCACTTTTTTCCTTTGGTATGGAGATACGTAAGTCCAGTGCAGATTTTTCCCATCCTTCAAAGATCTGTCAAATGTTGTAGGGTCAACATTAGGCACTGAACAATAGTATACCTTGGAGCAACTCCAACAGATTTTCATTTTAGGATTAGAAATGCCTGTGTATCAGCAGCACTTCATACTACTCTCCATACTCTTTGCTTTTTGCTATGCTGAGCAAGTTGTTGTGAAGTTATCAGTTCTCACTAGCAACCCTTCTCTGACCCATTTACCACAAAGGACTCCACAGTCTCTTGCAGTGACAGTTGCCCAGCATAGACACGCCTGACACTATTTTTTGGTGAAGTTCCAGCAACTTGCTCTGTAATTCCTAGCTGAATCTTTTTTCCTATTATTAGGGTTTTAAAGTTGCCAAGCACAGACAGCATTTAAGGCCTAGGTTTTGTGGCTAAAGTCAAATACAATCAATTCTGAAAGCAGCCAGGGTCTAGTTGCTGCTTGAATGGAATGAGTGGGTCTTTGTAGCTCCATCTCAACCATTAAAAGTAGAGAGAGAAAGAAGAGGGATGGAAAATTAAAGCATTTCTGATGAAGCAAAACTGTCAACCCCAAATTAAAATGTAGGAAGTTTTAATAATTCTTAATCTGATCTCCCCAAACCTGTGGTAAGGTTAGAGAGGCTTTTTGGTTAGAAGCCCTTAGTTCCCAAGCTCCTGTGTCTTCAAGACTTCACTCCAAAAATTCAGTGTACTGCTATGTGAAGGATTAAAGTTTTCCCGACTAAAGTATCAAGAAGATTACAGCTGCATTCAGCAACTGCTTGCAAATTGTTGTTTCCATGGGGGAAAAAGACCCTCAGTTTTAGGGAAAGGGCTTGCATATGAATGGTAGTCTGTAGGCTCAGACCTAGAGATTTCTAAATGCAAAATTTAATATGGGAATTATAATAACTGAGTTCTTGATAAACACAATACTACATCACAAACAGCCCTGAATACAGCCTCCACCTCTCGCTCATATTTGCTGTCATAATTTAGTATCTGTTATCATGTTGCTTTAGAGGCTTCATTACACATAGAAGATAAACCTGAGCCAAGTATCTCAAGCATCTTTCAGAGTCTGTAAGCACAATACCTTATAATAGAAAGCATTTCAGTGTCAGAGTGCTGAAAAATTCTCATGTTTAAGAATGCTATGTATAGGACAGTTCACCTCAGAAATTATGTTTAACTTTTTAAAATAACATTTTTCTGATTTTAATCAGCTTAATTCTTCAGTCTCCTGTGCTTAAAAATACAGGAAACAAGAATTAGACAATGGATAAAAGAGCTCATAATAACTAAAACAAAATTTCCTCTCATGAAGTCAGAGATCTGAACCTTGCAGGAATATCAAAGTGCTGCATATATTTTCTGTGCACTAAACTAAATATTTTTAAATACCATAAAGGCTTTTAAAAATAAATACCTTAGAGCACTATTCCTCTTGAAAATATTTTTAACAGACACAATTTTGGTTTTGATTTCTATATTGTTAAAAAGAAGAAAAGAAATTCTGATGTAGTGGAAACCAGAAAACAAAGCAAATGCTGCGGCATTCCTGTAGAAAAGTAAATAAACAAACAAACAAAAACCACTGTAGGCAAAGATGTACTGAGCTACCAGGTTGCAATGGCAGTGAAGGGAATCACAGATACCGCACTGGAAAAGGGAAATTAGATATAAAGCCAAGTCAATCCCATTACAGAGAATAAAAAAGATAACCAAAGCATGAGCATGCATTCTCTTGGCTTTACTTGTCCCCGACACACATCTATGGATTTCAGTGGCTGATTAAGGATGTGGGAGGTTTTTACATTTTCATGTGTCTGCTATTGGCTTGAGGATATAAACGGTCTCCTTGACAGCACACTGCAAGTGAAAGATGGAAGCTTGCAAATACAAATGCTAGGTGTCCTCAAGCCAAGCTTAGCGCTGCGCATTTCAGTGTTTTCCATGGAGCTGGTCGTACAGCACTCAGCCTGCTCTAGTCATTAGGGATACCTATGGCTTTTCCACAGGTAAGATGTAGTGATAGAGCCAGAGCACTTTACATGACGAAAAGATGTCTAATATTTGTGAATGTTTTCTAAACTGTTGAGTAACAGCTGGGACTGTTCTGATGATACAGGTGCCTTTGCAGTGGAAAGGTCAGCAAAAAATTTTACCCACTGATTAGTGACAGTAGCTGCAGCTAAATTTTGTGAGCCTTTTGTCTCATGAATTATGGCTTCAGTGATATGATCATTGATCCAGCTCCTACTGAAGTCAACAAGAATCCTTCCATTGACATTCAAGAGAAGCTGGTTATAAATAGACCTACAAAGTCAGTAGTCTTTGGGAAATACTTCTTTGGCTTCAGATGGAGAGAAATGCAGCCCAGTAAGGCTGTAAATATTTCAGGGTGAAGTTATATACTTGTGCTGGCACAGCAGACAGTTTCTTTTTATCTGGACATAAAGAGTACTTCAGACACCTTCTTGATTTTAGCTGGTTAGAACAGTTTTAAAGTTCACAAAATACTGCACTACAAGTGGCAGATGTATTCCTCACTGCTGTGGGTCAACAGTGGGAAAGTTTCAAAAGAGCTTGAAAGAACTGCCTGTTTTCCACATTGATGGACATTCATTGATTTGCTGCATGTTCTTGGGGGTTAATTGCAACTTTAGATTTAAGCATTTTGGCACATCCACGGATCAGCAAAAACTCTGATGCAGCCTTTCATGGAGTTATTGCAGGACTGAACTTGCACAGTGTGGATGATTGAGTCAGAGAGGCTGAGCCTCCTCCTTGTGCCTAAGATGATCCTTTAGAGAGCCGTTTTCCATGTTTCCTCAAGTTCCCTGAAGAGATTAAATTTATGGACTAAGGCTATTACTAGAACTCGTGAAAGGGGGGTGGAAGAACCTCACAGACCTTCACACGCAGAAAATTGCTAAGGGATTCAACTTCTCCAGCACAAGAACGTGTCAGGAGTGGGCCAAGAACAAAGACGTGAACAGATCTCTGAAATCCTCAAAGGGACCAGAGGGAATTCAACTAAATGGACACTGAGCTACCTACATCTGAAAATAAACACACTGTATGGGGAAATAGAAGTATGTGCATGGTGGGGATGGGAGGAAATTCAGCGTCCCCATTAGAAGATCTGGCAATATGTCTTGCACTGACTAATGTTGATGAAGCAGACTGTATTTTCATCACTACCAGATTAACTCTGGCCATGCCAGTGTGTATGTGTGCATGCTAAGCCTGTGTGCATGAAAAGGACTTTTTTTCTATCTGCACCTTCTCTTCCCTTCGCTGGACAAATCTGGCAAGAGGTTACTTTCTTTACCTCTGCTTCTGCATGACCTCTCCTGAGAACAAACACTGTACTTGAAAGCTTTGCCCTGCAAATTTTTATAGCTCTACTAAAAATATTGTACATACACTTAAAAAGACATCTTATCAGAAAACAATTAGGTGGAAGCCCTTTTAGAGTAAATTACTGTAGGAAAAACATATCCTTCCTCTCCTCACACAACATCAACACATACCATTATTACGTATCTGTTCCTGTCAGGGGTCCAACCGTGTACACTGCTACATATTGAAACGTCTGTACATTAGGCAGTTATATACTTTGAGCAGCTTCAGAAACTGCAAGCAGATTTTAAGCACATTCTGTGCTTCATCCTTATGGCCCAGTTCCTGTTATCCATCAAGCCTATTTTAAAATAGGACGCATTTTCGGTACTGCAAAGTCAACAGTGCTGGAAAGTTGGCAGGTAGGCTTGTTTAAACAACATTCCCAAGTAGTCTCCTGGCAGGTGTTTCCAGAGTACTTTGAGCACAATTCTTTGGATGGGATATCTGCCAAAGTACATAGCAACAGGGAAAGAAGTGTTTTCCTTTTACCACAGTTGGGACAGTGCAGTGTTTTAGATGCTGCGCTGTGCATCCATTTTGGGAGCTTATTTTGGCACCGAGTCAGAACCTATACAATGGCAAAATACACAGCATCTTCCTGCCTGTTTAATGCAAGTGAGTTCCAGAATACCGACTGGTAGGCTATCTTCCTGGCAATGGGCCAGCCTCTGACATGCCTTTGCACCAATCTAGTTTGTCAGCTATACAGAAACATTTTACCTTGGAACTCCTTTCCATAGACTGTCATGCTGCGAGGGTTTGTGCAAGTTCAGAGCAAATGTTCATCTCATAGCAGGCCAAAAGTACAAAATTGGAAGGGCGGATGGGGCAGGAGCAGGATCAGAGCAGCCTTGTCTACCTGGCACTGATTTCTGTTACAACCAAACCTAACTTTGCTTAATTGAAACCTGTCCTTTGGACTTGAAAACATACCACTGGTTTTATAATCCTGGCAGCCCGTCCACTTCTCAGTATGTGTCCTGGACCTAAAATTACCCCCTATAATATCCCTACAGAAATGATTTCTCAAATATGTATACTCTTACCTACATACAAATGCTCTCTGACCTAAAATAGAAACAGGTATGAGGAACAATAAACAGACATCAAAGGCTGAAGGAAACATTAACTGAGGGATATGCTGGTTTGAAATTTAACCTTCAATGCTGTAGTGAAATCAGCCCTGTTCAAAGACACGGTCACAGCATGTTTTGTTGTTAAGCAAGTTCTTTGTAGTCTAATACCAGAGCTGCAGCTGCAGGTGACCTGCACTCATGCCACCTTGACAGGCTATGGAATGTGCTCTATAGCACAAAACTGTTTTCCAAAGTGAGGGCTTTAATCCAAAATCCAATTCTTGTTCTTGGTTATAAAGAAATAAACTGGGTCAAACCCAAACACTTGTGTTTTCCTGGATATGTAAACAGCATAATGAAAAAGTTTCAGGTGTGACCTGTTCCAATCACTTGAGAACCTTTCATCATTGAGGCAACTGTGCCAGCATCCATACTGCCAGTTATTTCACTTGAGCTGTTACTGGGCATGTGACACCACTCCATACTGCCTCCGTACTCATGCCCTTATTCTTCTCCATACTCACCCACCCCACTGGCTCTCCAGTGAGCTAATAACGCCTTCACCTCTCTCATTTGTAACTTCTGCAAGCTGGCACAGGGACAGAAACCTGTAGTACTCTGTAATCTGCAAATGACAATACTGTGTGGTAAATTCTGCAGGAAGACAAGAATGGGTGGTAACTTTTTTTCTGTTTCATTTTGTGAAAATCTTCATTTCCCTGTTGAAATTGTCTGGCACAGAATTTTCAGGTTGTTGGAGCAGTCTGCCATCAAATCCAGCTGGCCTGGCTACAAAATATGTGGACTGGCAAGGACCCTCCTTTGTCCTCTGTAACTGCCAACCTTCCTGTTTCACTGAGCCTGTCCTGTTTCCCACCCAAAATTCACCTCGGCCTGAGCTAGAGGCAGGCTCTTCTCCAGGGGCTTGGCTTCTCCAGTGAGTCGTGATTCCTCCTGTCCTCAAAATTAACTTCAAAGCACTCCTTTTTATGAATTATTTTTAAATTTATTTTATGTAAGTTAGAGAGCTTAGGTATCTGCTTATAGACAGGGACTCTGTGGGATTAGGCCCTGTGCAAACACAACACAAACACAGACAGCCTGGCATCAGACACCTCCTTGCCCAGGTGTAGAGGGTGGATGAGCAGGAGAGCACAACGACACAACTAAACACTGCATGGTCACACAGTCAATCTGAGCAGCCCTGCTCTTACTGCACTGTGACATTATGAGCATTGCAGCAAATGGAAGTTTTCAGCAGAATTTATAAGAAAAACTGTCCAAAACAAAGCACAAGTTATCACTTCAAGGAAGCCCAGCCCAGCAAGATAGTTAAATACGATATTGTAGGGGAGAGTCTGCAGTATCTTCTGTCTAATAAATCCTTAACAACTTTTTTTTTTCCATTACTTTGTGTAATAACTGATTTAATTAATGAAATAAACATGAAACAAAGAAAATTTGTAATGGATCCAGGGGAAATAGTTATTCTATGCCTCGTTTGGTGTCTGACTTACAAAACTGCTTCTCAGTGGTACACATTGATACTAGAGTAATAACTGGGGTATTACAGTGAGATTAACTAAGTGTCCTTTTCTCTTGTTTTTTAGACATAACCTATTTATCAATAGTTTAGTATTCTCAGAGGGTGACATTTACTCTGATGCTGGCTCTGTCCCCAGGGAAGAGACTAATCCAAGAAAATAAATAGCAATTCTTTAAGTCTGGGTGAAGCCAAATTTGAGTGACTATCTCCAGAAATGTTTAAAATACTTGCCAGTCTATGTTGCTCAGATAAAAAAAAAAGGAGTGAATAATGCTACTATGTCTTGAAAAAAAAAAAAAAAAAAAAAAAGCTATATTCTGAGATGTTATTGGAATCCTAAGCATTTCCAGGTGTTGTACATGACTTACAATAGTAAGGATAGAAATTTTCCCAGCCTCTTTTTCATTTTTGTTTTGACTTTTTCTAATGTTGTGAACAATACTAGACTCAAAAGCCTAGAGAATATTCATTTGTCCTGACACAGATCATGTTTATTCCTGATGATTGCGCTTTTCCATTCTGATCTATGATAATATTTCTTTTTTCACTTGAGTTCTTTATGATGGAGGTGCCTACCTTCTCCAGATAATGGAATAAGACCATCACCATTTTCTGACAAAAAAAACTTAGTCCATTCAAGTTGCATAAACCACCACAGACATCAATGTGAGCACAATCACTTGCAGTGATGATAACACTTTTTAATTATTACCAAAGTAGGCCAGACATAGTCTAGTGACCTAAAAACCTCAGATTTACTTTATAAATCCTATAAACCTCTGGATTCCTCAACTACTAGTTGTAGCTGTTGCATGTAACTGATTGTCAGGCTGATGGACATGCCTGTTCAAGGGAATAAGGAAATTTTAATTCCCTAATAATTGGGACTGGGCATATATTTTCAAACAACTTGCCTTTAATTTCTGGGGTTTGATGATAATTATTACTTTTAGCTAGGAAGTGCTCCTGTTGGGGAAGGTGCAGTATCGATGTCGCTTTTTTAAGGCTAATATTTAAACATATTCTCATTCTCAGAGATCTGCATCAGTCAAACAGGCTCCTGGAAATGGAGCTTTAGAAACAGAAATTTTCAGAGCTTTTCTAAAACTCAGGGGACATTGCCTGTCATTCTCACTGGTAACTTTTAAAAGAGGAATGTTCCTGGATGTTTTACTTCCCTTACAGTTCTGGATGTAATTTTAGTCCAATGCTGGCATAGCTTTCTCTAGTGTGGGCAAAGGTCTTGCAACCAAAATGGAATTTCTGTGATTGTGGTTGCAAAATGCTTCCAGTAGAGAACCTGACAAAGAAAACACAGAAGAATGTGCTGAGTTATCAGTGTGGGGTTTTTTTTTGCCAAGCATACTAATGCCTGTCACCCTCTTTGAACGGTCACTTTGGAATTTGTGGGAGTTTATCCATACCACTGCCAAATTACCAACTAGGATTCAGTATTAAATCAACTTTTCAGAATGCAAAGAAATCATACATTTTCCTCTGTTGGGTGAAAGGTGCATAACAGTAATTCAGTGGAGATTTTCCTGCAGAATACAGAAAGCACTAAAAGGCTTGGAACAAAATGTTTTCTAAGTCTAGCTGGATGGTCACCAGGCTGTTGATTTGGAGCCAGCTTTCAGATCCTTGTTTGTTTGGACCTGTATCTAGGCACAGCTGCTAAACCAGCTTACCAGCACACCTCCGTGGAACAGATCCTCCATCTAGTAACTCTCAGCAGCATGTGCTGCTATAACATTTAGCTGCCAGAGACCAAAGTATTGGTTCTGACACATCCCATTTCCTTTAGTCACCTCAGTAACTGAAGTACGTCCAATGTTCTACCCTTTGGCTTTTGTGGCCAATTAATAAAGGGGATAGAGAATATTAGTTTGTTCCATTGCACAGAAGACAGTTTAGGAAATCCCAGCCCATGCAGGACAGGAATATGGAATAACGAAATTTAAACACAGGAAGAACACGAAAGAAGTAGCACATTAGAATTGCCTGTCGGAAGGCAACTCACTTTCTATCAAGACATGAGGACAAGGCTAGGAAGGAAAAAGGGATTCCAGATTCTTTGGAAGGGTGCTGTGGCCAGGACTCTTAGGGAAGGATTCTCAGTGAAGATGCTCAGAGAAGACCATGGGTGTAACATAGGCTGTTTTCTTACAGGCTGTTGTCTCCTGAGCTTTGTCAATATGGTATCTCATTTTAACAGCTATTGTCTATGTGTTCTGTTCTGTGACACCACCTAGTTCTAACTATTCCATCCCTGTTCTAAAAATAACTCAAAAATTTGTTTCCCAAATAAAAATCAGGAATTATCTTCGGACTTCAATATGCAAGTGAGAATGGCCTTACTTGAAATGACCATTCCCTCATAACATCTTATATACCAGGGACAACCAAACGACTGTCAACATTTTGTTTGAGAAGAAATGTAATGAGAATAACAATCCAACATTTCCTTTTTTTTAACCTGTTGTTAGTTCTGTGTTAATGCTCAACTTCTAACTTGCTGAACAAAAGTAGCAAATGTATTTCCAATACATCATTCTGCTCTCCACTTTTTTTTTCAGGAATATTGCAGCAAATTAATTCGCTCATAGCATTCTTAGAAATTATGAATTTCAAGTGCATATTAGGGTTCTTCTGCAGAAAATAAATTTTAAACTCACAAAACTTAATTTTTAGACAAGATAATCTCAATCATATTTCAGCATACTAAATAATTCTATCTCAGCTCAAAATTATTGCCATGCAACCGAGTCATTATAACAGACCACTGCCATGCTTTTAAACCAGCTCCGAGCAGAGTTAAATTAGTTATTGCAAATAACCTCTAGTTGTTATTCTGCCACATAACAGGAAGAATACTCTGTGGTGGATGGATCCAAACCAGACTAACCCATAGCCTTAGAATTTTAATTATTGAATATCCTTACCCAATTGTCTGCAAAAGATGCTGCCACTGAACTTTGAAAAGCATATGCATTGGAAGAAAATTGGAAGATGGTCACTGTTTGTTTCCAAAATTTTCATTTCATTGAAGTACATGATTTGTTGCAAAATATTAACCAGTTCTATTAAAGACAGAGAGAAAAGAAAGGAAAGTCATGCAACAGCTTCAAAATAGAAAATGGCGGTAGTGTTGACGTCTTAGTCTGCAGGGTAAAGAAGACAGTTCTCCTTCAGAGCAGGCTTCAATTGGTGCAGGAAACCATGTACAATGGAATTCATATCATAAGGCTTCAGTCATCTGGAAAGTAGATGATTAATTTAGTGGCTGCCTCAGTATGCTCTGTAGCCAGAGGCAAGTAGGCACCTCCTGAAAATCCTCATCCACCTCAGACGGGTTGAATACTCCTCCCCACTGATTACACAGGAAGCCTCAGTAACCAGCCCAATAGCTCAGACAGCTGTCTTTCAGTAGGTTAATGTCAAGTGCAGTGAATCCTCCTTAGGGGAGGGCCAAAACCACAGGTCAAAGTTTATTGTGTGTATCATGTTTGTATTTTGTCACAAGGGCCTCTGGCTGGTGAGGGACAAATGTGTTCATGACATGGTTGTCCTGCTCCTGGAGTGGTTCTCACTCTGTGGAGCACAAAAGCCCTGGGGCTGGCAGCACTGGGAAAGAGCAGCTCAAGGAACAATGGGCTCGCAGTTGAGCTGTGCACAAATGAGGAAAGGAAGCCATTTGTCATCCCTAGGCCTTAATGGAGAGCCAATTCCTATTAATTAGAGAAACACAGAAATTGAAAAAAAGAAAACAAGAAACTTACGTAATATGATCTCAGAGCTGGCTGATTTGCTAATGTAAAACACAGGGTGGAAAAAAAAAAGGCTGATAATGTGGAACAGTAGGGCATGACTGCTGATCTCACAGAAAAAACATGCGGAAAATACTATTCAAAACACTGGCAAAATGACTTCATGTGAAAGGCAGATTTCTTCTCTTCCAGTGGGCAGAATGTTCCAAAGGAGCCTGCATGCATCTGCATGCGTGCTTTTCCCATTAACAGGCGTGCAGAAGGCTTGGGTATCGCAGAGTCAAATAGGCAGAGTTTGGTTTGTGGATGGTGTGCATGTCCTTCTCCTAGATTAGGATGCTGTTAGATTGTATCTGAAACCTTTTCCACTTGAGCTCTGGATGTAAGGCTAGGGGAGTTTTCTGAGGTTTCGACAGTTTGGGGAGCAAAAGAAAGTTCCTTACCAGATGAAGTCATTCACCTCTAGCTCTCCAGAGTCAAATGGTTAGAAAAGCAGAATTAGCAGCAGGACATGCCCAGTCCCTGCTTTTCAAAACTGGAGTCTGGAGCATGGGCAAATGACCCAAGACACTCCCTACTACTCTCATTTAAACATGTAACATGTACACTTTTTATTATTTTGTCAATTGTGAATGACTGAAGAAATACGCATTTGTTCACACAGAACAAAAAAAAACCCCTCCCTTCATGATACTATAAAAAAATTAAAATTTACCAGACAAAACTTCCCTTCTCTTTCCCATACTGCAAAAAGCGTTTAATAGTGACTGCTTTAGGAAGAGATAGTTTGCTGTGCTAAAAATAGAAGATGTCCCATATTTTGCACGAAATGAGGTGTTCAATATCGTTAGTATCTACTAAAATTTTAGGAGGAATTTCTCTAAGTGCTTATGAATTCTGACTCCCACTATTACACACTCAAGCACTACACTTTTGCTTTTATTGGCAGGAAAAGGAGTTTGACAGGGGCTGATCAGAGACTTGAGAAACAAAATTGTTGGCCTCTGTTTCTCGTGCTGTTTTTCCTTTCGCCACAAAATCTATAATAAGCCTGAATAATAATAATCTTATTGAATGAGATTCCACACATGCTGAAAAATGAACCCAGATGTCGTTTTGGAGGTGAGCAGAGTCCTCTCGTGAACAGGCATCTCTCCATCCCTTCCCTGGAGATAAATGTGCCATATCAGCACTACTTGTCTGACCACAGTCTCTGTCACCCCCTTCCTTCCTAGAAAACCTATGTTTCCTATCCATGTATTTTTGGAAAACATCTGAGTGAAGACAAAACTAAAGTTTTAACC
This sequence comes from Edolisoma coerulescens, assembly GCA_013397115.1. Classification (NCBI taxonomy): domain Eukaryota; kingdom Metazoa; phylum Chordata; class Aves; order Passeriformes; family Campephagidae; genus Edolisoma; species Edolisoma coerulescens. The sequence goes on from VWZW01002445.1 coordinate 703,845, forward strand.
CTTGCCCAATACAAAAAAAAAAAAATTGAAAAGAAAAATTTCTGTCAAGTCCTTTACTCTGGGTACTAGGTGCTTGTCTGTGCATTGGTGTATTATTTAGTCTTTAGTTACCAGCTTCTCTGACACCTGGTGTTATGACACAGAGGCACCTTCTAATTCTTTGACAAAGAATTTTGCAGTGGCAAAATGAATTATTTCAGTGCTCATAACTGTTACATGCACTGTCTTGCCTTGGTAGTGATATTGTCTGGATTAAACTAGTCTGCTTCAGGTAAAATCTACTAGGAGAGCCCAGTTTTAGGCAACAGCATTTTTGTTAGGTCAGGCACTGAGCTGACTCAGATGTAGCTTACACTGGCTTTGGGTTCTTTTTAAAGAACTGTGCAGATGCCATGGCAACTGACCCAGGCTAGGAGAGGCAGGCGGGGCATTACTCAATGAGGCTTTGAGATTTTCACTGCAGTTCACTGGAGAATAACCTGACATCCAGATATGTGGCACTCAATCGGGATTTTGAAATTTTTTTTTCATTAAGAAAATGATTTTGCATAATTTGTGACCTTAGGCAAAACAATCTTGGCATTTGCAAAGGCTCTAAAGATTGTTAATATTTGACTTGTCCCTATAACTTCAGCAAACCAAGCATCAAGTGCCATAAGGGATATGGAGTGTAACGGGAGTTTGTCTTTTTGTTATTCATGTAGGAAACATACGTTACTCTGAGTCATTGCATTTACCAAGAATAGATCTAAGAGCTGCAACAGTCCACAACAGAGATCAGCAAGAAAGGTAGGAAAACCAAAGATGGCACACAGGTATTCCTTCATGCTGTGTGGTCTAGAGGTAGGAGCAACATCATAGAAGAGAGATCTGTAAAAGGCAACACCTCTCTGCTTCTGTTTAAACTTAAGCTGCACTGGAAACTATTGTCTCATAAAGAATTGAAATACCATCAGTAAAACATCCTATCTTGGAGGTGCAAAACGTCCTGGATTCTAGAGATCTTTTACTAGGCAGGTTTTAATCTCTATTTCAGGGGAAGAAAATTACATCCTGATGCAACCCTTTCAGATAGGCTGCTGCCTCCTATATAGAGCACTAGGCAAAAGACTATATTACCTAGATAAGGGGAGTTTTGTAATGTAAATTATGCCCCACGTTTTCTTCTAAGAAAATTTTCTTCTCTCTCTCTCTCTTTCATTTTTATAACAGCTGAAAATACATCATGCACCTTAATATAGGGCTGAAATCTTAATCCCAGTTTTATGAGGTCTATTAAACTGATACGTATTGTGCTATGTGGGAATTAATCCCAGGTGGCCTCCAGGAAAACCTGGTGTCTCTAGTTCGCAAGTGATTGTCTCCTGTGCATGTGATCTGTGTGTTTTCCAGTGTGTACAGTGTATTGTGTATTACAATTTAATGAGATAAAGACAAGTGGAATGTGCACACTTAATCAGTTCAAATGATGGTATTTCCTAACCCATATCACCAAGAAAAGCTCACAGCTGTTCAGGCTCATTCCAGTGAGTAATAGCTTTCAAAGAAAAATGAACCATAAAAAATAGTAGAAATCAAAATGTAATTAGAGTTAACTAGTAATCTTTCTGTCTTAATTACAGGATTGCAATTGTCCTTACTTCAGAAAGAGGACTCCTGAGAGAATTTTGCCCTCTGGATTGTTTAGGGGAAAAAATGAAAACCCTGTAAATTTTTTGTCCATTTTCTCTCTTGTGTTTCTTCCTTTATCCTAAAAAGGTTTCTTCCTTTATCCTAAAAACTGTCATTTTCATGTCCTTTTAATTTCATTGTCTGGGAACATGTTAGCTGTGGTATGGAAGCGACAAGGAGAAACTGAGTGTTTCTGAAAGCTTATGGAAGAATCAGGCAATGTTTTAAGAGATCATCCTCTGCATTGCTACAGAAACTAGTGACTTATCTTTCTCAAGGAAAACTGTTTTAAAAGTACTTGAAACTACTTTTATGAAGCAATATGTATTACTTCATGTATTTTGAACTTGGTGGATTTTACATGTTTCTCCAAATTAGATCTACCTCCCTCTTTGCTCCTCACTCTTCATATCCCCTTTCCAGGACATGTTTCTGCAGTGCCTGTTTTGCCCTGTGTTAGACTGTCCATATTCTGAACAAAGCTCTTCTCTTTTTTCCCTATTTCATCTTCTCCACTCTTACCTTGTCTTTCTTCTCCTACGATAAGCTGTTTAGTCCCACAGGTTTTCTAGAAGAGAATGTTGTGGGTATACTCTGACTGTCTTCTCCAGGCCTTGTCCTTCCACCTCAGATATCTCTCTGCCCCCCAGAACCCTTCTGCTGTTTCATTTGATTGTCAGGGGGGGATTCACTCACATAAACATAAGTGTCCAGAGACCTCCCAATGCTTGGGGTACTCCCAAAGGCCTTCAGTTTTCTGTCTTTAAATCCTTCATAGGGCCTGTGTCATTTGAGGCTGTCATGACTATGTTTAGGTAACTGAATTGTTTTCTCTTAAACACTCTTCTCTGGCAAAGGAACTTGTTCTCTGTGACAAATACACAGTCTGTAGGCACAAGACAGCCTGTCAAATGTCTCCTCTCTGGCATATTTATTTCCTGGGAAGCTCCAGCTGTTATTCCCCTTGAAAATTTTTTGCACAGTATCAACTTCCAAAAACTGAAAGACTTCTAGAAAAATGAGTAAGTCACTCAGTCACATCAAGGTTTATCCCTTGATAAACCACACTTACCAGCAGGATATTGAAGAAAGACAGAGAAATTATCACCCATACTTGAATCTACATCCTGATTTATCTCACTATATATTATGATAGGAGGCTTGACAGAAGGAAATGCATTCAGGATTATATCCCACTTACAGCACTAAATCCTTGTTTCTCAGATTGTGATCTCCCCTTGCTACTCTCTGATAACCCTTCTTTTTATGTTTCCCACATGAGTTCCTGTGAAAATGCAGCTCAGTCAGGAGTTTTGGGTGCAAATCTGAAAGACTGAACAAGTGCAACACGGGGTCAGAGTCTGATACTTGTTTATTTTCCCAAAGCATTGCTCCACACAGAGCCTAAAGAGCAACTGTGAAGCTCAGCAGTACTTCAAACAAGCAGGGCTTTGAAAATGGTGGCAATAGTTTCATTTTGCACCCACTAATATCTTGCAAAACCCCAATTACCTCAACATAATTCTTCCACAAATTTGGCTAAATATTTGACCTTAAGTGTCAGATTATGAAACAAATTACAGAAAACGCAATGTTTTTCTAAGAAATTAGTCCAATGTAACCACAGAATTCTGGTCAGTCGAGAATCTGTCATCCTGGGATTTTCTGACATGTGCAAGTATTACTGGAAGGAGTCTAAAGAACTAACCCTTGGGAAACCTTTTTTAAGGGAAAAAAAAAATCCAGAAAACATGAGTTTTCTGGGAGTCTTGAATGATTTTTCTTAAAGACATTCTTCAGTGAGGTGGGAAAGCATCTATCTGAAAATCAGTTCTTTTGCCAAATTTTGAGTATCCTCCTCAATATCTTTGTAATGACAGTCTGGGAAATCTGTGGGCAGTTGTTACCAGCAGAAGATTTGCCTAATTTCCTTAAAAAAAAAAAAAAATCTGTCCATTTTAGCCTACTTTCCTGCTTTCAGACACAGTCAACAATTAAGATAATGAACACTGACAGGTATTTAATGTTGTTAGCCACGTATGTACACTTAGCCAGGTGCATAACACCGTTTTTGTACTTGCACGTGACAGGACTCCCTCTTGATCTCTATCTAGCTAGCCATTAGCTTCTCCCCTGAAGACTGACTGAAGAGAAGTAACATTTAGAGGTCATATTCTGATCTCATGGGGCAGTATCACAAGATGGCAGAAAACACTTGGCTGTGGAGACAAGCAGTCATGCTTCCTTCTAGGTTTCTGTCTCTTTTTTTCTCCATTTTTTAATGTAATTGGGAAGGAGTAATCACTATTTTGTGAAGCACTGTCTAGGCCTATGAAGCACATTTGTGCCAGAGAGTCTGGGAGCTTGGCTCTTTTAACTTGTGCTAGCACAGGGCAAACATGAGAAAACAGAAATTACTTTGTTTTAACAGAAAATCCCACTGATAGGGACCTGGACAAGCTTGAGAAGTTGGCCCATGGGAATCTCATGAGGTTTAACAAGACCAAGTGCAAGATGCTGCACCCGGGTTGGGACAGCCCCCAATATCTGTACAGGCTGGGGATGAACAGAGTGAGAGCAGCCCTGGGGAGAAGGACTTGGGGTTGCCGGTGGAGGAGACAGACTGATTGTACATGACCCAACAATGTGCACTCACAGCCCAGAAAGCCAAATGTCTTCTGGGCTGCATCCAAAGCAGCGTGGGCAGCAGGGTGAGGCAGCGGGTCCAGAGGAGGACCAACAAGATGATCAGAGGGATGGAGCACCTCTCCTGTGAGGAAAGGCTGAAAGAATTGGGTTTTGTCAGCCTGGAGAGGAGAAAGTTTAAGGGGGACCTAACTGAGATCTTTCAGTAACTGAAGGGAGCCTACAAGAAAGGCTGGAGAGAGACTATTTACGAGGGCATGTAGTGATAAGACAAGGGGGAATGACTTCAGACTGAAAGACAGTAGGTTTAGATTAGATATTAGGAAGAAATTCTTTACTGTGAGGGTAGTGAGGCACTGTCACAGTCTGCCCCGAGAAGCTGTGGATGCCCCATTCCTGGAAGTGTTTGAGGCCAGGTTGGATGTGGCTCTGAGCAATCCCTCACGACAACATGGGGAGCTGAAGCAAGCCTCCCTCTATCCCTCACCCTCCTGCAGACCACTGGCTTTACGTGGCAGCTCAGTGACCACTTACTGTTGTGGAGCATCTCCCCAGTTTGTCAGGTGGCCAGCAGTCAGTCAGCCCTGTCTGAGAAATGGCAGAATTGTGTCTCTGCGGGGTTTGATAACTGAGACATTTTGCAGAAGAACCCAGAACCAGGGGGAGTATTTATAAAGCAATTGGAATAACTTCCCTGTAGTGCTTTCCCAGAATTTTCCAGCCTCACAGATAACTTTTCCCTCTCATCCATTTTCATTTTCTCGGGTACTTGGGTAGCCACTTCTAAAGTCTATTGATCAAAAAAATTCTTTCTGATTTGCAGGGGGTTTATCCCTGCACATACCACAGAGCCAGAAATCAGTCTCCAGTGAAGGATAAAGTCTCCCCCTTAATTGCCTTTTAACCCTTCCCTTAACTTGAGCTTAAGTGTATAGAGGCGATACAAAGAACCAAGTTGTAAACTCTTAAAAGAATAAGGAATGAAACTTTGCTGGGAAAATATATTATAAACACCTCACCTCTAAATACAGTGATTAAGAATCAACAATATTTTTTTAATCCACTCTAACACCAGAGTTAGGTCATACCATTTAGTGGGAACTTCTATGTTATTGATTGTTGAGTCAAAATATTTTCTGTGACAGGTCACAAAATGTTTTTGCAGCATTTCCACACAGCTGGAGGAATAATCACACAAGCAAAAGGGCAGCAGCTGTGACATTTCAAAGTCTTACCAGGAATGGAATTCTGGAAATGTAACAGATGTTTAAAAGTCCCCATCATCTGTCCAGCCACCCCCTACACCCCCCATCTCTTTCCCTTTCTTGCCTATATATGTATTAAATAACAAGTAAAAGAAATTACTGATACAGTATAGTTCTGGTTTCCAATTTATATTATCTGATATTTGAAAGAAAATCTATCCATATAAAGAAAAAGTAGAAGTATTTTATTTGTCTTAGAGCTTGGATGTCTCAGCTTTAAGTATTAAATTGTGCTTTAAGAATGCATGAAGTACGGACATCCATTTGAATCCAGTAATTCAAGGCTGTGCTGTGAAACAAAGACTGAAAGGAAACCTCCAAAACTGGAAGTGCAGAGCAGCCATTGACTAACCTTCAGCCCACCAAATAACTGAATGGACAGCTTGCTTTTTTCAGCATATACCTGAGTCTCACAGACCATACTGCTTGCATGCACTGTGAAAATGATTATCCCGAGATTGCAAGTTTGAAGACTATGGATGAATTGCAGGAAGAGAAAACGACATAGTAGGAAAGTGCAACCAGCATAGTGATTTTTAGGAGCAAATTTTTTAGTGACTTGCTCTCTGACTTTGGAAACAGTTCGAGTTTGCACAGATTTTCTTGAACAATTCTAATTTAGAGCATTTTTCCTCACAAAAAAAAGGACATTATTTTCAGTTTCAATTCTTCAACTAAAGCAAAAAACCAATTTACTTACCATTCTTAAATGTTGTTATATGTATTTCACATAACAGCATTCATATTTCGCCTGTATTTCATCCTCTCAGCAACAGTATAATGCAGAAGAATACTGACCAGCATATATTTTGTTGTTCTTAAACTTTGATTTTCTTCTTTGATTCATTATGAAGCATCTTTGCACTACAGGTGCTCAATTTCCCAACTTCTGCAGGTAGTTTCTCCATGGCCACCTTTAACAATACACTCCTCTTGACTTCAGCGGCATCAAGAATGTGGGTTACGCAGAATCAAAAAAGAGCACACAAGCACTCAGAAAGCAGGAACACTGAGCAGATGGCAGTTTCAGATTTGCAATCTGAGAATCCACTGGTTTCATTAATACCATATAAAAATAGCTAAAGGCATCTATTGGTGATTTTGCTGTACCAAAATCTGAGGCCGCAGCTATGAAGGATGTATTCTGAAGGACTTAGCAGCCCTGTGCAGAGCTCCTGTTCTTGCAGCTCAGGTCCTTTGAGCCATCTCAGGCACAGACTGTCCAAGATTCCTATTGCTCTCATTGGCATCAAAGTGTGTTTTGGTTTATTCAGATTGGAAAACTTCTTCCTGGTTCCTGTGTGAGTGCTGGGGCTTTTGAAATCTGGTCATTTATTTGAGATGTTCAGACCTTCTGAATGGCAAGTTTGGACTGCAGTGATTTGCATGCATGTTCAGAGGACACAAGTGTGTGGGGGGAATCTCAGCCAGCACAGCCTGTTTATATTTATGACTGATGGACAACACAGGGTAGGCACAGCTATGCCAAAGAAAGGGGAGTCTTCTGATGCGCCTTGTGTCGCAAGGCCTTATCCAGAAGGGCTCCAGTAGGAGGCTCTGCCAGCTGGTCCCCATTAGCACAACTCAGTTCAGTCTGGACAGGTGAGCTCTTACAAGGAGACACAGGTTGGCTCCTTTTGCTAAGCGTTCAGAGTGCATGGTGAGGCTGTTGGTGTTGCTAAGGTGTTAGTGAATTCCCTAGAACAGAATTCTGCCTAAATATAAGTTATCTCATAGTTACCATGTCCACCCAAACTTACCTTTGTCTTCTTTGCCCTCCTGTATGCCCCCTGCCCTCCTGTATGCCCCTGAACAATGCAACCACCACCACTCATACCACGTCAAAATGCCTACGGGGAGCTGTGTAGATGAAGCACAGTCAGCTCAGGCTGAACCCAGGCCAGACTGAAGTGTGTCTGGCTGAAAGCAGAAACACTTTGAAGAGTTGGCCAAAACACTGTCACCACCTTTCCTCAAAGATATATAGCCTTATTCATCAGCGTTATGGCTGGCTCCTCGTTAGACAGGGATGATCAAATTTGCAGCAATTCCCAGAAATACTTTCTCTCACTTTCGGCTCTCTAGGAAACTCTGTCATTTCCTTGTAGATGGACATGTCGTCCCAGTGATTCATGCAGTTGTCACCTCCATCCTGAACTCTTGTAACAGAAGTGGAATCTGAAACCTGTGAATAGATCCAGAAGGTAACTGCTGACTTTTCCATAGTGTAAGGTGCTTTTAGCACTGAATGTCTGAACTCAAGTCTCTCAGCAGGCTTCTGCTCTCTCTTAGTACCTGTTTACAGCCCTGGCCATAATTTTCAAAGGAATTGAAGAAATGTCGGAGTAAAGTGGATACCTCTGATGTGCTTTATATCATGGGGTTCAGGAAAAAAAATGTGGTAGAACTACTTGCAAAAATCAATCTAGTTTTGCTTTGTGATGTCTGTACCTCTTGCCAAGGTAATGCTGCTGTGGAATGCTCTTCTGGATTCTGATTATCTTGATGAAATATTGGTGTTTTCCCTATGTGATTGGGTGGGGGAGGAAAGGAGCTTATTACCACATATGACACAATTCAACAGCTGCTTTTATTCCATAATCCCCTCTTCCTTTCACCCCCAGAAACCAAAGCAAAACAAAACCAACCTCCCAGAAGCACCCCATAACTTAGTAAATCTTGATCCCACAGACCATACGCAGAGGCAACCAAGGACTTTACTATTGCTTCTGATGCTCTGTGGTAGAAATTCCACAGAATTTGGAAGATAGTGCCTTGTTCTGTTTAGGATTTAAGGCTTAGTAGCTCATTTTTTTACCTTCAGGCTCTTTCCAGCTTCGGTTACATTTATTTCAAGGGAGGCCACAAAGGTTTTCAAGTACTCTGGGGTTTAAAAAAATTTGAATTCTAGAGTTCCATGAGTAAGACCTTCTGAGTGCAAAAGTCAGTTCATGTGATTTATTCACGTGGAACAGAATTTGTTTCTGCTTAAGTACTGAGAAGTTCTCTGCTGCTTCATACTCAACTTGGGGTTGTTAAGACAGTGTACTTCTTATGTGATAACAAAACTGTTGGAGCTAATCAAGTAAAGAAACAGTTTCATTCGGAATGAAAACACAGGAGGGTGGAAGGAGGCTGTATTTAGAAATTGCTTTTAAAACAGTGAAATAGTTTAATATTTAGGTTTATTTTGACAAGTGACTAAATACACGGGAGTACAGGTTAAACCACTGTAGAGAGGTTGGTTTCCATATGATAGTAAAGAATGTGAATAAAAGTAAATTAAACTGAAAGGAATACTCCATCAAAATGCATGTTTTTCTTTGGAAAAGCAGGGTAGTAAGGGTTGACACAGAAAGCTTAGGTGAAACTGAGGATACACAGACTGTTATTGCACTGAGGCCAAAAGGCTTGCAAGAGAAGTAAATTGCGTAGGAAAAATGCTTTTGGTCTTCAAAATATAAATCACCCTTGAGTCAGTATTCCTGTCACAAGGAGAATTCATGGGCAAACTGGCTTGCCTGCAACCTTTTTCATTTTAGAGTATCCTACAGAGCTAAGAGGCCAATGGCCATATGTTTTACGTAGCTGTATGGACCAGACTCAGGTCTCAGAGATATGCTTGATCCTAAGTTGTGAAGCACCAGCTGGGAAACGGGCTGCTGCTCTGAATTAAACTGAGCAGCAGACCTGACTGGAATTCATGACAGAAAGCCAGCTGTATATCTGTAGCTAACACACATTTCTATGGAGAAGAAGATTAAAAGTTCATTTGCATGAATCCGGGGTTGTTGTCTTGGTTGTTCGTATGGCTAGAGAGCAGTTGTGTGTCTATAAAGTTCTTCCTCGATTTCCTTTTCCACCACCATTCTGGCTGCACTCATTGCTGGCTAAGAGACATACATTGGCCAAATAAATCCTTGCTGTGCTTTGGGACAACCTCTCAGCCTAAACTGCACATCTGATGAATGGAACTAGTTCACGGAGTGGAAGAAATAAAGGCTGGTAGAAAATATGTATTTATGCATGACTGTCAATGTTTTGGGAATAGAGCCTGCCTTTTGGCTCTGTGCATTCAGCAAGTTGGGCTAGATGATCTTTTGAGGTCCCTTCCAGCCCGGGATGTTCTGTGATTCTATAATGAAATGGATGGTTCACTCTATCTCCTGTATGTAACAACTGCAAAAGAAAAGGGAGAAATAATCATTCCAAACTGCCATTCTTGTAGCAAAACGGGGTAGGCAGGCAGGCAGAAACATCCAACACAGATGTTACTGGTGGGAGCAGCTCATGGGAAGAGCCATTTTCCCATTCACAGTGACTATTGCTGGGGAAAATGGGCACCCCAGAGTGCATTAGATGTGAAGTTAACAAAATTCACACAAATACTTCAGCATAAATTTCCCCATTCCTGTCAGACTGAAGGCAGGGATGTTTGTCCCAAACAGATCCCACGAAGCTGAAACCATGGCTCTTCCTTTCCGCCATACATGGAGTAATTTCTACAAGAAATCCAAATTTATCCATGTAAAAAGAGCCTAACAGAAATGGCAAAGAAGCTCAGACAGAAAGAAAGATCAGTTCAAAACAAAAAAAGCTAAAGGCTCTCACTTTCTTAGTTGCCATGGATTAGAGAAGTGTTCTGTCCTGAGCCCACAGCCAGTGAGAAGAAGTAGCTGGAGCTAGACAGAGAGAGCTGCTGCCCACACTTTTCCTACTATTTTCATACTTTTTTTGAGATTACTGTAATTTATGGTCAGAAAATATTATTAGCCAACTTAGTCTGACCCACTTTTTCTTTAATTCTGACTTAGTCTAGTAAATTGTCTTTAATTGCAACACATTTCCTCAATCTGAAGACATCAAGAAATGCAGAATCTACCACCATCTGGGCCAGGGTTTTTTTTCCAGTGATCAGTCATCCTTCCAGTTTTTAAAAGAAAGTATGTCATTTCACAAGTATCTTCCTTAAGCTTCTGGTCATTTATTACAAATGATTTTTTTCCTGGTATTTTCTCTAGATGAGCATAATTACTGGAGACATTTCAGTCTTATTCTTCCCATCTGAATTAATCTCTGGCAACGTACACCAGGACTAAAGCTGTCGAACAGTGTCCATGGAGAAACAGTATTTGTTTGACTCAAATAATTCATTTTAGTGTTGCATTTTACTTAGCATAGAGGACTCTCTACCACCACCACCCTTCTTTAGGGACCTGGGGCAGTCACCAAAATTATTGCTAGTGCTCCTAAAACCCAAAAAGTTAATTAAAAATAAATTGCATATTTTCTTTAATGATAAATTTGCATTATTTTGAAGATTATATTTTTATTATTATTGTTCAAATCTGGAGAAGATTCTTCAGGGTAGTCTGAAATGAAACTTTAGTGTTTTTCTAATTATTCCTTCATTTGATCATTTTTGCGGCAAACTGGGGTGTACAGGGGGAAGAGGTTGGCAGTAAAACCAGCAAGATAAACACTTGTGAAAATTCTAAATATTTTGGAAATATTTCAACAGAATGTGGTTAGGGAATGAAATGCCATTCCCTTTCAAAGTTCAGAAAATATATATTTCTTTAGATTTTTTAAGAAGTCTTTACCAAATCTTAGTCCTTTCTAATGTCATGAATAAGGAGAACTCCTGGGGAATATGGAACTAAGCTGGTTTACCCAACAGATCCTCTTAGGGATATCATAAAGAATGTTTTTTGTGCCACTTCCTCAGATCAGGGAAAGCTGCTGCATTTGCTGCTTCCCTCTTTTCCTTCTTTTGTGGAGCAGTAACGCAGTGGAGTCATTTCTCAGGGGTGTCACAAAAAATGAATACATGGATCTAATGACTATAGCTCACACTGAAGAAAAACAACATTCCTGATCAGCTGAGCAATATGAATTGCTTAAGCTTCCAGCATGAGAAGAGTTCTTACTACCCAGTAAGACTTCAGTAGTTTAGGAACAGTCACATTAGAAATTAGAAAAACACTCAAGAGTAGATAGCAGTAAAATAATTACAGTGCCTGGGGAAGAGCGAGTTTAGAATTTTACTTTCATATTAAAAGCAGGACCTTGTTAGGTGAGAGAAAGAAGTACTAATGCCTTCATCCCTTCCAGATGACTCACACTGAATCCTGATTGTCCAATGTAGTTTGACATTAACGAAGGTAAATAAATCCACAGATATCTCTCTCACTGATTTAATCTAATTGGTTCTGATTACAAATCAAGAACTTCTGAGAATGTCATAGCTTGTTCAAAAAAGAAGGTTGGACACCTTTGAATCTGAGTGCCCATATTTTATTCTTGGCCACAGCTCAGAGGTAGACCCAGTCACCTGTGCCAACTATTTTGCAAAAGCGTTTGAACTTGAACATTAAGCCCATTACAAATATCAGTCCGTTTTAAACAACGCATTTGTGCGGTGCTCCACCTGAACAAGGCATATGTGTGCTGCGCTCTCCTCCTCCAAAGGAAGGCCAGGTGGCACTGTTGCAAAAACGCTTGCTAACTGTCAACCTATGTGTAAACTGGTAGTCCTTGAAGAGCTGCTTCTTGTCACTTGTGAGGCATTGTTTTGTAATTCTCCCCTGTAAAAATGGCTTTCCTTGCTTTAATCTCTCTGTGAAACCATTGTAGGTCAGTTTGCTGTCACAGCAATCGCACAAAATACTGTAAAATGCCAAGATACTAGGCTATACATGAGTTCTTACCACATAACTCTCCAAGAACATCTTTCCACCCAGTCAAAAAGGGGTGGCGCTTTTTCTCTCGCTTCCCTCGGCAGTCTCTTCAACAACTATTTAAAATAACTCCATTGTGGATTATTTTGCTTGAAATTACTTTACTGAAAATCTTAAATCTCTTGCCTATACTCAAATGGTAAGAGCAGTAACAGAACTGAGATGGGACCATAAGTAACCACAAGAATTTATTCCTCTTTCCTTCCTTGCACGGCCTAATCTACACAAATAGTAGCTTGACATGACAGGTGCTGCTGCAACTGTAGATTTTCCCAGGGCTCTGTTCTGACCTCTAACGTCTGTCAGAGTCTTTTTGCTCTTGCTGGTTTTCTAAGCACTTAAAAAACAGCTGTCATTATCAGCTGCAATGAAATTCAGATAGATGAAGATTTCCTCCATCCAACACAATGAAGTTTCACACAGAGGCTAACCAGAACCCACTGGTGTGTTTCACAGGCTGACAAGAGCCCAGGAGCAATGCAGTGCTAGGTTGGTAATCTAAGGTCACTGAGACTGCTTAGCTGTGACCACAGCCACCCCCTGCTCCTGATAGTGTTTCTTTATACATCGCTGGAGATGCAACTCTTTATACAAATAACCTTTCTCACACTTTAACGAGGAAATTGTCCAACGTATCAGAAGATGAGGGTTTTCAACTCGAGCTCATTTCATTTCAAGCCAACTGCTGTTTCTGTGCTGCTCAGTGAGCACAACCAATTCAATTTTAATTTCGTTACAAACAAACAAACAAAGATAACTAATAACATACGCTTTAGAAAGACTCTTTTTCCTAAAGCAAAATGTTTGCCAAAACCCTTTGCAGCATAGAGCTAAGAGCAAAAACTGTTCTAAAAACTCCTGCCTGACCCTGGGGAGTGCTGTGCTCTGCTTACAGTGCTGTCCTTTCCTTTGGGCACCAGGTGTTCTAAACCACTCAGTGCATCAGTTCTCACCCACCCAGCTCCAACCTGGGTTTTATACAAAGGCAGGAATATAACAATCATTTCCTTGGAATGGCTTGATGGTGCACTCTCATCTGATATCCTATCTCTGCACTAAATCTCTTAGAGGAAACAACCCTCCCTTCCAGAAGCAACAATTGAAAGGTATAAGGTCAAACTAAACAAGGACTTTCTTTTGGACATGTTTCTTGAATTAATACTAATTAGAGCTGTCTATGCATGTAATGTAATAAAATAAGATCACAAAATGGAGAATTCTACAAACCTAAGGTGACTAATTTTCAATCAAATGTTAGACCTGTAGGAAAAGTCCTGAATATTCTAGTTAGTATTAATCTTACCTATATGACCTAAGTGACCATTTTTAATCAGCATGAAGAAAGCAAGACTCTACTGACTTCAATGGGACAAATGTCTGGCCTTAAATTTTCTCCATATATAGTTTTCAAAATTGACTAGGAATGGAGCTAAACCAGAGCTGCAACCCCAGACCCCAAAGCTTTGAGGAAGTTTTGGTTGGAAGACAAGTTTTGCAGCTGGTCTTTGATGTGAAAGGAGCAAGCCCAAACCTAGGATAAGATCTCCTGTGAATGCTGGAGAAAACTGTGTTTGGATCCAGATTCAGACTTTACAAGTGGGGCCCATCTCCTAATGGTGCAGGTGAAGGCCAGAAATGGCTGTCTGCTGCAGAAGGAGGCAGAGAGCCCCCCAGCAGCTGTGTGCTCTGAGCTGCCTGTACAAGGGCACCAGCACAGCAGGGGTGAGCCCACAAGGAAGTGTCTGTGGTGAACTGCTTTGCAAAAGCTGAAAGTGGTGTGCACTTTTGTAGAGCAATAGCAGAAGGTTATTCTGTGGGTCCTGCAAAGTAACCTCCAATTCCTGTCAAGGGCTGCAAATGCTGCCTTTGCAAAATACGTGTTAGGCTTTGAAACCAAAGTTCACACTGGTTCCTGCTTATCACATATTGGCTTGCACACTCCATCAACACCTGCAGTTCTCACTTGTCACCACTTCTTTCACACATGGAAGCTCACGTTGCCAGTCTATGATTGCTACTTAGCTACAAGGAGTAAGTGGTAATGTCAGAAAGCCTTAGATGAATCCCTTTTGATACTACAGGTGTCTTGTTAAGAGTCATCAACATGAGCACTAGAAAGAGAGGGATTTTTGCACCTGAAAGGCCATGTAGAAGAAAACATATTAGAGTTATGAAGTACATATATCATTTATGGTGTTTTACACCTGTAAAGTGAAGTCTGCCTTATAAACCCTAATAGATAAGTCCTATCCACACAGTGGGGTAGTGGTTATTACTTGCATGTTACACAGAAGAAAACATGTCCACAGAGTTATGAGTTATCCCCCAATTTGTCTATCCATGTGCCATACACAAAAGTAAACAACAGAAATAAGAATAAATATACTTCCTTGTTTAAAAATCCGTTCAGTGCTGTAGGCAAAGCAATTATTTTTTTAGGTCATAATGTTCACTCATGAGAAAAGAAATTTACCCGTGCTTCCCACGAGCCTCTTTCTCCACCATGCATTCCAGCTGAGAAACTTTGAGCATTTCATAGGGAGCAGTGTATCTCTTCATGCATAAGAATCACGGGGTTTCCTCTGATTCTTAGAAAACTTTTACAGCTCCCTGAAGAGAGGAACAGGCTGTGGTCACAAATAGTGCAACTGTGATAATTTGCACCTCGAGTGCAATGCAAAACAAAACAAAAAAAAGCTTTTTGCAAAAATTAGCAGTGAAAAAAAATTACTTTGGTTCCTCCAGTGATTACTTCCAGTGGATGGTTAAGTTACACTTATGTTTGCTTGACTCGCAGTTCGAGGGATGTCTACATGTCTATGCAGAAGAGGGAAAATGGTACCTTGCTCCCTGCATCACCTCCATGAGCTGCCTGCCTTCTGGTTGCCAGTGAAACCCCTTCCAAGGCGTGGCTTCCTTTGCCTTGACATGGGTTAACAGTGAGCAGAAAACAGGAAGGCAACGGAGCTTGGCTCTGTGCTCCAACCACCACGTAGTACAACCACAGCTGGCACCACTTGTCATGGCGCATGGAAGGAATTGTGACTTTCAGGGGATGTTCTGTAGGACTGGAGACTTTTGGAGACTGTGTTCTAAATGACTGGGCTGACAGCCATGTCTGGCTTACTGTGGGCAAGGGGACGAACGATACTTGAACTGCGTAAATTTGTCCCTTGACAGATTCTTATTGTTCTCACTGACACCCAAGAGGATGAACAACATCAAAACTAATCAATAAGCAGCAGCTAGATATCCAAGTTCTTAAAGAGTCCAAGACAGCCCTCACTCCACATTTTTGTGGGTAGAAAGTCAGAGATGAAAACCCCCTTGTCAATCATTATTGATTATATGCCTGTGACACCAGCAAACTTTAATCACACCACTGAAGTGCTAAAAATTCTGTTTGCCTTTTAAATTCTCTTGCCCACGGCAGCTAAGTAAGGAAAGAAATTAAACAGTGACCTAGTAGGTGTTTCAGATTGCATTTTTCCTTGAATCCTTACTAGGTTTAAGAAACTTTACAGGAAATACCATGTAAATCATTCAAAAGAGCCATGGAGTGTGACCCACACAGGACAGACAAAGGCATGTACCCCAGCATTTCTTTGAAGGGCACAACAACCCAAAGCAGCTATGTCAAACCATGCCAGCCCTGGGGGCTGCTGCCTAGCAAGCCATGCAGTGCTCAGAGTGGGCTGAGCAGGCAGTGGCAGCTGGCAGGAACTCAGAGGGGCTAGAAATAGCTGCAAAGAGACTTTGAGGGAGGACTCAGGAACTGGAAGGAGAGGTGAGAGAATGCACTGATGGCAGGGGGGAAGGTGGGACAGAAAGGAGATGCTCTGAGACTGAAACATCCTGCTACAGCTCTGGGTTATGGTAAAAGTCTGCTGGTGTTTTAGCTTCCCGTTCAGTTACATGGAAGATAGGTCTTCACTGCAGTCAGCATAGACTCTGGTAACATGAATCTGAGTGTGTAAGTTAGCCTACTCTACCTTTGTCCCCACTGGATCTTTCAGGAGTGAGTGCCAAACAAGTTTGGGAGTGGATCACAGTGCAGCACTCATCTGTGCAAATGATCCGGTCCCTGGAAAGGGTGGAAGAGCTCACAGACAGGCAAACTGTGGGACAGCACCAGCAGACAGTCAGCAGTCTCAAGGGTCATTTTTTGTTATCACTGCATATTAGGCACCTTTTTACAGTGAAAATAGGAACTGTACTCCCCACCACGCCACTAAGCTTCATAAGAGGATCAGAGAGGAGTGGAAACAGGTTCTGTACAGGAGGCCAAGCTCATTCTGCTACATCAACCCCAGTTCAGCTGCCAGCACCACACACACATATATGATTGCACTGCTAGAAAAGGTGGGGCATTGTGCCATGGTGTTTTTCCAGGACTTTACATGTCAGCTTATCAGCACATCTGAAAATACCTAGAAATTTTTGAGGGCAGTAATGAAATGGAGACCAGCCTGGGCTGGGACTCTTTGTTGTGGTTAATAGGGCAAATAAATGAGCTGTGAAGCATGTTATGCCACTCTCATTTCACTGTGCCCTTTATTCAGGGCTTTGATTGAAAAACACTATATAAGGCCCAGAAGTTTTACCACTGTTTCACTGAATGTGGTATTTGCTAATAGCGAAACTTATAGTCATGATTTTTTAGGATGAAATGTTAATGTGCGCACACGAGCAGAGACACTTCCGAAAAAGCAGTTTGTAAGTCTAACATTACTGTAGTTTGACACAGTAGTAATAGCAAAGATGTTTAAAAAATCAATTTTTTTAATAGTAGTCTGCAATTAACACCCAAAGGAAATGTCAATGGGGATGGTTTAAAACACTCATAACAAATTAACTGGAAGAAACAAAGGAAAGATGCAATAGAGAAGAGGAGAAATGGGAGAAAGGAAGCCAAGGAATGGAGGCAAAAAAAAGGCAACAAAATGAAGAAGAGAAACACATGCCAACTCAGAACAGCATGCCCTTCAAAGGAAAAACATTGAAATCATAC
This sequence comes from Edolisoma coerulescens, assembly GCA_013397115.1. Classification (NCBI taxonomy): domain Eukaryota; kingdom Metazoa; phylum Chordata; class Aves; order Passeriformes; family Campephagidae; genus Edolisoma; species Edolisoma coerulescens. The sequence continues at coordinate 721,178 of VWZW01002445.1, forward strand.
AAGAGCAATGTCATGCAGACAGCTGTAAATTATTTTTCATTTGTGACAGAGATTACTGAAGTTGGTTTTTCAATCTTTTCTTATTTCTGAATCACACTAAAAAATCATCAAAGAAAGGTAGAGATGAAAACCAGGCTAGTATTTATGGCAAGCAAATGCATGCATCAAATAGCAAGGACTATAAAAGCTCTTCAGAAAATTCAGTCTGACTTCAACAGGATATTCTCACTCCCTAAGGAGCATCCCTACACTTCTCTGCACAACATCCCACTCTGCTGCCTGGCTGTCTTGTTTAACTCACTATAAAGCCTAAAAATTCCTCAATTTCTGAGCGTTTTTTTAATATAAGATTGGCAGAGGTCCCTCAGGACAGGAAGGCTCCACTTGCTGCATGGTTCAGAGATCAAACTATGGTAGCACTGGACAAGATGTCTCCTTATCTATACTTCAAAGCATGTGAAGAGACATCAAATATTCACTCACACTCTAGTCCTTCATCATTGTCAATTGCACCTCCATTTGGAGTAGGCAGAAGAATTACCAAACCACTTTCTCCAGAGACAAAAATATTCTTACAGACATAGCAAAGTTGAGCAAGAAATGTTGTACACATTTTTATGTAAGGGAAAACTGACTCTGAACCAGCAATGTGCACTTGTTCCCTCACCGAAGTCAATATCTGGGCATAGAACTTGGGGAATTGACACTCCAGAACTGCCAAATTGACAGAAAATGCAGTGTTATTTCTCCATAGACAGTGGAGCCAATCATGAATCTTTTATTAACTTCAAAACACTTAATTCTCAGTTAAGGACTATTTATAACACTTTAATATTGAAAAAGGTAACAAAATGGGTGCAAATTGCACTAAAGCTTTCTCTAATAGCCCCTGTGTTGTTCTAGGGATGCAGGGAGTGTTGAGTACCACTGAAGCTGTGGATTAACAATCTTTCCCTCATCCTTGCAGAGGTCTTTAATGCCCTGTTTGTCCCACCTTACCAGATGGAGCAGGTATCCTTCACATCTGAGAGTCTGCGGTGAGCACGATGTAACTTTCACTGCTCAATATTAGGCAGTATTAGACAGCCAGGAATTGAAACCGTTGATGGTAGCCTGGCCTCTCTGGCCTGACATGTGACACAAAGTGCCTGCTCCACATTCAGGGCTGGTAGGATTGCATGGAGAGCATCCTCCAACTGGGGAGATGTCCCACCAGTTAGAAGATGTGGGAGACTGTGTGTGCACAGCCTGCAAATGGGGCTCGCAGGCTAGTTTGATGAAGATCTTGATCACAGAAGAGGAAAACAGCAAAAATGAATTTTATTAGCTAAGTTATTTGCAAGCCACAGTTAGCTCATTTGTTATGGGGTCAGCTCTGTTGGAAAAATATCCAACTCCCAAGGCATTCTGGATCCTCCTGAACTGCTTGCCTTTGACCTCTAAAGCACAGTAGCTACCTCCTGTGACCACAGATCATAAAGTTGCCTTGCAGATAAAAATTATGGAACCATGCCTTTCCTTCCTGAGAGGAACAGCTGTGCTATCGCAAATAAATTTGTTTAAAGATTGTGGTCAAATGAGCCAGTTTAACATTGTCAGTGTGCTGCATTCCTGAACAACACAGACATGATCTTCTGCCTGGTGGGGTGGGAGGACGCTTTCCTCCGTTCTGGGGCTTTGTGGTTGGAGTATTGAGATTCTTTCAGATTAGATTTAGGGATATATTCTATGATAGATTCACAACTGCCTTTTGTTCCTGTGGGAAAAATGAAACAGAAGGGCCTCTGTGTTACACTACTGAGGTTCTTTGATAGTTTCAGATATTTTCTGAGTCTTGGCATCCACTGTTCAAACTCTTTCTAATGACGAGTCTATAAAAACAAGCTTTGATGATAGTAAATACTACAAATTGTGCTGTAATGAAGACAGGTTCCATGGGTAACCATATTTTTAAGCATCTTAAATCATATGCAGAGTATATACGTAATAATTTGTTTCTATGTCTTTTGAAAATGCCACATCATCTAGACTTAATTTTACTAGTTCTTTGTACACGTAAAGGATTCCACAGAAAAGATACAACACACTTATGGAAGTATGCAAGGCTTCCCTCCAGCTCGGATGCTCGTTGTAGAAGCTGAAGAAAACAGTATAAAGCCTCCACATGTCCTTTGCCTTTGGAAAAATAGGATAGAAGTTTTCATTTTAAAGGCTGTGTGGTGAGATAAATGGTGTTTCCTGCCAGAAGCACTGCAGAAAGGTATCTCTTCTGACACTAACGTAGTTCTGCTTTCACTGTTGCAGGGTATTTATACACTCACAGTAAACACAGAGCAAGCCAATTCAGTGAAGCTTAGAAATGGTTGATTTGCATTATCGCTAAAAGTCAGAGATCATGTGAACAGCAGTGCCCTGATTTGAATAATATTTCAAAACCTTATTTTGCTAAGTGTCATTCAGGAGATTTGTGCAGAAAGCTTTACTAAGATAAATCTCAAAGATAGCATTATTCTTGTTGCCTCTGATGTATGCAGGAGTTGATAACAAGCTGATTTCCTTTTTCTGACAGATGATTACACACAACAGATGTTTTAATTTGATTATATCTATGAGATAAGCATAATGCTGTGTTAAGTCCAAACACATTTTATAAGTTTTTCAAAACATTTTACAGTGAATGTAACCTTTTGTAGATGTCCTTGCTTGAGGCTGCGTGTGTTCTCATAATGGTGCAAATTATTATTATCAAGTTGAAACCAGTGATTATACAACAGAAAACTGCATTTAACAGGAGCTGTAATTCTGTGCTCTGTGATAACCTAAATTAAGAGGGAAATACGAGTCAAGCAGTGATACAGGGCACAGCAGTTTCACACTGCTCTGAAGAGGACGATGTGTTCTTCAGCCAATGATACACAAGACAGGCAGAGCTTTTATCAAGAATGCTGAAAGGCCAATACTCCATGCCAAGCACCCTCAATTTGAAAATTAGCAGGCAAATGTCAGTTTTGTGAACAGAGTGCTGCAGGGAACAGAGGTTTTGAGTTTCAAATAATACAGGCTTACAAAATTTACCTTTGATTTGAACTGAAATGCTAAAATTTCTCTGAAAAATAAACCTCTTGCTTCACTGTACTGAAATCAAAGTGTTATTCCCACATCCTTTTTTTTATATGTAACATGGTGAGAACAAAAAAAAAAAAATCAAAACTAATAGTCTTCTTTAAAACAAAACCTAATCTGTATCACAACAAAAGCATCAAAATGGGACATGTCAGTTTTTCAAGCAGATTTCTTATTTTTATTTTGAAATTAGTTATGACAAAACTTGTTCAGAGTCATCAATGTTTTTATTTGGGTCAAGCTACTTAATCCAGTTATTTCATGAATAGTTTCAGTAAGGCAATATCAGCATATTATGTACCTGGTTGCCTTGTGTCAGTCCAAACAAAAATCACAGTAACTCCAGTGATTGCCAGTGGGTAAAGCATCTTGTAGCTTACTTTATCTGATGCATGCAATTCAAAGAGCATTTTCACTAGGATTCATGCCATCTAACATCAGATATCTAAAAAGTAGGTGTCTGGGCTAATTATGCTCCCTATCATCCTCTCATTCTGTCTAGGAGGTTTTTAAAATATCAAGACTCCTTTCTCTCCTTGGATGACCAAGGAATGTAGGTGATCTAATACCCTGCTGCCACCATAATGGCAGTTCTGTTTATCCAGCATTTGTCCTCCATCCTTTGGTTCTTGAACCTCATCTGGGACTATCCCATCACAGTCAAACAAACAGGACTGCTCCATTAGATGGCACGAAAGGTGATGGGTTGTCTCAGCCATCTCCTGGAACTTCACTCCAAGGCTAACTTTTAGACAGCTAAAGTAAGGTGAGATGTCTCACCCTACACCACATATATCAGCTCTACATAGGCATCAATATTATATTGTGTTAGTGCAACTGTATGGGCTTTACTCAATTCTGAGTCAGTGGATCTAGGAACTATTTTTTTCTGGGATTCTTAAACAAAGCAACGCTGGAGCTAATAAACTAATCAAAATAATTGCTTTATTGTGCACATCAGCAGTTTGTGGCTGTGAGCAGAATGGTTTTGAGTTGAGTGTATGTTACACAAGTGAAACAACAGTTTCTAGTAACAATGCATGTTTTGTAGAAGCTTGAAAGTGTCCTTCTATGAGAATAATGCTGTAGTTCACGTGGGATTTTGACAGAAATATGATACTGAAAGCTAAAGAATAGTTGGAATAACAAAGAGAGATCATTTACACTCAGTAGTTTTATGGGCTGTTTTAAAAGCTGTACGTAAAACTTGCAGCAGGGAGCAGGCAGGGCGTCTTCACTAGGAGGCCCTGAGATACAAGAGGTACTAACTTGTTTGTGTTCTGGGTACATATTTCTAAGGCTCAGAAAGAAAACACAGTATTCAGTGCTTTAATATTTTGCCTTTCTAAGTGAGGAACTGAAAATATCTGGTTTTCCTTACCCTGTCAGGCTGGAGTTTATTATTTACACCTTTAATCTCCTGCTCTTTGAAGGGGGCTCTTTCTCTACCTCAGTCAGGCTGAGGTTAAATATTCACAGTTTCAATCCAGAAGAAACTGCTATCTGAAAACAGGGAACTGGGAACTATGAACAAGGAAATGGAAAGAAATGACCAGCTTAGTCTTGTTTCATGTAGTTTGGTTGTCCAGGGAATCCTGATTAAGCTGCATTTGGGCCCTAAAAGGGAGGTTTAATAGTATTCCAAAAGGCAAAATATGAGCTTTTGCCAATAAGCCTGTCTGGGATAAATCTGTGAACCAAACTTGGCTTTACTTCAACTTCCACACAGGCTATTGGTGACAAAGATACTACTCTTCCCTTGAGGATACCCAGGTTAGATTTTCCTTCCACACAAAAGCTTTCTAGTAACACCTCTCATTCTCATGGGTTCTCTGAACATCCAAAGCGCAGCTGTAGCACAATCCTCACTGCATGATGTATCTGTGAAAATAAAGGCAGTGCTTACATGGAAATATCAAATTCCTGAAGTCCACTTGTAGTAGTCTGCTCACTTGCTGGGTAACGGGTGCCTTATCACCTCATGTGAGAGAAGGGGTGGTGAGGCCAGGCTGCACACAAGGGTTTGAGCCTATCTGAAGCCTGAATAGAGCCCTTCCCAAAGCCTCCACCTCCTGCAAGCCCCTCACCTACTGCCAGACCCTGGATGAGAGAGACTGGGCAGAATATGCCCATGTGGGAGAAGAGCCATGGCACACATGTGAGGGAGGGAGATGCAAGTGAGGCAGAGTCAGGCTTGCCAAGTCACACCTGGACCATGACAGGTTTGAATAGTAACATTAAATCTGTATTTATTGGCTTTTAAATTTCTTCTTTTTCATGTTGAAAGTTAGTCACCAAAAACTAACAGGAGAGTTCAGCACACACAGCCAACTTTCTAAGCAAACAGCAACTCTTTGGCACTTGCAACTTGACAGCTACAAGGAGAGAGCAGTGTACAGCACACAGTATATACTTATGGGGGTTGAGAAATGCTTTTGTTTAAGTGGATACTGAAAACACAGTCACCTTCTAGCACAGAGCTGGTGCACAGGAACCGATAAGAACACTCTGGTCTGTGCTCAAAAGGGAGCCCACAACTTTTCTTACCTCTGGAAGGTGGCGACTGCCACCTGTTTGAGTGAATCTTGGCTATGTTAAAAGGGGCTGAGGGAGAGGAAAATGCTTTTGGAGAGGTTTATGAGACTTTGTACCATAAACTGAGACTTCATGGTGAAAATATGCATTTAGGGAGCATTTAAAACTAAATTTACATAAAATCACAATGATTTTTTTTTTTAAATGTCTGTTATAGGCCTATTAAATTCTTTCTGCAAACATTTCCAAATTCAAACAGAGGTGATCTGGGACATTCAGAGAATAATTACATATACTCCCCCTAGGGCTTAGCCCTTTTTCTGAAATACCCAGATCTGTATCTCTAACTAGTGTTGTAACCGAGACAAAAGCGAATCACCAACAGTCGAACAATCGCCCTCAAATTATCCCCATGTGCATCCGTCTACCCTTCAATCAATGCCCAGCCATTTAACTCCGAGAGGAAGGAAGACTGTGAGCTGAAAATGGGTCTCAATACAACTGCTGGCTGTGCAGTGGCTGGATTTATACTGGCAGAGAGCTCAAGCCTTATTCAGGTTCAAAGCTGAATGGTTCTTATAGTCTCTGACTGGGCCATGAATCTGACTGTACCACTGGCATCACCGGTGTGGTCCTACTCCCTGAATCCTAGGTGCAATTTCCCCCTTGCAGAGAAGGAAAAATCTCTGGCAGAAGTTCCTTCAGAGAGGGATGGAGACAAACTTCATTTGTGTCACATACACAGCATTTGAGACCAAGGAGTGCACAACCAGCCTATTTGGGAGCAAAACAAGAAGCAGGTGACAAGTTGTTCCAGTCAGCTTCAACATCTGCAAGCGGAGTGCCCAGCCAGTCTGTGTGAACATTTCCTGCTATTACCCTGACTTCAACCTCCCCTGCTCCCTGCTTTAGTTCATCTGGGGGTTACGTCCTCTTTTCCGATACCAGTTCCACAGAGGAGGAAACAGGCTGCAGCAGCATCGTTAAGGTCAGGGATACGGATGCGAGGAGGAGCTCTGCAAAGTCCCCATGTCCCAAATGACACGACTGGGCTCTTTTCAGCTCTCAGGGAGAAGGAGCCCTCCGAGCTGACGGTTTCCTGTCGACCTTGAGCTTCCTCGCAAGTCCCGGTGTAGCTGCGGGCGGGTTGCTGTTCCCGGTCCCCGCCTCGGAGGGAGGCAGGCGCAGGGATCCGGGCTGCACGTCGGGGCTGGCCCCGACGCGCTTGTGGTGGGAGAGCCAGACCTGAGAGGGGCTGGCCTCTGGCAGATGATTGACACCAAACTGGGTGAGGTTTCATGTTAAAAGGAAAAAAAAGAAAAAGGAAAGAAAAAGGGCGAGAGCAGGGGAGGGGGTGACTGTGGGAAGGGGGAGAAGGAACTACTGTAAGAGTAAGAAAGTCCTGCCCAGCTGTTTGCGAAGTTTAAGATTTCCTGTTTCCCCTGCAGCGCCGAAGTGAAGTTTCAGTGAGTCACCCGCGGTCCCGAGCAGCGGAGCNAGGCGGGGGACACGGTTGCTAAGAAAGTTTTGAGGCTGGAAACATTTCGGGAGGGGTGAGCGTGTTTGTTGATGGCCCTGCGGGAGAGTAAGCGGGGAAGAAAGGACTGGGAATCTCGGGGTTTCGCGGCCAAAGCTGAGGTCCGTCCGTGGAGGGAAGAGGGGGGAGAAAGGAGCGGATTTGGCAGGAAATCAGCAGGGTCCGCTCGGGCCGGAGGAGCCCGGAGAGGGCATGTGGGGAGCTGCCTGCGGTGGCCGGGGCAGGGGCTGCAGCGGCAGCTCCCGCACCTGGTGGCGGCCCGCCCCGTGCGCCGGGGGCGGGGCGGGGCGGGGCGGGG
>VWZW01002445.1:728701-1048648 GCA_013397115.1 Edolisoma coerulescens
TCCCGCTGGGGACCGGCTGTCCCTGCACAGCCACGGCCACAGGGCTGGAAGGTGCCTCGGGTGGCTCGCAGAGCGAGGGCCTGCGCGTGGCCACAGAGCCCGCTGCTGCGTGGGTCTGCACTTGGTTACCAGAACTTGGGTTTCGTGTGAGTTTCTGCCAAGAGCGGAGTTTTGCCGTGACTGTGAGCAGTTGGACTGAAAAGCACTCATTCCTGTAGCACTGACTGCCCATGTTGTTTCACTCGCTTTTAATGACACTTTACTCTGCTTTTACCAAGACATCCTTAGATAGGTTTTTCGGGTCTGTGGCTTGCAGTATTCTTCATATCATAATTTATTATATACTATGAGCTTAAAATTCTGCTGCAAAAACAAGGTCCCTGCCCTGAGGAGGTTTCCATCTCTGTCCTACCAGTAGTTACACACATCTGTGGATTAACATCTGTAATATCAGGGTTAGGCCCTAAATCATGTTGCAGCACACGTGGTGAACCTAAAAAGAGAACAGCAGATTGCAGCAAACTTCATCTGAAACACTTGTGAAGAATTAAGTAGATTTTTAAGATGTCTTGTGATAGCATGTATGGTTTTAGTCTTCAGGAAAGGTGTGCAGACACCTGGGCTTCTACAAACTTTGATCTGGGCCCTCTGATTCTCCTGTCTGATCCATTCATGCTCAGCAGTGATCCCAGATTTTGGCTGAAACGTAATAACATAGAGTAGATAACCCTTGAATAGCTACTGCCACTAGCTATATGCAGTTATGAATAACTTCATGCTTCATTAACAGCCCTGTCAAAGTCAACAGGTTTTGCATACCTGTAAAATTACTCATGAAAGCTTAGGGCAGAAGATAAAAACAGTGTAAGAATAAGACACTATGTTGTCCCACAGCTCAAAATTATATTAAATTTGAGGTGTGCCACTTGTTAATTTTTTATATATTTTTTATACTTTTTCATTAATATAAATCATACTTAACTAGTGATGGCTTTTATTTTGACCCCAGCCCCAAATTTTAGCAGATTCCCATCACAAAAAATACTTTAAATGGAGAAGCTCCACTTTTGTTTATCTTGTGTTATTTATTATTATACATTGGTTTTTCCCACTCAATCAGTTATAGACAGTCTCAAATTATGGGTAGACCTTTAAAAGCGGGCATGGCTCAAGAGTTTGTTCTTCTTTCTTGTCATAGGTCCAGTGAGGGAAAAGAACATAAACTGGTTACAATTCCAGCGTTTTTCATACTCATCTTCATCTACACCCTACAATAACCAAAACTGAGTAGACCTGTTGTCAGATAATCTATCCCATAGCTCCAAAAGCTGTTTTGATAATCACCGTAGGATTCTATTGTGCCATAAGATTCTATTGTGACAGGAAGAGTTGATCAGAAAGCAACAGTTCTGTGGAGCAGAAAGTGTGAGATTTGGATGTTGGTAGTTATTTGGCATCAGAATGAAAACTAGAGCTGCCAAATGCTTGGGGGGAAACAAAACAGGAAAAAAAGATGAGCTACTTATTTTGTAATAACTCAGCAGTATAGTGAGGCTGAAAAAAGGAGATATATCAGTCTCAGAAAAGCTCCATTCCCAGGTATGCCTACTAACTAACCAGGTGGCTGGTTAACAAAGCACCAGCTCAATTTTCATTTTAACATTCTTCACAGCAAAATATTAGCCGCATTCCCATAAAGATTTTGGACAAACCCACAAATTCATGAACAGGTTCCGTAGGAATGATCTCCTTGGAAAAAGATGCTCTCGTGTCCTGTACGACACAGAAGTAATTGAAGGGTTTTTTTGCATAGACTAAAGGGGCAAGGTGTGATTTTTTTGAATGATTGTGGATGATTTTTTGAGCATTTAATCAATTAATGTCAGTGCAAACCAGCAGTTGCCCACATAAGAAATTGATGCTAGTGTGTCCAAGTGAATATGAATTTGTAGTTTATCTTTGGGTTATCATAACCAGAAGTTTGTTCCTTGGAATCATCCGTGTAATAATTGTTCATCTCTGAACATCAGGAACTTAATTTCTTCATTCAGCCAAACTCTACTTGCATTATTGTCGATTTTTTTGAAAGCTATATCATAGTTAATTTTATAGTATGAAAATCAAATTTAGGGCATCATATATTTGCAAAAGGGAAGTAGGAGAACAAACATCTTGTAATGTGATGGAACACATTTGTAACATGATTGAGGCTAAAATACATTCCTGCCCCCCCCCGTTAAAACTGGCAATTTTCCAGGTATTTCAGGAGGGAAGTAGGGATATATCAGAGATATTACTGTGTTTCCTTCTATTTGTGGGGTATCCTTGAATTCTAAGGCTTTTATACCTAAGACTTTGAAAAACACTTTTGTTTACTTGCTATTTTTAGTTCCTTGCCATTAACACACTTCTCTAATATTCAGGTGGTGGATTCCATATCGGAATGGTTTCTATTAAAAAATTAGGAGCCAGATCTTAAGCTGCTGCAAATGAATGTAGTTCCATCAGCATTAGTAGAGGTTCACAGAGTCATAGCAGCTTTCCTGAAACAGTTTCAAAAGTAATTTCAAAAAAAGGGCAATGGAGTAATTTAGAGTTTTTCATATACATAATATTTTTTCACTTATCTTTTGTAAACAGTTACTATTATATGACCTATATTTAGTCAAACAACATTGCTTCAAAATGAAATACTCCTTTCTAGGATGAATTGTTACAGTTTCAAAGATGCAGCATCCTATAATGGTGCCTGATAAAAGTTGTCATTGTGACAAGGTTAACTCTGAACATAGGAGCAAATATGGTGTCAGGCTCTTGCCAGAAGGAAAATTCCTCGTGGTTTGGTTTGTGGGGGTTTTCACAAGTTTGTTTTTTTCAAAGGCTTTTAGAAAGCATTTGCTCTTTGAGGGGAGAAGAAAAAAGAGCATAGTATCGCTGTAGCACCAGTTGTTGGAGTTTCCAGTGCTTGTATTTCCTCTGCAAGATATTTTTTAAGTGATATTTTGGTATTTTTTGCATTTGTGGCATAGGAACTCTTGTCTCAATAATGTGTGTATGTGCCATATCACTTTGCTAGCATTCACTGTCACTTCTCTGACCTCAGAAGAGCTGTGCCTTACTTTCAGTATTGCCAAAATGAGCAAAACCAACTGGTCGGGCCCAATCTGTTACTCTTGGATCTTGCATAGCAGGGTGCATTTGTATCAGCTAGGTATGAAACATGATCACAGATTTTGATCTGAAAATGGTCCGTGCAATCTCCACACTGGCTGGCGTGGCTACAGCCAAGCGTTGGTGGCACAGTGAAAGGCAGGGCTTCCAGCCACCTTTGTGGTCCTGGGATCAGTAGGAGGGATGTGGGCTGCTACAGTCCTGGTTTGTCCATGGCTCCCACAGCCCTTGTGGCATCTGACAAGCAGAGGAATGAAAGGGTGTCCTGGGGCAGGTGGGAGACTACAGCATCATGTCCTTTGCCACAGAGGATCAGGGGAAACACCCAGGCAGGCACATCCCAGGGACATCAGATAGTTTGTATTGACCAGAGCATTACAAAATCAGAAAAATTGGCTGAGGTATCAACCAGTCTGTGAAGATGATGGAGAGTACAAGGGATTCCCAGCATGAGGTAGTGGAGAGCCAGTCCTGATATGAAAAAGAAAGTTGGCTGAATCCTAGCCTAAGAGAGTTAGTGCTGAGATTTTGGGTTACTTAATAGGTCTTTAGCCTTAAATTTTGTTGGTATTAGAGGGGTTTTTGTTTCTTTTTTTTTTCCTACAGGATAATGGGAAGTGTTTTTTAAACCCTTATAAAATGGTTTCAAGAAAAAAATAAAAGGCAATGAAAAAATATTTGAGCTTTTCTATGAACTCTTATTCTGGAAGGTTAAAATAGACTAAAATAAATCAGAAAGAATATGTCTTGGGTTTGACAGACAAAGTCCTTTTGACATTTAACTTCACTGGCAGGTGTTATATTAAGAAACAGTGGAGAAACTTCTTACTACAGGGGTTAGATGGCTTTTACAGCAAGGAGTGGGCATACACTCTGGGACAGGGCAAATGCCACTGTAAGCAATGAGTTGATACCAAACATTTGCAGAATTGGCTTCTCAGTGACCCAGCTAAGTCTTCAACAGTTGTTTCTCATATTATGTCTGCACTCTGGCATGGCAACAGAGCAGCAGCACTGGCAATTGCTGAGTACAACATCTTATATCCTACTGCCTGAAAGAACACAGTTTTAGTTGTGTACAGATGTTTAGGGTAAGACATGTAAAGAGAGAAAATTGCTTCAAATGCCCTCTGTTGATGGAATCTCAACCAGAGGAGTAGTTAGAACTAACAAATCTCACCAGGAATTGCTTAATTCTGTTTTTCCTGGTGACAGCTTCCTCATCATTTGTATGTGTCCATTAGCTTCTAGGGATTGAAGCAGAATTTAAATTGAAGCAGGTATTAAGGGCTTTGCCCAGCAGTTCATATGGACTAATGTCCACTTGTTTGCATTGCTGCAAAGTTTTAGCAGCTGTCCTAGATTTTAAGAAGCAATAACATTAGTAGTGTCAGGGGAAATACTAGTTGCTGATTTGTCCATGTTTGTGGATATTTTTTTTAAAAATGCCATTTCCTTGCTCTTTCTCTTGCTGTGAATGCCATTGTAGTTATTACAGCTGGAACTACCTGTCCTTTTTTTCATATGGATTTTAAAGCTTTTTCACCTCTGGGAAGATTGTCTCGGGAAGAAGTAGTTTTCCTTTGCTCAAACAACTGCTATTTAGCAAGAACTTCCTGCTGGCATTCATCCCTGAGTTAATCTGGTTAGAATTAGAGCTGGTTGAGAGTTTTTGACACTGTTTTTCATGGGAAAATGCTGATTTGTCAAAACTGAAACAATTTGTGGAAATGTACCAGTTTCCATTAAACTTTCATCAGGAAACATTTCCCTTTTTTTTTTTTTTTTTCCTTCCATAGTCCAGAGTGGAATTTCTGATATGGAAAGATAGAGAAATAATCATTAATCAATAATTAGAATAATCACTGGTCAATGGAAGAAAGGCGGGCCTGACTCACAGAATGCACATTTGAAACTGGAGCTCCCCCTATCCACTCTCCCCAGGATACTGGAGGGCTGTCACTCTCTCACTGGGCGCGCATGTACGGACATCCCCACACCTGCCACCTCAAAGTATTTTGGTTTCACTCTGTTGTGGATATGAAAATGTAAGAAATGTTGAAGCGCTTTTTGGGGCAGGAAAAACATTCTCCCAAAAGCGTTTTTAAGGTTGACCTGTAGCCATGGGTTCGTTTGCTCCTTGTTGGGTGGGAATGGCAGTGCTCTGAATGGCTGGTGTCTTCTAGTCTTTGTTTCATAGCATAATAACAAGCTGTATTCAGAAATTTCTGTCATGCAAAGGAACCACAACTTTGATTGTTAACAGTCCTGTTAGTCTGATTCCAGAGTTCCAGTTCTCTGCTCACCCAGAGTAGTATTTTGGCAAAAATTTGACTGAAATGAATAGATTTCAGGAACAGATAGAACAGTCTGCTTCCTCACACTTAAAGCATCCTTCAGTTTACAGCCCAGCAGTTACATCCCTACAGTGACACCTGGGATTAACGCTGTGCCTTTCAAATGGCAATCTGAAACCAGGGGTATTCGAAAGCTGTCTTCTATTTCCTACTATCTTCTGTTTGTACCCAAGCACTTCAGCCCACACCCTCAAATGAGCTGTTGCCCTGTTCTGTAAGTAGATACCCGAGGTTTTAAGGTAAAAAAGGAAGATTTATCAAGCAGCCAAAGCTGTAAGTTCAGCCAGTGATTTGCAAGTCACACCACATTCTTTGTAGTGTGTTTATAGTTACCAGTAACACAAGTTTTGAAAGATCAACTCTGCCCTCTGTGCAGCTGATCAGTTCCTCCAAAACAGTGCATCGGTATTCCCGTGGGCTTCATTTAATGCAGCATTAAAGCTCAGTTAAAAAAACTAGTCTATGCAGGGGACATTAGAAAATCCGTATTTGTTCCCAAGGTCATGGTGGCTCTGTCAGGGCTTAGAGATTTCCTTCTGTTGGAAAAGCAAGTGAATTTGAACAGTATGCCCAGAGAGCAGCAGGAAGGTCTCACAGTTCTTTTCCTCGGAGCAACATTTTCCAAGTAAAGACCCAAGCGTGGTTCTTACGTGCCTGGGGCACTTTAACAGGTCTCTTTAAAAACTAGCATTGTGCAAGTGGAACGCGTGCAGCCAGACTGTCAGCTGGCATAAATCAGCTTCCTCTGTTGAAGGCAAGGAACCTGCCCTGATTTATACCAGCTGGCAGAATCTGGCCACAGAATAAATAATAGGCAACTGTATGTTATGAGTCTGTAATTCCCTTGAGGAGGCTTTTGTGGTATCAGTCTTACAGGAGCCAGAGTGATCTGGTTCTCTTTCTTGGGGCTAAAGAGTAATTTGACTGCAGTTTTTTGAAGTCCTCAGAACAGTAGGAACGGGAGATTTCAGGCAGTCAGGGGAAAGAGAATACTTCCAAACTTCTTGTAAGGTATCATTAAGGATTTTTGCCTGGGAAGAATCATGGTAGAGGAATTTAGGAGGATGCAGATGAAGGTACTTGGGATAGGGAGTCCCAAAAAAAGATAAATATCTAAGAAGGATGATTTCTCATCAAGACCAGACCTTTCCTTTGAAAACACTTGTGTGCATTTCCTAAGATGTATGAAAACTGAAGCTCCCTCATCACTGATACGCTTCTAGTGCTGGTGTAGTTAATAAGGAAGAAAAGTGGAGAATGGGAAGAGAGGACTAAAGCACAAATGCCTCCTCAGAATGTGGATGTGGTTTTTAATTTTGTTTAACATTTTGCCCAGAAGGATCATAAGTAAGCTGGTACTCATTTTATTGACTCAAAAAGAAAAGGGGGTTCGGTTAAATTTATCAAGTGTTGACCTGTAATTCTGCTGGGTCTAAATATTTTAGATGTGAGATGTAGGTGAGCCAACTCCCTCCAGTTTTAATCCTGCTGTGGATTCTGCAGCCCAGCATGGGATTAAGTTCATCATGCCTATACGTCACCTGTTGGCATGGTTTGATGGTGCCTGGGGCTTTTGGATGGTAATGTGGCAATTTTGTAGATTTCATCTCTCCAACTAGAAAAAGCACATCTTTAATGTTGCTGTACAAGGGGCCGAACTTTGAAGCAGACCACAGATGATTAGCAATGGGTTATCTCTTCTGGTTATTCTCAGGGAAGAAAGCAGAAGCACCTATCCAGGATTCTTGTGTGTCTTGAGATACTGATCTGGTCTGATCCCTGAGCCTAATTAGTAGCTTAGATACTGCTGAAAACTTGTTATATAAAGTTGCAGGATATCAGTGGTTTGGATAGCACAGCTTCAGCAACAATTTAAGAAAGGTCTTAGTGCTCAAAGGAAGATTAAACTTCCTACCATTTTGGCTGCCCTCCTGATTTTAGTGTTACCACGCTGTCCTGACCAACTTCCATATGCTTTGGGAGCTCTGTGGCTGGAGTAAATGTGAAGCCATAGTTACATCAGTACTCAGAGTACCTTCAAGTACTGCAGCCAGCAGTATATGTGAATAACTTCTGGCCACTGAAGTGTGTGCTTGGGGAAACAGGATAGGTATAACTATATCTTTTTCCTTCGCCAGTTTTTTCCTCCAACTGTCTAGTCTCTTAAAATATTCCTTCATTATGCAATTAGTATCCACTGTGCAAATTCAGGCTCCACTTGGGATGCTCCGCTCTCAGCTCTGTAGCTATCTTAAGCTGTCCTTTAACGTGACGGGGTAGTGATTTCAGAGTGTTCCATTCTTCTTGAGAAACTTACAGAAAGAGTGCAGGAAGTAAAGAAGTAAATTTTCATGTGTTTCACTAATGGGAAGCATTTAATGAGATTTTGAAAAATTTTGAACAAATTTGTCAATCTGCAGTCAGGAACCAATGGAAACTTTTAAGAGAAGAGCTGTCATTTGCAGGTGGTGGTTGATCTTTTATTCCCTTTGACCGGTTCTGCCCACCAGCATGCAGCAATTACCCTTCTCATTTGTCTCTGGCCTACAAGGAGATCTGTGATTCTGCAGTGACTGTGCTGTGGCAGTAGGCCAGCTGCCCTGCTGTGTACCTTCTACCTCCCCACAGCTCCTATTACCAATTTTCACGGTTGCCTTGCCTCCTTTTCCTACAGTGGTTAGAGCTTTTGCCCTGAAAGTGGGAGACCCATGGTCATGTCACTCCTCAGCCTGAGAGTATCTAAACTCCATCAATGAAGGGCTCTAGGATGAAGGATCCTTGCTGGCTGAGACAGGGGAAGGCTTTAGAGGCAGCACTTTGCAGAGAAAGGGTTGACATGTGTGTGGGTGGTCCCCCAAAGCATGTCACAGGAGAAGAAAGCCTGTTCCCTGATGGATTCATTCATTATTCCAGCCCCTGCAGGGTGACTGATAGTCTCTCCAGGGAGTTCACAGCACAACAAAGAGACACTTTACATACAGAATCTTTTTTCCTTTCTAAACTGAAAACAACCGTTTCTCATCCTCATGAAAAGATCAGAGGGGACCATGTAATAGTCATGACTTCATAAGCTTCTTTATTTAAGCCTTCACAAAGTAACTGGGTCAGCAATACATGCTTCTGGGCTATTGAATTTCCCTTCTTCCCCTCGGTCTATTCTTCCATTTCCTCACCCAACTCTACCACAAGGGAATGCCTTAAGTCAAAAATCTGGGAAGCTGATCCTTTTATTGTATTTGTAGTATTTTCATCTGGTAAGCACAGTGCCAGGCCATGAGGCTTTCAGAGCTGTCTTAACCCAAGTTTACATGTAAACAGGAATACCACACTGTCTGATTGTAACTAAAGCCGTATCTGCTCTCTCTTTGCTCTGGATAATAGATGAAGGAAGACATTCCACAGGAAGAGATTGGTAAACTATTTTGTAGAAGAAAATACAACCAAAATGTGTTTCTTTATTTTTGTTTTTCTTTCTCCATCAGCTTCTTGCTCACACACTCCTTACTTCTCACATTTTATACTTTTGCCTTAAGGTTTCTAGCTGGCTGGAGGCTTCACTGTCCTCACTTTTCCCTGAGGCCACACTGGTATGATGAATATTTATTAGTGCAAGAAGCAGCCTAGGGATTCTTGTACGTATATGTCCCCTGATTTTAATGTGTATGAAGGAAAATAGAAATGTGATTCCAGCTAAATCACCAATATTCAGGAACTGGGGTTCAGAATGAAGTCTTGGCCATATCCCATTGAGTTATTAAAAAAAATATGCACTTGACCCTAAAAAGAAGATTTCAAAATATCAGTATTAGGCATGAAAGCTCCTCTTATACAGACTGGGAGTGATTAGAGGCCCCTTCTTTTACATGAGAGAAGGAGACAAGATCTGTTGGTAACTTATAACTAAGAACAACTTTTGCATCTTGGCCTATGGTTAACGCAGTGAGCTAGGAAATGAGAAGCCTCTTAGTCTTTGGAGACCCAAGCACAGATCTGCTTCCCACGATTTCATCCATTGTATTTTTGATGCCACCATTAAACTTCAGTTCAGTCACTTATATTAGTATTTCCACAGTTTCAACTTGTGTTGCTTACCATGTGGCAAAAAACAATGCAATGATGTGTTAATTACAGTTTCTATAGACAATTATAGAACTTGTGGGAAATAAACGGAGATTGTTTCAACACTTGTCTATTGTGATTGGGAAACTGAGGTTCAAAGAGAGTCATAACCACTGTTCTTCCTCTACAGAAATTCTGGATTAAAGCCTTTAGGGCATCCAGAAATTCTCAACAGTCTCAAACACCCTGTCAAGTTTGTTTGCTTGGTGAGGCACATGAAAGCATTGGTAACTTGCTTCTCTTTGACCACTGAAGGCCCAACTTTTCCCTCAGTTGTCCACATGTATATTATCCATGGTTCAGCCAATTTGCATATTCCCTAAGTAGGCTTTTTTGTTCTGGTTCCTCATAGTATGATTATCAGGCATGTACCTACTGGTGGTTTGAAGTCAGAAACTTATTGGCCTTCTCATGGGTGAAGGTGGTTAGCAAATGCTAGAAGCAAACCACTAATTATTTGAAGTATCTTATCCTTGAAAGCTAGTGACAAGGCACATTTACCACTATCATAACCACATACCTAGAAATAGAAAACACTGACACCTGCTTTTCCAAGCTGTTGCTGAGCATGAGTACTTAGACTACCCATACAATCATCACTTTTCCCTTAAAAAGGTGGATTTTGATTGAAGTTTCCATTTTGTGCTTTTGAAAATGTGATATAGTTTGCTTTTACCAGGGTATTAATTTCCACTCTATTGTCCTTAGGCCTGCAGTGGGTAAGGAAGGAGGAGGTATTGTTTGTTTAGGGAACCATGCTATCCTTTTTGCATTTTCAGGTAAGAGTTTAATGTTAATGATTTCCTGCTTTTTCAAAATTATGGACTGTTGTGGTTTTGAGCATAGGAAAAACAAAAGAATTAGGAATAGTACCTACAGCTGCTGTTCTCTGGCTGGAAATGGTTTTGGTCAGATATGCAGGCACTTTGCCATGCCTTTTTAAGATATCACACATAACATAAACACCACTAACTGGGATCATTTGCCTCAAGGCAAAGGTAAGGTAGTGCAACCTAGCTAAATCTGCTCTGCCAGAATGCTTAGCTGTAGGTAGGAGAGCTCATGTAGAAGTTTGCCACAGTTAGTTGGTGGCAAATAAGGTGTTAAGCTGTGCTACCTTGATATTTTAGACTCTGTGGGGGAGGATATTATGAAAGGTGAAAAAGCATCCGTTCTGACAAATGAAAGCTGTGGATGAATGAAACCACCCCAGACACAAGGTGTGCATTTTTAACAAACAGGATACTTTCATTATTAGAGTACAGCCAAGGGATGTGATGGACTTCCCAATGTGAATCTCTAAATTAAGACAGGGTTTAGCTTGTTAAACACATACCCAGATAAGTTAGGGCTTTGCAAAACTAGCTGAGTGGAGTGGCTTCGCTTTCAGAAGGCCAGACTGGGAATACCATCCACAGAGTCATAGAGCTCTTGCAGCCTTTGAATCTCTGATGCAGCAGGTTATCACCACCAGGCTGGTATCACTCACATCCCTCTCTGAACTGGGACTAGCATCTCCAGAAGTAACAAAACAGTTAAACTACTCTGCTAACTAATGCTGTACAGGGATATTTCAAATATGCATGAGTTATAAAATTTTATATCCAAGGAATTTAAAAAATGTCTCTATTGCTATGAAACGCTTTCCTCTGGTATAGTCTAAGCTGTTGCTGTGTTTGGAAAGCTTGGAATTGTTTTGCTTATGAGAACACTTTTAAAAACATGATATGTTCTACAAGAGTGCAGTATTTGTGAGAAATGCCGAAGTGACAGCTTTAGAGAATGAGCTGCCCATGTCACTGAACAGTTCCACCAGAAACCATAACAAAGCATGTAACTGGCTCGTGGTGTTTAAAGGGATGCTGAGTGGTTCGGCTGCTGTGACTATATTATGCACAGCCTCCTCAATGGCAGCTGTCGAAATAGTATTTTCATGACGTAATTATTAATCCACTTGGCATTTGATTAAAAAGATCAAGGCATTGCAGACTCTTACTGATTTCAACAGTTGAATAAGCGCCCTCCAGATGAAGGATGATGGTGACCAATATCCAGAAACATTTGATGACTCTAAAATATTAAACATCAATGAGTATAATTTGACATAGCAACATTCAGAAATCACAGCATCTGCTGAAGATCTTATCCTATTAAATTTAACTAATACATATGACAGTAAACATCTTCTGTCCTGCAGTAGCAGGAACATTATGTAGTAGCAGAGGAACATTATGCTGTGCCAGAAATCAACTGCACCATTTAAAACTTTATGAAGTGTCATCATATTTTGCTTTTCACAGTTCTCAGTTGTTAGAAAAAAAAATGGTTGAAGTAATTGGATGAAATTTGAAGTATTCAGATGAAAATTGAGAGGCAGGGGTAGGTTCTGGGCTGCTGCTTGATACGCTTGCCCTTGTGCTTGTCTTATCTCTTCCCAGCCTTTCTCTTCAATAAAAGGAATTGTTTTGTAGAGACTTAAATTAGTTTTTTCTTTGCAATGTTTCTTTTAAACAAGCTTGCAAGTGTACATGCTCTCTTAGAGTCCTGGTGAAAGATTATGGTCTTAAGAATGACCGAAGATATAGCTGGACGACATAAATAGTGGATTTAGAGTAACAACTGTTACCTAAAGCAACTCAGAGGGGCAACCCTGGAAATCCAACTCGATGTGTACATTTCAAATTTACGATTATATTCTGCCTCATCATAAACGAAGTGTAAGAGCCTGCAGTCCCTCACACATCTTCAGGCAGGTAGACTAAACATTTTAGACTGGCAAGTGCCTTCCTACTGAGCAGCACCTAATGTGAGAATGTCCTCCCCTTGCATTGTAATGCAAGCCCTGGTGGGGGCTGGCTGCTGCAAGCAGTGAGTAATGTGTTGTTGTAGGGAATGAGAAGTGTTGTATTCCGACATACAGGTTAATTTTTTTTAATGTGGGTGGACCATGCACTCATATAGATGCAAGCGTCCTTAAAATACTCAGTTTTATAGTATAGTGAATGAATTCTTTGTGATTTAGAAATAATGGCAAAGATAAGGACCTTTCAGTGGAGTTTCAAGAGAGGTATTTAAGGGTGAAACACCTATTTATTTCAGAATGGGCAGGTTTCACTCATGGCTTTTATTTTCCTTTAAGCCCAGTAAAATTTCAGCCTCAAATAGAAATGAAGGAGTTGATTATTCATGCCCTTATTTCAGCAGGGTGGTATTGCCAGCTGGTGATTCACAGTCTCAAAGGTAACTGGAGGGAGTCATTTGCAAATGCATTAAAAGGAACAGCTAAAACCCGGGGAATATGTTCGCAAATTTACCTTTGGGAGACAAAGGAGATGCTGCTTTGTTGAGAGAGATACTTCAATCTGATCACTCACTAACAGTGTGCCACAGTGGTAGGATCTTTGCAACAGAAGTCAGAAAAAGAAAGTTTTCCTAAGGTTGAATATCATTAGAAGTGTGTAGTTTTATGCATATGCCCTTTTCTCAGTACTCGGTATATAATTCCCATTAATAGTTGTGGAAGTTAGATGCATTTATCAAGATAGCATATCCCCGGGGTATTGAATTCCATTATTCTGCTTCTTTGCATGTAACTTGACAGAGACAAATATAACCATCCAAGCTACTGAATTTGAGAAGGATGTGTATTTTTCTTCACATCTATTCAAAGTGATTCTGCTCCTAAGGGATTACATTTGTGTCTAACTTTCCTCTGATTTACTCTTTTAGCTGAGCTGATGGATTATGAAAGAGAGTAATTTCTTTTTAATACTGTTTTCCTGATTCTGTCATTCAAAACTTGCTGTGTGGGGACAGAATGGTTCATAAACACCATTTTCCTGAAGGAAAATGGCTTCTCACAGTAAAAAGGAGCTCTGAACAGAGCTTCCGCATAAACATGTTTCTCCATCAGTGGCTGACAGAGGAGCCTCTGTGTGTGTTAAGGATGTGGACTTGTTAAATGAGTCTTCTTATTTGGAAACAGTTTTTCAAATAGACTAGGAAGGATGGATTATATTCAGGTCTAGAGGAAGAAATTGCATAGAATTCTGTCTTACCAGAATCTGTATATTATATTGTAAACTAGTACCATAATAACATCCTCTAGTCAGAGGATGTGCCTTAACTTAAATTCCACATCTCTCAAATATTCCTCAAGTTCAGAGGTCTTCAAAAAGCTAAACAAAATCAGGGCTTTCATTCTACTTACATGAGTAGGTTGTCTTTTTATATTAAGCTTAAACCAAAATCCCCAAGTCTAAAATTGTGGCTATAATTTTTGCATGCATAACATCCTTGTTTTTGTTTTGTTTCCTTGTTTGTTTGTTTATGGCTGGGAGGGACAGATAGCGGCAGTGAATGCACTTTAAAAAAATCCCGCTAATATCCTCCTTTTATCTGGAAAAACAAATATTTATAAATCCCTCTGATTTATGTAGCTGTGTAACGATTGCAAGTTTGAAAGCACAGTTGTCTGGTTAATCCATTTAAATGCTTATTTTGATTGGGCAGCTGTGAGTCTTTGTGTGCACGCAGCTTCTCCCCACACTTACTAGAGTGTTACAAAATACCAGGGAAATTTGATTTGGTTCAGCAGCAACCGGTGTACACACATACAGTTTTCTGTTGTACAGGACAGAGACTCCTGCCATGCAGACCTCATCCTTGTTTAAGATGGCCTCAGGAGCTGTGGCCAAAGCCCGTTTGCTCTGTCAGCTCCAATCCTGTGTAGGTTGCTGAGATCATGCTCAAAGAATGTGGGTTCTGGTTCGAGGCACAGAGCACCCCCTAACTCAGGGCTCGAACACGCTCCAGTAGCTGACACAAAAGGTGCACTTGTGAAGGGCCAGTGCATGGAAAAAGAGCGAGGAACTTCTGTTCAAATACCTCTGCCTAGGTGAAATTAAAACATTGAATGGCAGGCCTGCAATTTGTGTGCTCCAGACCATGCCATTGTACATAAAATCTTTTTATGTCTTACTCTTGCTATTTCTGCCACTTGTGCTTCATGATTCTGAAGTATTTCCTACTTGTAAATGTGACACTTAAACTGATATTTGAACAGATGCAGCCCATTCCAGTTACCGTGTTATATTTTAAGATTACTTTGATTTACTTTTTTTTTTTTAATCCCAAATCCATTATTTAGGTTTGGCTTTGTTTGACTAAAGTTTTGTTCATTGGTCCACTGGATCTTGATTCCAGTTCAGAGAAAGGAATTGTAGTCAGAATCAGGATCTTTGAAATCAGAGATATGAGTTGCAGTTCAGCAAAAGTTTCAGAACAAAAGGTAAAACTTTTGTCTGGGTTTACAGAGTATTTTCCCAGACTAGTAGCAGTTTCAGGTAAATGTTCATCACACTTTTTTCCCTGAAACAAAGCAGAATTGGGGTGACTGGTTGAATTTTATTTTTTGTGTTCACATTACAGAACTGCAGCAAATCAGATGTTTCACATCAGACAGAGGATATATGTGCTTCACATACTCTCTGTCCCTTTTATATCCCCTTTATATCCCTCTTGAAAAAATTATATTCTAAAAACAAGCCTGCTCTGACTCTTTCAGCATCCTGTGAAGAGGAGGCGTCTGACAGGTCTCTGTACTGCTGAAGAAACAGTCACAGAGAGTAGTACCTGTCTTCTCAGATGTCTCCCATAAACATTAACTTGAGACACCAAAATTCCTTTTTCTATACTTCAAAATCAAAATAACCTCCAATCTACTTTTACAGTGGATTTAAACAACTATGAGACCTGATGTGCTTCTGCAGACATGTCTGGGAAGAAGCATCAATCCTTGGAGTGCTCCCCAAAGTGTCATAACCCATGCGGATGAGTCCTAAGCAAATCCCATCTGCCCTTGCAGTGATGATGCCTGGCGAAAGGACTAACTGCAGAGCCCGTTTCCTCTCCTGGAAGGGCTGTGACATCTCCTAACATTTGAAAGCAGACTGTGGGTTGGAGACAGCAGCAGACAGCAGGTCCCCCATGTCCCTGGCATGTCGGGCAGCCTGACCTTTCCCCAGAAGCAGCTCCATCCGTAGATCCACAGAGACTTTTCTCGGCCCTCAGCAGTGCTACTGCAGCTGAAATATGCAGTTTTGCCTTACCCCAGCTGTGGGTTGCCGCTCCTCATACCACATTCTTCGTTGTGTTTGTGTTGTCAGATAGATGTCTAGACTTGGAGAACTCTTCTGGGTCAGGCTGGCCTTTGGAGGGGGAGGGAGGTGCGGTAAGGTGCGGTCTGATTCCTTTGGGAGGGAGGAGAAAGTGCAGTGAGGGATGTGAACAAATAATGAGCAGGGGAGCATGACTGATGTTTTTTGCAAAATTCTTTGTGCAGATATTTCTCTATGGCCTCGCTAGAGAGAAAGGGAAAAAGGGAAGATCTTTTATGTTCACAATGCTTTAGAAACAAATTTGTTATTTTTTTGAAAGTGGTCTGAGGATTTCTCCATGAGGCAGACAATTGTTGTTCACAAAATATGTTGTTTCCTTGCATCAAAAAGGAACATTAAAAATAAGATGTCAGAAGAGATATGTGTGTGGGCGGGCCTTTGCAGTGGCATCCCCAAAGGAGGGATCTGGTGAGGGCTCTTTAAAGCTGCATGTGGCAGGAGCCTTTCAAAAGCGAACATGGGTATGGCCTTCTGACTTCTAAACCTGTCAGGAAAGTGTGTGTCGGCAGTTTTTAGGGCATACTAGTAAAGGAAACAAAAATGAGAATTAAAAGCATAAAATGGCAAATACAGGAGTGATACTTTTTCTGATTCACCAGGCAACCTGGCTGTATCAAAGGGAACCTGTGGGAGTCAGACATAACTTTGAATTTCCTGTTTTGTGTGACTTGTCACAGTCTTTATGTCTGTGCTTCATTTTCACTACTTTAAAAAGCAAGCAAAAGTCTTCCCCCAAAGTAACATATTTCATAACCTTTCCTGGAGGTTTTTCTCTGAGACCAGAGAGGGTTTGCAAGTGCCTGCCAGTCTCCTGAGTGAATAAACGGTATTAATAAACATCTGTACCTGTATTAATTCTTGGCAAGCCACAGCAGCTTCTAGGTATTATTTACACAGTTTCCTTTATGTTTTAGGTATCTTAGTGTGCTCTTTTGAATACAGTAGAGGATATACATTTGGCAAGAGTTTAGCTGTAGCAAGGGTTAACTTTAGTGAGAGTTAGCTGTAGTTTCAGGAGAAAGATTTGGCTTTTTGCCACCTGAGTTTCTGTATGCTGCCAGTGTAGAGAACAGTCTTTAAATAATCTCTACTTTGCATTTGGAAGAGATGATTTTCTGCTGTCTATCCAGCCTTCCTTATTACTGCTGAAAATGCTGCAGGTAGATAATCAAGTAACACAAAAGCTTTTTTCACATACAGAATTCAGACCTCTTGAGCTTATAGTTGATTTAAAAGTAATTGAATAAACCACAACAACTTTATGTGCGGTAATTCTCAATTTTGAGTCTGACTAGACTTTTTCCTAATACAACCTGTGTTGAAGTAAATCAGCTTTAACAGGATTTGACAATCCACATGAAAACTTTAAAATGTCCACTCCTTTAATTTAATGCAATAAACTCATGTGATGCTGTGTGTAGGCCAGGCCAGCACTTGGTTACTTGAAGCCATTCAGAAAATTAGGCATGATGAGGCCTTATACTAAGTAAGAGTAAAGCCCTGTAGGAGTGTCATTTGGTTTTGGCCAAACAAGTATGTTACTATTTTTGATTCCTGTGTGTCTTTGGTGGTGCAGTGGTCTGTGGGAGCTGAGGGCACGGCTTCATCTGCGCAGCATGCTCTGGTGTCACAGTGAAGAGCCAGCACAACAGTTGTCATTGTAAGGGAAAAATAGGAACTGTTGTACCCATGTGCCCACTGACTCTGTCCATCACAAGTGCCTCAACTGCAATTCCCCATGGGAAGGATGGCAGGGTTTGGCAATACAGTTTAGCAGGAAGCTCCTAACACTTTTGACATTTGCCTCTTTGCCTGTACCACGGATCCTAATGTGTTCTGCTGCTCAGAAGTTTAGCAGAAAATGCAGTCCCTTGTCCTGAGACATAGACTTAAAAACTTCTCTGCTTTCCTCCCACCTGTAGCCTGTCCAGTGAGGATACACCTAAAAAAGCAGACAAGATTGCCTTTGCATTAAGCAGGTATCTCAAGACAGACATTTAGGTCTGCTTGTAAGTAAGAAAGAGATGCCTCCCGATAAGCAGCACTGGTACCTTGAGAATATGATCCATTTCTTTTCTGATCCCGTGGGCTTTTCAGTTTGCATGTGACATTGAGCACATTCAGTAGCCTTGCAGATAAACTGAGGTGCCAGTATGTGTTTCTATGGAATACTTCACAGCTCACAGAAATAGCTTAGCCATATAACATTTTTAGCAAATAAGTTTTGTTCCACCTGTACTGGGTGGACTTACCAATTTCCCTGTTGGAAACTGGGAGTTTAATAAATACACCCTTGAAAACAGGGTAAATTACTCTTTAAGGTGGATGTTCCTCATTACTTTTATAGTAAGAGACATAAAGGGAAGAAATATAAATTAAGCTTTTGGAGGGAATACGTGTGTCCATCAGGACAAATGATTCACCTTCCCCATTGCCATTATGAAGTATTAAGAGCCCTATCAGATGTTGAAGTAGGTTGGTGGTGGTGGTGTGACTGTTGAGGGAACAGGAGTGGAGAGAAGCAGGTTACTACAAACAGGCTTTCTTAACTGGCTGAATGAAGGAAGAGATATAGTGGGTTCAGAAATTCCATTCAAGCTACGAAGAAGATCCAGTTTCATGGGTTTGTGCTGGCAAGGTTCTGTAGCAGAGAGTGGAGGCACATTTGTGTTTTTCTGAGTCAGAATTGTTCCTTATTATGTATGTTCTAAATGATAGGGGGTCTTCCACAGAGACTCATCTGTCATGAAAAAAATCACAGAAATAACTGTATTATGCTTGAATGACTGCTGTCTATTTTCAGACCGTATAAGTTGGAAAAATAATATTTGTACAAAGCTGAAGTGTTTATACTCTTTCAGCTCTGTTTCAAGTGAAGTAATGGCAGCTTTCACTGAGCAGACGAGAATAAAAAAGGAGGTTTAGATGCAGGATATGCTTCTTAGTGCACAGGTCAGAATTAGTTATGCAAATGTTAGTTCTGAACTATGAATCATGCTTATTCCAACAAAGCAGGAAAGCTGGTTTTGCTAATCTTGAGAACCAGATGAGCATTGCTGTATTCAATGTCCACTGTACATCTGAAGTCCCAGGAGGGCTTAACCACCAAAGACAGCTTCCAGTAAATTCCAAACTTAATGCATTATGCAGAAAAAACCCTAGACCCTGTAGTCATAATGGAATAAATTGAACTTCGTGTTATATCACATATGGTTCTCTAGTGCTGTGTGCTGTTTACTGGCTGTGTTAGGGAGGCTGTGGGTTAAAGTCAGGAGAAGATGAAATGTCCATTTAAGAACCCTATGGGAAGCCATCATTTAGATTTTTTTCAGCCTCTTTGCCTGGAGACAGTATTCTTTTGTTCCGCCAGCCACGGAGTGCTAAATAGTGGCCAGAAAATGTGGGAGAGAGCTGCAAGTTAAAAATCTGCAGGTGAAAATTCATCTCATTATTTGAGGCATCACAATAATGTTTTCGGAATGCTTTCACACTTCTATTGTAAATGCTGAGCTGGAGTCTCCTTTCACCTGCACTGCTGTCAGTCAGGAGTCACGACAGTGAGCTCTGTTCATAGGCATGTTTGAGGCACTGCTGTGCCCTATACCAAAGAGAAGAGCCTAGCCCATGATTAAAACGGCTAATGATCACTTATTTTGGAAATAGTGGATAAAAATAGTGGTATTTTAATGCTTTAAATACAGAAATTATTTTCATCTTCAGGATCTCCAGCTTAGTGTGCTGTTCCCTCTCTTATTCTCTCTGGTTGTGTCCCTTCCCCCATCTCCTGCCAGATTTGATTCTGTGTTTGTGTCAGTGCCTGCAGCAATCCCTAAAGCAAAGTTTTGCCAGTTCCACTTGCTGTTAAAAGCCAGGCACTTCTACTGCAGAGGCGAGTTAAATGAAGTTTGCCAACTCCTGCTCCTTTTCCTTTTGTCTTCTCCCTCTGCATGTACCTTCCCGTATACCTTGCCTGCTGGTAGGTGGGAAATGGTGGTTTCCCAAATTCAGTGCAGTTCATCAGTGGCTTTCCTGCTGTGAACCAGTTCTTCTCCTTTGGCTTTCCCTCAGCTGGGGGTGGCCGAACTACTCCTGGCTAGGTCTAGCTGGTCAGCATGGCTTACTTAGTCTGCTCTCTTCTTTCTAGCCCACTTCTCAGTCATGGCTGAAGAGCAGCTTGTCGGTCACACAAACCTGAAAAAAGCCTGTGGGCCCCACCAAATCATCCTTTGGTGTGATAGGTGTGACTTGCATTTTTTTCATATGCTGGGCAAAAGCCTTTACGTGACAGGGGGAAGCCATGACATACATCTCCTCCAAGCAGTTCCAAAGTACTGTGTTCAAACAGGAAGTTATTTTGGCTTTTATCCTTTGCTGAGCCCCTGAAATTTGGAAAAGTGCAATCAGTACACTTAAAAGCACAACTTTAAGTACTGACTAAGGCAGCTGTTTTGCTCCATGGTAGTCAGTGATCTGTGACTATGTATGATAAAGATCGAGGCTCAGAGATTCTGTAAAACAATCCATAGGAATGTGGTTTCCTGGAGTCCTGCCACTGGGATAGTTAAACAGGAACCTGTTTTCCTCTGACATATTTTAGTTGTACGTAAAAGATAGCTGGTGTTTGGCTTTACAGAGGCTGTCTCAGCACTCTTGATAATCATTGTTGTTAATCTTAATAGAAACAGTCACAAAATCATAAAAGTCCTGTACCCATGGAATTCCTGCTGGGGTAACTCATAGTTGAGATAAGGCATTGAACCCAAAGCAGTGTCCAAGACAGTGTGAACATTGTCAGCTCATACTCACATGGCAAATATAGGAGTATATACTAGAGTGACACTCCATTTCAGCTCAGTTGGCATTTAAGCTTGGAAATGGCAGCTGCAACTGAAAAACTGAAAATACGGATTTCATAGGGTTACCCCAGAGGTGTTACGATGGGAGTTACTAGGTGATCTGCAGTCTTGCCAGTTCCTGTGATTTTATGATGAGTAATACATTACAGCTATTTTTCTTGAAGATCCACCTCCTGGATCTCAATGATTTATTTTCTTTTTATCTTCTCTTTTTTTTTTTAGTTAGACAGTAATTCCAACCCTCCTGCTCATGGCCAAAGTTTCAAAACATGTCTCAAAAAGCAGTCTTAAGAGTCCAGCCAGCAATGGCAATTAACGGAGAACCCAGCAGTTGTTTTTTTGGTTGCTTGGGGCTTTTTTGTTGGTTGTGTTTTTTCCCCTTCCTTTATTTCCATGATCTGTCTGGCTAGTCTTGTGATTTGTAACTCATGATTTTTTTTATCTTTAGGATTGATTATGTTTCCATCTTCACTTCCTTGTATTACCACACTGAATGTAATCAGTGTAATTAAGAATAGCCGTCAGGATATACATCCAGATCTTTAAAGAAGGGCTCAGATCATGCATTTTCCTTGACTCCTTCAGTCCTGCAATTAATTCATCAATATTTGTAAGGCAAAGAATGTGTGCTTTTGAGCCATCACCTCTCCGCTTTAATGAAGCTGGCAGTGTCTCCATAACTGTCAAAGTTCCCCTGGGGTTACAGATCATGTACTGGGGATGGTAGTCAAAACAGAAATCACGCTGTGTTTAGTACTGTTCCTGGCAAAACTTGCTGTCTTTCTGTTGGATGAGAAGGTAATACAGTTTGGATGTTCTTCATAGCTGCTACTGTGCTTTCGAAACACGGATATATGGTGTCATGGAGCTATGCTCTTTGGGAGAACAAGGACAATCTGCTTCAAGGCTCTCTGATAAAGGCATTGTCCTCCTGGCAGATTTCCATGATGTAGTGGAGTGAAATCTTAAAGTGTCTCCCATCAGGTGGAATTACTTCACAGCAGCTGAGTAGTAGTTGAGTTCCCATCCCAACGTCTCTCTCAGCATTTTTTTTTCGGGGATGAGATCTGCCTGCTATTTTATAAGCACACATGTGCCAGAGACACTGGATGAGAGAACAGAAGTGCTGTGACAGGATTTTACAAGATAGGAGTAAGAGAAACTGGCTGCTGTTTCTGAAATGCATCCTAAGACATAAAAAGTTTTCCAGTGTAGATATTTCCAAAAAGACAGCATGTTGGTTTGGGCTTTATTTAATGTTGTTAGCTTGCGAGAATTCTGTAATGATGTTAAAAAATAAGAGAAAAGTGAACTATGGCCTTAGGCCTCAACAGAAGTTACATATCTACAAAAAACAGATGCAAAGCAAACTTCAAGGCAAGTCAATAGACTTTGGGTGAGGTGTCCTGTTTATGATGTCCCAAGAAATCATAAATAAAGATGTGAACCACAGAAGAGAAGTGTTGTCCTGCAAGCCTGGCTCCGACAGAATCCATGGAGTGGACATTTCTAATGTGACTGTTCTAGTGTCTCTTCCACAGTGTCCATCCCACGTGTTGGCTTGCATGTTCCATGCATTTTACATGGTGGCTGATCTCTGATGAACTGGTTGGCTGAAAGCTTCATAGCCAAGAAACCACAGTCTTTTATTTGGAACCCTCTCCATGGACAAAGAAGCAAGGAAAGTTAGAAATAGGCTTCCTGTAGAAGTCAAAATAAGAAAACTAACATTAGAGAGTGGATGGCAAATTCAAATTTTAGGAGGCAAGCACACATTTAGGATGGCTTCATTCACCTGTGCAAATCTGTGATTTCTCTGTTGACTTTTTCATTTTATATATATATATATATATTTTTTTTTTTAATGCAAAATCAAAGGTTACTTCTGTCTGCAGTGTTCAAGTGACTATGGTTGTTTTAACAGATCTTGAGCAGTTGGCTCATGTGGTGTGAAGTGTGCAGCAGAGTAGTCAAATATTTCTAGAGATGAACATTTAAGTGACTACAAAAGAGGAGCAGTCTTGCTGGTCCTGAACCACTTGTGGTTTGTGGGTCCCTCAGGGAATGAGTGACTACACTTTCCTAGGGAAGAATCCTAGCAATTTGTCGTTCTCCAGATAGGACTTTGTTGATTAAAGATATTTCTGAGTTCATGTGACTGGGAAGAAGACCCATCTTTTCAGGATTTCTACGTCCTCAGAGTCTTGTAGCAGGCTGTGATCAAAGGGTGATGTCGCAGTTCATATCTAACTCCAGGTTTCCTTTCAGGCCATTTGCGGAGTGTGGTTTCAGCATCAGATAGAAAAAGTCTCACTTGGCTTCAGTTTGGAACTAGATGGGTTATCACTGTGGGCAAGGCCAAGGAGGAATAACAATAACACACCCACACCTGCTAGAGCATTATGACAGTCTTGAGGAAAGTAAACTACACTCACTTTAAATCAAGTGTTGAAGCATGGAATAAAATTTGTCCACCTGGGCAGTTTATCCAGTCCTTTGAAATGCCAGGGTCACTGATCTGTCAGCCTCTGTTAGAAGAATTTTGGGGAGAAAATACAAGTGCAGTCAGTTCTGGAAGTTCCAAAACTCCATTAGCTTTTGACAGTAATTAAACCTGATCAGAAATTACCTGGTCCTAACTGCCCAACCTTTTGCTACTGTTGCTAGTGGTTAAACTAATGCCTACCTTAGAAACTTAAGGTTTGTGACCTTACAGGGGCTTGCTGCTTTCCAGATGGCTTTTTTTTTTTTGCTTTTTTTTTTTTTTTTTTAATCAAGTAGTTTGGTTTGGCAATCCCTCCTTGGAAGAGGTCCAAACATATTTTCATTCATTTGTTCCAGTGGGTGAGCCTCGGCAGAACCTGGCACAGCCAGGGACGACATAGGAACCAAACCCTTTCTCTCAACAAATACAATGTGCTTGAAACAGTTTACCTAAGGACCCACCTTCGTGTGGCTTTTGGCTCCAGTGCTGTGGGCACTGGAGGGAACTGAGTCATGTTTATGGCAGAGGCATCCATCGTGCCACAGCTGCCATGGGGGCTCAGAGCTGAAAGCAGCAGAGATGCAGCTGAAGTCTTTGCAGTTTGAGCAGCAGATGTCTTTCCCCCGTGCTCAGTTGTGAGATGCTTGGCACCCTGCCCCAGGTTTCCTGTGTAAATTTGGGTGAGTCACTTCACCTCGCCCTCAGTATTTGTTTCTGTTTTTCTTCCAGGCTTTTAGGAGCATAGATTGTTTCTTTCTGGGCAGAGGGACAGTCCCTCACTATCAGGTTGTTTCGATCATTACTGCAACCTAGATAAGTTGATACAGCTATTAGTTTCTCTTCCAGAAGAGATGTGCAATTTGCTGCAATGAAGATTATGTTAACACATATTTCACAGAACACTACATTCAAGATCTTTTGAATTCCTACCACGCCTGCCTCAATGAGGCTTTGTTCCTCTGCATGGCTACTGAGAGTTCTTGCAACACATATAACTAAGAACAAGAAATGTTTACCTGGGGCTTAAAATTCTGCCAGCCCATAATATACTGCCAGCATTCTCCACCTATGTAAGTGCTCCCACTGTTGTAAATGGAGTGACACACTTCCCTTGGAAGAGAGAAGTGGCAACGTTTATTTTAACAAAGTTTGATAGTAAAAGTGACAGTGCTTTAACAAGCTTTGATGTCAAGGCACGCTTGATTATTTACTGCATAGAGGACAAGGTGGGACAAAACTGTCAGAGACACCCTCATGTTGAGTCATGGTGTTCAGAAAGGACCCTCTTGCATTCTAAACCCCTTTCTCAGGGGTTTAGAAGGTGTGGCTGGTTTCCCGTTGTGGCTGGATCCAGACCTAGTTCCAGGCTAAGAACTTAGGTCTAAAGGATTATATGCGCGCAAGCAATCCTTTCTCTCACTTAGCCAAGATTTCAAACTTTCAGCATGTTTATTCCCAATTCACTTACTGAGTGTTTGATGCAATGAGGATTCTCTCAGCCCCGAGAAGCAACCTCAAGAGGCATCCCCGTTCAAGGGGGGATCCTGGCATGCAACCCACTGCCCTGCAGGAGAGCTCAGCCGACCCTGGGCTGTTCCCTATTTATGGAGTAGGATGATTGACTTATAGTAATATTTGCATGCCAGCTGTGTTTTGGTTGGCGTGTGCTCAACTAGCCCTCAGTTGTTGAGTAAGTTTTATGGCCCTCAGCTATTGTGTTGTTATCTGTCTTCCCAGAGTCCAGCTTTAAGCCAGGTGCAGCCCTCACAACCACCACTGTTGGCTCTTGCTTAAGCCTAAAGCAGGGGGGAGCACACTGCCACACCCAGTGAGCTCATCCTAACCAGCCCCTCTGTGTAGCATCTTCTCCTATACCATAAAACCATTGGAAGTTTTGCCACTGATTATGGTGGCTGTAAGATCAGAAACCTTAGGTCAGTACCAGAGCATGCCAGTGATGAGGAAGATGTGTGATTTGGATGAAGACGGAAGACTTTTCTCTCAGTCCCCTCACAATGGTTCAGAAATCCATTGAAAATGTTAGCAAGAGGTCCTTTTATTTCCTCCTGGAAAAATCATGTATATTTTTTTCCTGTAATAAAATAGGCTAATGGTAGTAAAGAGTGAAGTTCTAGAAGGAAAAAATTGATTTCTCAGCTAATTTAGTAGAGAGGGGGAATTACAAATCCCTGGTTGCCTATTAGGGGTTGACTAGCAACATTTGGCCACAGAAAGCAATAGGAACACAGTTTTAACATGCAGGTGGCTACAAGAGAGGGGCTGTGCTGCATGTAAGCCCTGTATCTCCTCAAAGTGGTTCAACCTACTTTTCCAATTACATTGCAAAGTGAGTCAGACTGAAACTGTTGTTGATTGTCTGCTCCACTTCAGATAGCTGCATGTTCGTTTTAGCTTTGGAAAGAAGTTTGTGTCAGCATTTTCTGTTCCTTGTAGTTACACTGGCTTTTCAAAATAGTTTTTGAGCTAAAAGTATGTTTCCTGAAGTTCAAACACTGGCACAAAAAATATCTCTTTCCTTACTGCTGCCACACTGAAGCAGATGGCAGGTACTAAGACTCGGAACCAGTAAGCATGTAATTATTCAATTTCTGGGTGCAGAAAAGTAGCTGTTGGGTCAAAGCAGACATCTACAAGACAGGCTGTCATTGCAAGTTAATTTGAGTTCAAGTCCCCTGGAGTTAGCCCAGTAACACTCCTGTAGTAGAATCACATGAGCTACACAGATGCCCTGTTGCATTTCTAGCTCGAGTTTCACCCACAACCTCTGGCAGACCATCTACCTTAAGCTGAAAGTCTGTTCCAGCTCTGTGTTTTTATGTGTGAACAGTAATCAGATTAGGGATGACACCCAGGTTAGGCCTCAGGTTAGTAAAGACAAAATTGCAAAATTCATCCTGATCCCTGTTATAACGATGTCACACAGCTAATGTGCATTCTCACTATGGAATCCACAGCTACTTTGGCACACAGACCATGATGCAGTGTTATGCATGAGGGACAGATATGCTGCCTGTGAGTAATGCAAACGGGTGAGTGCAGAGGAGTTATTTCAGTGCAAACTGGTCTTGGAAAATGCTTGATTCTGCAAATTATGAAGCTTTGCTCCCTCTGAAATCAATAGAAGCTCATTTTGCTTTTCAAATTCACTTTGATTAACCTGGTCTTGACACCATGGCACTTACCTTGTTGTAAAGAAAATTGGTAGCTGTGAAAGATCAAAGATTTTCTAATTTAAGATAGGAGGAAATGTTTGCTTCTGATGAAAACCTTATCTTCATAATAAGTAATAATGCAATCTGATAATCTACCATTATTGAGTTTCCTTTTCTTTTTTTTTTCCTTAAGCTGAATTTCCATCACCTGTAGACAGAAATAAGGAAAGTGGACTGAAAATGTCAAACCTATGCAAATTTTGTGATATTAAAGTAACAACCTGCTCAAACCAACATCAGTGCAAGAGCAACTGCAACATCACTTCTATCTGTGAGAAGAATAGTGAAGTCTGTGTTGCCATATGGTAAGTTATTTCTTCATACAGGTGGGGACCGGAGCACACCCTCATTCATCATTGCTTAGTACTTTCCTTGGTTGCTCTGATATTCAGAATGTCCCTGCTACCTCACCAGGCTTTGCTCTCTCACTTCCAACTCATACCTGTGCACAGCATGCCAAGAGTTGCTTGAGGTTAACAATTCTGATATGAAATGTTCTGGGGACTTCTTTTTTTCTTCTAAAACAGTTCTGTTCCAGCTTAAGCTGTTATTGGAAAAGAGGCATGGTTTTGTGCAAACCATGAAGCTGTATCCACCCACAGCACTCAAGAGTAGAAACAGATTTGAGGCTCAAGAGAGGATTGTGGTGACAGTTGCTGAACAAAGACAATTCTCTCTCAGGTTTTGAGTGAACTAGATTATGTAGATTTATCACAAGAGGCTTATTGCCATGTATAGGTAGAAATACTTCCTCTTAATGGGAAAAAGCTTCAGTGTAGGTAGAGACTTTGATGTAGGCATGATGCCTTTTATATAGCCTGTGTCTAGGTTCAAAGAAATCAAGAGTTTATGAAAATGAGTCGTAATACTTCTTTAGGATTTACTGGCTTTAAGCTTGTGTTCCAGTCTAAAAACTGAGGGTTTGCCCTTTCATAAATGGGAATCCAATCCTACCGAAGAAAGCCAGAAACACTCTTAATGAGTTAATAACTGGACTAAAGGAACAGAACTGAGTATTTGCAGCATTGCTGCTGATTTAGGAAAGTAATTAGAACCACTTACAGAGGGACATAACTAATTCATGTGCTGAGGGATTAGTTGTGTCCATTGATTTGGGACATTCAGCATAATTGGAAGTAGGCACTTTAATTCAGGATCAGTCCAGTGTGCTCTTCCATATTTTTCCTGTGCTTCTTTAGCAAGTCATCAGTGATCAGTGTCTATTATTGCCATAAAAAGGGGCTGTTGTACAATTTAAGATACATTTTGGATTTTTCATGACCGTTTATCCAGAAGGCAAAAGAACTTTAAATTGCTTTTTGCCTTCGAGTCTTTTGTCAATGAAATTAAATCTATGGACCAGGACAAAACACAGGAATACGGTCCCGATTATCAGCTGTAAATATTTCCCTGACTGTGAGGCATCTCTAACTTGCATTAGTTTTTATGATTGGTATTTTGGTGGGGTTTTTTTTTTTGGTTGATTGAGGTTTTTTTTATATATATAACTCCTTCACTGCTCAAACTGTGCTGATTGTAGGCTTCAAAACCAAAATGAAAAGGCCAACTCACTAGAAATTCCTCAGATTTTGAGGAAATAATTCAGTTTATATCGTAATTTCCCACAGATTTTTACTGTCTGCTCAGTGACCACAAAAACCAAAAGTATGTTCTGAAGTTCACAGCAGTTCATTGAGCATTAGCTTGAATAATTCTAAGTGGGATTTTCAGAGGCACTCTTCTGAATTAAGCAGTAATATGATATAGGAATAGCTGTGCCATTGTACAAATGTGAGGAGCCCAGGTACTGCCAAATTTACGCCATTCAGGAAAGACAGAGAAGAAACTACGATGCTCTTTAAATGCCATTTGTATTCTCAAAAGAGGCAAATTTTGGGCAGGCACAGCCCTGTCTGCTCCCTTTTAAAAATATTCCCTTTTTGATTTCAATTTTCTCCTTTTCATTTTTAGGAGACAGAATGATGAAAATGTGACATTAGAAACAATATGCCACGATCCCCAGAAAACACTGTATGGTCACATTTTGGATGACTATAAATCAGAGCAGTGTTTGATGAGGGAAAAGAAGGATGATGGGGGATTGATGTTCATGTGTTCCTGCACAGGTGAAGAATGCAATGATATGCTCATTTTTACATCAGGTAGGTTTAATAATTTACCTTGAATTCCTACATTCTTTGCATGTAATATTAACTGTATTATACCAATGTACTTCAGAACAGCATTTTGTGGGGGAGAACTTCTAGTGGCAGGTACTATTTTGGTCTTTTTTGAATCTTGTAAAATCTCAGCCTTTCTTTTCTGTGTTCTGAGGGTACTTCTTCCTGCCAGGCTGTCCTCATTTTGAAGTAAGTCTACTATTCAGTTCAAGACATTGCACTTAAAAGCTGATGGAAGATGAAAGCAAGATGTTTACAGTTGTTCTGTTGATGCAACACATGTTAATTACATTATAAAATCTAAACTAAAGGCAAATGCCATGTTTAAGGTCCTACCTCCTCTAAAAGGCTGTATTGCCATAGTGCGTCATCTGCATATACAGATGTTACTGGTAACACAATAGGATGTGAATTTTAAGTCAGCTTCTCTGGTGTAACTGACCATCTGCGCCTCTCCTGTGGTGAGTCTGAAGTAGTTAGGTTCCTTCTGTGGGCATTTGTTCCCTCACACCTGCTATGGCACAAGGAAGTGTATGAGAGTTCAGTAAACCAGGGAAATGTGAGTACAGACCAAACCACAAGTGCATAACCTGTCCCCGTTCTGCTTCATGATCTCTAATATAGGCCACTGCAGACACAGTGAAGGCAGTGCAGGTGTGTGCAGTGCTGGTGGACCTCATGCTGCACACACAGATGTGCATAGTGCACACACCCCCCGTGCTTTATTTTCTCCTACCTGCTGTGATCCTTTTACTGAGACCAGGTCAGGTCTCTCACAGGCAAGAGTGAGGCCTCCTATGGAGAACTTTGCGTGCGCACACTTCTAAAGGAGTGTGGCACACCACACCCATCCTCATCACCCCTAAGTTCCTCAGAAAAGGATATAATTAAGTCCTTGTTACCTGAGATAATGAAGGGTTTGGATGCTGTTTCCACTCCTGGGAAACACAGTGTGCGACTGCACTGAGGTGGACAACTGTGTGAGCAACTTGTAGATTTCACTTCCTAGCCTCCAAGAAGGCTAACTAGTTTAGGTCACCAAATTAGCCAAGAGCAAGCTAGCAAGTCTTTGCTCCCGTCGGCCCAGGCTATCCATATCTGGTGCCACCCCTCATTCCTGTCTTCCTCATCCCCTCCCCAATCTTGACTTGAAACCAGACAACCTGACTGCTGATGCAC
The DNA here is from genome assembly GCA_013397115.1 of Edolisoma coerulescens. Classification (NCBI taxonomy): domain Eukaryota; kingdom Metazoa; phylum Chordata; class Aves; order Passeriformes; family Campephagidae; genus Edolisoma; species Edolisoma coerulescens. The sequence continues at coordinate 758,461 of VWZW01002445.1, forward strand.
AGTTGTGACCAACCCTTACTTGGGTGGTGTTTAAGGATTTTGAGTATATACTGGTATTGATATGAGCACAGGTGGTAGACCCAGGACCTAATTCTAACAGATTGCCTTGATTTTATTGTAGAGAATGTGTTCCCAGAGAAGAGATCTTACTCTTTGTCAGCTATCCAGTGTTTTTGTGCAACATGAACCACACCCTTGTGGATTTTGGCTAATTTGTTATGAGTTAGCCACGTTTTAGCTGTTTTTCCTGGAGCTATGTAGCTGAATGCAATCACTGATAAATGTGTGTCTTTGGTGTGTATGGTTATGAAAACCGTTCTAAAAATTCAACACCAAGTGCCTTCATTCCTATCAACTCTGCAGCCCACTCACACTTCCAGACCAACCTATAAGGAGTAGTAGAAATTTAAACCCAGTCTTTTTACCCTAATTCCTTTCACTCTTCTGAGTGGAGCTTTTCCTTCTAGGCCATGTGCTGTAAGTACTCTAGGTGACTCATGAAAACCATGTGCTGCATTCATATGTATTAAGTGAATAACTACAGATAAAAATTAAAGTAATGTAAAACTTCACTTTGTAACATTTCCAGTTCATTCACAAACACAGGCATTACTCCAGTCAGGAGGGGGGAGAATTGAGGCTTTGTCATTCCTTTCTTATTGTTGTGGATTAGTGTTTCTTTTAAATGAAAACAGCCCCTTTGGGTTGCTTGCCTGGTTAGCCATGGCAGGAAGACAAACGATTTTTACAGTATCAGACATGCGGTTTCCTGTCTGTGTTTAACTTTGAGCAGAACATCACAGCCAGCTGGTCCATGGCTCCTCCAGACAACTAGATAATAGCCTGTAATAATTTTGCCTTTGGAATGACTGTCATCCAGATCTATTCTGTACATTGTTCTTGCGGGTTTTTTTCTCTACATTTCTTGTACGCCAGAGCAAGAATTTTTTTGCAGTGGTTTTGCACATTCTGTAGTTTTAGAGAGAAAGACAAGAGCTACTCCTAAAAAGCCTGATCAAACAGTGATTTTCATCATTTATTAGCAGAAACTGAGATTTAAAAAGATTGCGATTTTTCACCTGTTAATCACAGCATTTCCTTTCAAGCTATTGCTATAAACAACTACTGTTTTACTTCTTCCTATATGCACACTTAAGACAGACCAGGTTTAGTTTGTTTCTGGTGTTTCTGAGGTAAGAAAGAAATTTGTGGGTAAGGCAACAAGTTCTAATTTCCACCAAAGGTTAGTCACTAAATTCCAGGGATTCACAGCTGAGCTGTTATTGCTTATGGAAGAATTGGTTTATAGCACTGTTGGCTTCCATCAGTCTTGACTGTGAAGGGCAAACCTCCTGACTCCATTTTTAGACACAAGCATCTAAAGGTTTTGGGTATTGGAGGTGTTGTGACTCGCCCAAGGGTGACTTTAGAAGTGTTTGAAGTAGTAACATCAAAATCAAATGCCTGTTTATTGTATGGATTTTCATTTGAATTGCCAATTTGCAAGATAAACAAGACACAGTTAGACATGTGCCTAAACATGCTTGTAGTTCTGCTGTGTCAGGGGTCTGACCCTGATTCAGATCCCTGGCATTTCAGGCCACGGGCAGCTGGTGGAAAATACTGAGTACAGAATCACTCCAAATAATCTTCTGTAGTTCTTGGAGAAATAACATGCAGGAGACAGGTAACCATTGTGAATCTGACTACTCTGTGTTTATTTTTTAATCCCTCTCTTTTTTTTTTGCCAAACAAAATTGTGGGTGACTGGCAAGCAGCTTATACCTCTGTGGCAGAAAAATGCCTCTCACAGCAAAACTCAATGCCAGTGTGTTGTAATTATTATTTATTCAAAAGTCTAATGTCAGTGTTACCAGAAGGCACAGCCACGGAGCAAAACCACTGGAAAAGATTAGCCAGAATCAGGGGTAAAAGGGGTGGCTAGAAGTTGACTTGGTGGCAGACAGAGGCCTGGTCCTTCTGTCATGGAAAAAATGAGCGCAGGACTAGACTTACCAGGGTTTTTTGCTCCCACAACCAGTCTGGTTGTGTCTGGTGGATCTTCTACATCTTGCTTTACCTTCTTCTACTTTGATCTGCTGTGATGAACTAGGTCTGTCTGTAGTTGTTTGCACAGTCCCAGTCCTCCCTTGATGCTTGAGCAGCTTTGTTCCTCAGCTCTCCCTTCACCACCACATCTCCCAGCCATTAGCCAGTGCAAGCATGACAGCTGCCTAACAAAGCTGGATTTTATTAACAATCCCTATAAGCAATTCTTTGACTGAAGTCGAGCTTTGTTTACCCTAAGGGACCAAGCAGGACTGTGCCCTTTCCAGTCCCACATCTGACCCGTTCTCCATGGACAGAGATGACCAGGTACTCATTGTGGACAAGAAAATAGGATTCCTGCATGTTGCTTAGTGCATGACCTACCTACCTGCTGTGCTATGCAACTCCTTCCTCTTAGGCAGCTCATTCAGACACATTCATTCAGCAATATGAAAACGAGCAGTGGAGACTGCAAACAAGAAAAAAAATCCTTTAAGTACTGTTGACAATATATATGCAGTTGTTATCCTGGGCATCAAATTCAAATCCAAGCAACGGTGCAGAGAACTCAAAAGTTGGAACCAGGATTTTGACACAGCTCTGTTTGGTTTATAGTTGTTTCATTCTAATAACTTACATGGTGATAATTTTTTTACCCTCACCTGTCTCTTGCCATGCTATGCAGATCTCCATGCAGCTTGCAACCGAGATGTCTGTGGGATTGTTCAGGCAGACTGTTTCTTGCTCACCTACTGCAAGATGATGTAATTTTTTTGGGCATTCTCACCACACCCAGATATGGGGGAAACCTTTAGCAGCAACTCTGAGTCATCCAGTTGCTGTGGAATACCAAAATCTCAGTGATGGAGATGACTGACAGGTCAATAAGATTTTATGAGAATAATGAAACTAGTTGGAGAAATGTGTCGAGGGAGAGATGGTGTTGTGCTGCCTAAAAAACTTCACATTGATCATGGTTTTACCAAGCTGGCTAATTGAGAGTGTAAGAGACATACCTATTTGATTAATCAATTGTGGCTGAGTCATTTGCCTAAACGAATTACAGCCTATGGATCTGCAGTGTGTCAAGTGCTGTGATTGCTCACTGTGTACGGTTGTTGCCTGGGAGAGCTGGTGTTGCTCCGCTGCCTGAAGCACCACAAGCATGCCTGTGTGATGCCTTGTCCTGTGCCCAGACTGCAGGAGATATGGATAATGTTTCAGAGTGTCCTTAACTTCGTATCTCTCATTTGTCTCTAACATGTTGTCCCTGTCTTTTCCTTTCTTTCTCTCCTCTTCCTCTCCTTACTAGAGTCAAAGTGTTAGTGATTTTACTTGACTACGTAGGAGGATCTCAGACTTAAGAGCAGACTTAAAATCTGTGCACAAACAGTCACCAGTCCATAAATACTTACGTGATGAGTTGTCCGGTGCTCGAGGAACATCAGAAGGGAGATGATTACAGCTGGACTGCTTCCAAGTGAATTTTAACAAAGGCTTTCATTAATCTCTTTTTCTGTTATCCAACTAACATGTTCAGAAGGTAACTGTCTTCCAGCTGCCCCATAAAAGAGGTCAGTAACATTACATAACATTGCACAGAGCCTCTCACTGCTTGTATATTGGCTTTGTTCTCTGTGTTTCCTCTTAGGTATTTGCAGGCACTAGAGTCCCACCCAGTGCCTGCAGCTGTGTGTAACCAAAGGAGAGGCTGTCTAATGCCGAACATCTGATTCACTTAATGGGGTAGAAAGGAAATAGAATGAAAAGAGGCTAAAGAAGCCAAAATTTTGTTTTGCTCTGTATTATTTATATTGTTTGCTTCTTAGGAAAATAACCATGCTCAGTTACAGATTTGTGTAAAAACAAACTAGGCAGTGCTCTTCCAGTCTGGTTGGCATATTTGTTACAATTTGCATCACTTGAGAGCTTAATAAGTATGGGAATGGGGCCAACCTTTTATCAGGTTGTCATGGAAGAGACTTTAATAATTACAGACAGAAACAAACTGTAACTAACACTGGCAACATAATATTTTGGGAAAGGTTGGAGGGGTGAAACTCAGGCTGAGAATAAAAATAGTGGTTAATGTGTGGCATCTGTTGGAACATATTGAAACTGGAGAGATTGATTTGTTCCAGAAAACCACCAGCAAACAGCAGCAGACACCCAAGCTCTATAACTGAGCCATGTATCACAGAAACTCAGTCACATCATGTAAAGTTAAAATATGTTTGCTTTCATATTGCTGAGTAGGAAAGCTCAGCTGCAAAAGTCAAAGTGTGTGAGAGATGCCATGTACACACAGTGAAGGGACCTATTAGAATGGGAGAGATAAGAAGGGAATGCATTAGGGGGGTGGAAGATTTTAAGCAAATGGGTGCTGTGCCAGCAAACCAAGGAATTGCACTTTCTAGCCAGCAGTGAGAGAATAAAAACAGCAACAAACTATTTGTTCTGTCTTAGAGCTTAAGAGTTTCTTAAACCTCCTGGGTGCTGAATAGCATACTTGGCAATCAGTTGAAAAATGAAATTCTGCTTACAATAGATGAAATATCCATTAGGTCATTGCTGCCCAGCCTTTTTGCTGAAGTAAGCCACACAGAGGCAATCAAGTTGCCTGCCTCCCACTCCTGTGACTGAGATGCAGCCATTCCCATCAGGTGACAGATGCATATGCATGACTCTTCTAACATGTAACACATGTAACTGGGTCATGTAACTGGGGATTTTCCCTGGGCATTACAGAGAAGTCTTGAGTCCTGATCCCCTGGGTAGTCATGTGCCAAGGGCAAAGCTGCTGGTCTGCAGGGGAGAGCAGCAGTGGGTGTGCCACAGGTCTTCAAAATTGCTCATACTTTTGCCTTACTACCTTTCAGGAAAAGAGATAAGTGGTGGCACTAGGCAGGGACATGCATTAAGTGCTCTGTGAGCTGGGTCTGATTTGCCAGCCATTTGTTGACTGCAGAAAAACATTTAGGCAGCCAAATACCTAAAGGAGCAAGTGAATGAGTTCCCACACCTTTAAGTAAACCCTTAGGGCACAAAGTGCTGGAACCTGCACTTGGGTCACAGCAACCCCATGCAATACTGCAGGCTGAAGCAAGAGTGGCTGGAAACTGCCTGGGGAAAAAGGACCTGGGGGTGATGGTCAACAGCAGCTGAACATGAGCCAGCAGCGAGAGCATATGGCCAAGAAGGCCAGTGGCATCCTGGCCTGTTTCAGAAGGAGTGGAGCCAGTATGACCAGTGCAGTGATTATCCCCGTGAACTCAGCACTGGTGAGAGCACATCAAATCCTGTGGGCCCCTCACTACAAGAAGGGCATTGAGGTGCTGGATTGTGTCCAGAGAAGGGCAGCAAGGCTGGGGATGGGTCTGTAGCACAAGTTCTGTGAAGAGTGTCTGAGGGAGTTGGGGTTGTGTAGCCAGGAGAAAAGGAGGTTAAGGGGGACCCTTTTTTGTTCTCTACAGCTGCCTGCAAGGAGGTTGTAGCAAGGTGGGGGTCAGCCTCTTCCCCCAAGTAAGAAGCAAAGGAACAAGAGGAAATGGCCTCAAGTTGTACAAGGGAGGTTTAGCTTGGATAGCTGGGAAAATTTCTTCACCAAAAGGGTTGTTAAGCATTGGAACAGCCCGCCCAAGAAAGTGGTTGAATGACCATCCCTGGAGGTATTTAAAAGACTTGTAGATGTGGCACTTAGAGACATGGTTTAATGGCGGACTTGGCAGTGCTGGGTTTACAGTTGGACTTGATGATCTTAGAGGTCTTTTCCAACCTAAACAATTCCATGATTCTATAGCAGGCCAGGCAGACTTGCCAACTACCGGAGGTAGTGCCTCTCCAGGAGAGAGATACTCTTTTGGATACCCTGGTAATATCCTTTTCAGACCAAAAGATGAACACATACAGCTCAAGCACAACTTGCTGGCCTTGACAGCCTTGGGTTACCTAGTCCAAAAAAAGCTGTTGTCAAATACGGGAACTTGTTGAAGGAATTCAACCTTCAGGAAAGTCTGCGAGAAATGCCAGGTTTATTTTCCACTGGATAGCAAGATAGAGCCCACTCTGGTTTTAAAATCTAGTAATATCTCTCTTCTGCTATGAGTTGGTTCAGCACAGAGCTGAGGGAGGGGTGGAACTGATCTCCTGCACAACAAAACTATTAAATTGAAAAAAAAAAATTCATCTCCAGCAAGTATGAAAAATTAAAATGTTTCCAAGAAACTATCATGATAAAAAAATGCAGGTTGGTTTGAAATGTGGCATTTGAATTTGTTTAGTACCAAGTATTTTGTGTCAGGATCAACTATTTTCCTAAGGAAACACCATCCACCCCCAGTGAAAAGCTCCTCACCCCACATCTGCAAAGCCCCCAAAACAATGCCTGTAAAACTAGCAGAAGTTTTAAAAAGTTGGATCAACTTTCAGACCACTTTTGTCCTCAAGATAGGGGTTTCAGGGAAAAGTATAGGAGTGTCAGAAGCAGAGTTTCTGTTTTGAAAATCAACATTTCCCACCGAAAAATGTTTTGCTGGAGATTTGCAAGCCATTTTAATTCTAAAAAGGCCAAAATCAGGAAGGTACATGAGACACTGAGTTACAGAATTTCATTCCCACTTTAGGATTCTTCAATAGAGATAAGCTAAATTACCCCAAACAGCTGCTCAGAGTAAATTTCTTTTCACTGGAAATGAAGCATTTTACGGAACTAGTTTTCATCCAGAAAGTACTAAAGAGATGGGCAGGCTTTTCCATATTTTGTTGCCTAGTGTCTTGCTCAGAAATCACTACACATGCAAGGTTCTAACTCCCATTTTTTGAAAAGCTCTCCCTTGATTCAAACAGAGCAAGTCTTGAACTTGAAGCTGCTGTACCCCACCCATACTAGTCCACTCACTGCTGGGATTCAGCACTCACATACATCTCTTGCCAAATTGCAATATTTGAACAGAAATTCTGTTCAAGCAAAAGCATTCAAAAAGTGTTGGTTTTCATTCCAGTGTGGAATTCAAATCAAACTTTGAAACCTCAGAATTTCTACAAAATGGAGTTTTCCTCCAGTCAGCTCAAAGGGCTGCTTTGTGTCTTGGGATCTTGCAAAATAACTAGATCACAGTTCTGTGGCTGGGACCATGTTTTGTGACTTTGTGTTTCTGGGAATTTTTAAGACACTGCACAAGCTTGCAATACATCAGTGTCAATATATTTAACTTGAGTTCTGCTAATATCAAATGTATTCTTTCCCTGCTGTGTGGCTTTGACTAGCAGTTGAATAGGCAGCAGCTTTAGAGCTCACAGGAGCAGCAGACAGCAAGGAAGTAGTTCTGTCAGTACTGGCTGGGCATTCTGCTGCCCTGCCATTCAAGTGTGTGTCCTCGTTTCATTGCCATTGTTTTACTTATTCTTTCCAAAGTTCAGTGACACTAAAGTTCTGTCAAAGGCATGCAAACCAACCTAAAGAATTTGCAGGCTCTTGTGCTTTGAAGCTCCCTGACTGAACAGGGGCTGTACAGTGTTTCCATTTTCCTTGGCACCTGAGGCCTATTCCCTCAAGGCGTAGGTAGTGTTAAGGGTTATGCAGATGGTTTGTGCTTAGTTTAAACCGCATACAGGAAGCTTTCTTTTAGCTCAACTTCTCTATTGTTATGCTATATTAATAGGCTCTTTTGAAGCTTAAGAAAGGACTGATCCACCCAAATAATGGTTTTGGGTGGGGAAAGCTATTTAGGAGCACGTTTGCAAAACATGAAAGGCTGTTTCATTTAACCATTTCCTTGCCTGCCTGTGCAGCCAGCCAGGTTTTGCTCATTCCAGTGCTCAGAAAGAGGAAGCTGCACTCCCGTTTTTTAAATTATAAGGTTTCAGTCATAGGTATTTATTTATAAATGAACATATTTATTCTTAGATTCCTGTAGTCAAGCCATAAAATGTTGGCTAGCCACTATGCAAACATCCAGCTGTGCTCTGAATTTTGATCCTGTTCAGATTTTGTGCGCAGAACCTACAGAGAAGTACCCCATCCTTCGTTTGTGCTGGAATGGCTGATTTGATTCTGCTCATATCATCAGTCAAAATCAAAGGCAGTTCCAGAAGTGTCCTGCTTGGGACACACCTCAGTGCCACCAGCTCTTTGCTCTTGCTATCGCCTTTAATTCTCCTGTCAGGCAGCTTGGTCCTCTCCTAAGCTTAGAGTTCAGCCTTGTCAGTCCTGACACTCAGTTCTCCCTGATGTGTGCTTGTTCTTGCACTTCCCAAACGCCAAGTGGGATTTGTTTAGTGTCTTAAATACTGAGAATTAGCACAGCCTTTGTCCCTGATGCTTTAGGTGGGGTTGTGCAGCTGTATGCTTTTCACCCCCTGCTTCTCTGCTTCCTCCAAGCGATCGTTCCAAAGCGGATGTGTCACTTTGCAGCAGGGCTGCAGGATGATACAGTGCTCAGGGGGAAGTGGCCAAATGCTCAGCTTCTGCTTTGATTAAATTTTTTTACATTCTTTTTCAAGTAACATTTGCAACATCAACAGTTTTTCCCTTCTACCCAGAAATCCCCCTGCACCACAAGCAGAGCTTTCTCTTGTGCAAAAAGAGGAAGAGCTGAAGGAGCTATGAACTCTGCTGGAGAGTTCTCAGCTGTAGGACAAAATAATACAGCCTGGTCTAGGACATTGTAGGAGTGACTGGAGATCCTCACACAGGTAGTCATAACAGCAAAGGAGCAGGGACTTCGGATGAGTTTCTTCTCAGTTAAGAGCTGAACATGCACCCAGCTACCTCCAATGCTTGGACTCGGGGAGCAATTTGAAAGACAACTAATGGACAAACATCTTGGGGCTTTTGTCACTCATTTTGAAAGACATCTGTATTTCCAATATCTGGTCTACGTATTGCAGCTCTGTGACAAAGAAAAAGGACTTAAAAGCTCTAAAGAAACATTTTCATCTTTGTGAAAGAATGTATCCTATGATATAGGTGACATATTACTCATTTCCAAGAGCAGAGTCCAAACTTCAAGCATGCTTTTCTGTGGTCAAGAAAAAAGAAAAACAAATCAAACTCAGTGAAACAGAACCCCAGATGTTCAATAAAATTATTTTCTCTGATTGTTTCAGGTCATAGTTCTGTCACATAGTTGTGACTTGCTTGCAGCCAAACCTCCAAAACAGCCATCCCACAATGCAGCCAGTTCTCCTCCACCAGGGTGTTTCCCGAGTTCTTAATAAAGCAGATTTTCTAGAAGCAAAGAATGCACATGGGAATAAGCAACACAAATCTATTTACTGACAGTGACATTTCACTTTCTAAATATATTCCTCCCATACAGGCCATACAAACACAGTGGGTTTCTTTCCCTCTTCAATATGTTGAAAAGCAGAAGAGTTGCCTTTAATCTGTGATGAACTTTTAGGTATCGTTTTGATTTAAAATTTAATAAGTTTAAAATTTAGTAACATTTTGTTGTCAAGAGAAATCACTGGAGAATAAGGGTTTGTGGTTTGCATTGGTCTGGAAGGAGGAATTGCCTTAAAAAGTTATTTTGCATAAATGAAGGAAATACATTCTTTGTAGGTACTTCTAGTGCATGTCATTGACCTGTGCTAGGCTGGGAATGGCAGTGCTAGAAAGGCACTTCCTCTTCCTTGAAACCCTATGAGAGAGGCTAGGATTTAATTACTCGCTTACATCTGGTTGATGAACCTTTCAAACAGAGGAAGCACATCCTGGTTCAGGATTCCAGCCTTTTTCCAGATAAAAAGAATATACTTTTCAGATGTCCTGTCACCTGCCTTTGAACAGCTGATGGCTCCTGCTGCTTGCCAACTGGGTTTACAATGGAAAAGTGATTACAAGAGAAATTGGAGTGTCAGAGGTGCTGCTTGTTCTAATTGTAAACTTTTTACCCTTATCCCTTTTAGCATTGCTCACCTTTGTTTTGAGAGGCACAGAGCAGGGAAAACAGAGGCTTGTGGCTAATGTAGTTAGTGACAGCTTCCCTCCAGAGCTTATTAAACTTTTCCTTTTCATATTGACTTATTTGGGCTGATGCACAGAGCCTGAGTCAATGACATGGCTGGAAGCATCTGCCAGAGCATCGTGCTGCCAAGACAAGCCACTTGCTTAAAACTGTGGTTGCAGCTTCAGTTGTTTTAGTCCATTCAGGTTAGGCTCCCAGGACTTCTTCCAAACAATCCCCTCCCTCGTGCAAGGATAATACAGTACATTTTATCTGACTCAAAGGAAGAAGGAGACAGAGAGTAAATTTCCATGTGTTCAATCAGATCAGGTTCAGATAAACTCTGGCCCTCCTGTAATCTCTTCTTGGAACAAAAGTGTTCCCTTTTAAACTGGTTATCTTCCCAAAATACTTATAAGAAATACTGAACTAGAAGGTAGTTTTTAGAGGTGACAGGGCAGCTCTCACCTCCAGGGTAATAATCTGTACTCTTCCCAGAAGACATCCCTATTCTAGAATAGGTCCCTGTTGTTCTATTCCCCATATGTTCCACCTAAGAATATGTTGGTGTGTGCACTGCACCAGGTATGGAGCTTGGAGTGAACATCTTCCTTTCAGCAGAAAACCAGTGTACAGCCAGCAAGAAACACACAGAGGAAGTTTTCCCATACGTAAATCCATGCAAAAGTTCCTGGAGAATGGTGCTGGTGACAGTTCTGAGCAGGTCTTTGAATTTGTTCTAGCAACACTCTTTCACATACATCAAAGCATGAGAATGAGTTTTGTTTTTCAGGTCTGTATGCAAGCATACATATTGTGCTTGAATATTGTCATACAGTGTGTGAACAGACTTCTTGAAGATGGCTTTGCAGGGATCCTACTAAAATATACTGGATCTGGAGTAATAACTGGGCAAGTGGGAGTTCACAGGCTTCATTGTCTATTTATTTATAGAAAAAATAATGTGTTCTAGTAATTAGTGGTTAAAGGAGCAGTTCTGCCAAGAATACATTGACAGAGTAAGTACAGGAGACTTTGGCTATTGTATTCAGGAAAGTGAAGGTTTCATCCATTATGTATTAAAAGCCTAAGAAAAGAACAAAGCTACTAAATTACATTATGTTTTTGCTCGTTCAGTTCTGGCTTTTTATAAAATAAGCAGACAGGGAAGTCCTGGTAAGCAGAGGCCTACATACAAAACAACATTTTGAAGCAAGAAAGCAGTAACAATTTTAATTATTTTCTGTTTGTGGAGGAGATAATGTATTGCATTCTGGATAAAAATTATAATTATTGACAGCCTTCTTTACATGTAAAACTATGATATAGCTTCATGCATGCCTTCTTTCTGTTCTTTACAGATGACCCTCATAAGCCAGAGGAGAAAGATGAAATTTCCAAAGTCACAATCATAAGTCTTGTCCCGTTACTGGTGATTTCTGTTGCTGTGATTGTTATCTTTTATGCCTACCGCACTCATAAGAAGAGGAAACTCAACAAGGCATGGGAGAAGAATGTTAAGCCCAAGAAGCATAAGGACTGCAGTGATGTCTGTGCCATTATGTTAGACGATGACCGCTCAGACATCAGCTCCACCTGTGCCAACAACATCAACCACAACACAGAGCTGCTGCCCATTGAGTTGGACATCGTTGTTGGCAAAGGAAGGTTTGCTGAAGTGTATAAAGCCAAATTGAAGCAAAACACGTCAGAACAGTATGAAACTGTGGCAGTCAAGATTTTCCCCTATGAAGAATATGCTTCCTGGAAAACTGAGAAAGACATTTTTTCAGATGTAAACCTCAAGCATGAGAACATCCTCCAGTTCTTGACAGCAGAGGAGCGTAAGACAGATCTTGGTAAACAGTATTGGCTGATCACTGCCTTCCATGCTAAAGGAAACTTGCAGGAATATCTCACACGGCACATTATCAGCTGGGAGGACCTCTGGAAACTGGGTGGGTCCTTGGCCCGAGGGATTGCCCATCTGCACAGTGATCACACACCCTGTGGTCGTCCCAAAACACCTATCGTACACAGAGACCTAAAGAGTTCCAACATCCTGGTGAAAAATGATTTAACCTGCTGTCTCTGTGACTTTGGGTTATCCCTGAGGCTGGACCCTTCCCTGTCTGTGGATGACTTGGCTAACAGTGGGCAGGTAAGTTAGAAGGTTGAAAGGGTGGGAGGGTGATGTACCAGTTGGTCTGTCAGTTCTGAAAAGATGAAAAGATGAAAAGATGAAAAAACTGAAAAGATTAAAAAACCTGAAAAGGTGAAAAAAAATTAAGCTGCTATGGCAGCTTTGACTTAAAATCATTAAAAATTAATGTGAATTTGTTTATAAACAAAGAGGCACTAAAAGCATTAAAGCAACAATGAGAGAAGTGCAATGTAGGTTTTGTTGTGACTGGAGAGCTGCGTGTGTATATGATGCAACCATCCTCTCACTTAAACTGAGCATGTATGAGCTTGTTAGCAACTGTTCGTGGCACTGCTGCAATGCACACACACACAAATACAATAAGGATCTGCTTCATGTTGCGAGGTTTTGACAGTTTTCATGCCTGATGGCATTACACTTTTGTGTGACTAGACCCCATCCTGGTGTATCCCAGCAAATGTGAAGTCAGTCTTGTGTCCTCAAAAGGTATAAGCACATAACTACTGACAGATAATAATTTTAAAATTCAGAAAAGGAATTCTCTTTAACATTATGGTAAATTCTCCACATGCAAGCAAATACAAGGATGTCAAATAAAAATAATTGCCCTGTTGTGTTTTTTCGACTAAGAAGCATGGATAATACTCATCTACTTGACAGGGATGCCAGGGGGATGTTTATGAATGCTTTTAAGACTACACAGATCTCTAAATATTGTCTCTTCTAATGAAAACTCCCATAGTATAAATTCAGACCATTTGTTAATTTATTAATTCCTGATAGTTTAATTATACATATATTTATATGCGTATTTTTATATTTATATTTTTATACATAGGTCACTCAAAGGCTGTCCATTTAAACTGACGTTTTCCTCACATGGAACTAATATTTTAGCTTAGAACATTTTCAGGGACAGATCTTCAGTCTGTAGTGCTCTATTAAGTTCACGGGAACTTTACTGTTGTTTATCAAATGAAGATCTGCCTTTGAAAGTCTCCTTATTGAAAAGCAACTGTCCTGATCTCATTTTTAGAAGGTCTATTAACCAGAGCTAGGAGTGAATGTTAATCAGTGGAGCCATATTTAAAATGGTACGAACACCAGTCCGTTACATATAATTTCTCTCCGGCATGCCAGATCTTTTTAGAGTTCAGCAAAGTCACACCACATTGTCAGTCACAAGACTGGTCCCATTTGAAGCAAGACAAGGACTCAGAAAGTCGTCGCCCACAGGCAGTTGGCTTTAAGTTGCAAGATGATTTCTCTGGCGTTGCTCAGTCACGTGGAAGTCGGAGGGTAGTGTTGAAACTGCCACTTCCACAGTCCACACCAGCACTGATTACAAAGTACAGGGCTGTCCAGAACAGGTTATGGCTTCAGAGTTGGTGTCCTTGGGCACTGGTGTTGAGGCCCACTGTTTTATTTCATTTAGCTTCAATGAATCTGTTTGGGAGTGACCCAGCTGGTGTCATTCTTCTCTGTGACCAGGAGTATGAGTCAATTGATTTGTCTCCACTTCAACGTCTGCCTTATTCTTTTTGGGCACACAAGAGCAACCCACTTAAATTCCCCAACATGCCAGCTACAGTGCTGTAGCTTTTATTAAAGAGGTCTTACACCAGTATTTGCCTTATGCATCATTTCAAAAATTCACCCTTTGACTCAAACCCTTGCCACCAGGAGATTCAATTTTACAACATGTATGATGGAGCTGACCCAATTTTTAATATAAGAAAACCTGGAGCTCTCTATGAAATAAGTAAGAGTGTAAGTATTTAACTGTTTTTCTGGTCATCCTTAGACACTAATATTGAAGGCAAATTGTTTGGATTACAAAGCCATCTTCTTTCTAATCTACCTGACTACATTCCATATCATGCAGATACAGTTATTATTGACTACAATGCCAGTGCCCTTAGTGAAAGTCCTTGGGCTGGAAACCACCTTTTTCCCCATTAGAACCTTTGCAGTCTTTTGAGTCTGGCCGTCCATGGTGGTTAATATTTGGAGACATTACTTAATGTGCCCGTACAAATCTGGACCTTCTTCCCACTGTGTTCAAAGGACTGGTAGGTACCTGCAAGGCCAGCAGTTCTGTACCTCAGCAGCATCAGCACCCTTGTAACAGATGGTTTCCCATATCAGATAAAGAGAAATATCTACTGCCTCTCTGACTGATACACTGCAGGGTATGAAACATCTCTCAACAGCTCGAAAGAAATGTAAGATCTTCAGTAAAAAAAGATTCAAATGTCACAAAAAAATGATAATGCAGTGCAGGAAGAGAGATGGTCCCTCACTAGAAGTTTTGGAAAATCAAGAACTGAAAGCAGACTGGTATTTGCAAAGAAGAAGCATATCCAGACCCTAGAGAAGCAACCAGCTCCGAATTGCCAGAGGTTAGGTACCTAAAAATGCCTTTGAGACTCAGGAGTCACATGTTTTCAGAATACAGAAAAAGTGTTCCTAACCAAAAGACCTAATAATATAAATGCAGATAAAAGGACATAAGCAGAATGGAATACATGATAAATTCTAAGCAGGATGGGTATAGGATTGGCTTGATAGCATTCTTCAAGTCAATTTTGCTCTGCATTTTCGTCTGTGCATTTTAGCTATAGGGCTTCATCCTCCATTGTCCTGCAAAACTGCAAAATCATTTTCATTGCTGCAGAGAGGGCGTGAAATGCCAGACCAGAACAGCACTTTGTGGCAGTGTGAAGGATCTGTATTTAGGCATCATTAACTCTTCTTAAAATCAGCAAGATTTGCTGGGGGGGGGGGGGGGGGGGNCGTAAGCTTTGGATGGGATCTGCTTGGGGAAGAAATGAGTTAATGGTGGGTAGCAACTACCTCTGTTTCAGAGTTTCCATATGTACGTCTTGTGTAGGGAAGGGAGTTGGTGCTCATCTCGGTGCTGCTGAGATATGACTGTCCCAAGTACCTCTTCCGTGCATAGCTGCTATTCACATGCTTGGCCTTTAATTCATCACTGTCAATGTAGCAGGGAACTTAACTTTGAGACTGCTCACACTGAATTTTTTTCCTGTCCTCTGTTTATAAAGGCTTTGATCCTACAACCATTCGGATATTTTTGACACAGATTTTCTGCTGTTGCAAGGTCCTATGACAAAGCTATGTTCCTGACCTTTCCTTCTTCTTACGATACTTTCCACTTTTTGTGAAACATCTTCCCATTTGCCCTGAGCCTGAGGTGGTAAGACATGTTTACAGAAGCTTATAAAATGGATGTCATAGGGCTCTCTCAAGACTGTACATTTACTATGTGGCTGTCTGCAACTGAAGGCCCAGCAGCTGAAATGATCTTTCGCAGCCCTGCTTGCCTCTGGACTCTGGAGTGATTGCTGTAGTGTAAACAGCTCGTTTAAATCATATGTCCTACTGCATCACCCACTTGTGTTTGTTCATCTCTGCAATTCTCCAACTTGAAGCTGTCTTTGCCTGATGAAAGACTTCTGTTTGCAGTTTTTCAAGGGGGATACATTTTTTGTGCCTACCCTGTGAAGAGTTTGTCATTTGAGAGCAACCGTTGAGTGATCCAAAAATGCTTCCTTAAATCCTTTCTTGTGATAAAACCAGACTTATAAACTTTATTCATACTGAGCAATTTTCAGCAATGACTTTAGCAGCTTTGCTGAGATCTAGATTATGATTTTGCATTACAGAAGGTGAAGTTTAAGAGAATGTTTTTTCAAAGGGGCAGATTTTTGGTTTTGATTCAAATGTGTGGTTCTGCATTCAGTATTTCTGTATTCACGGCATTCAGTGTGTTTGCTTTCTTCTCCCAGGCCTGCATTTACTCTCCTTTTAATCTTACCATGAAAAGAAACAGCTAACACTGTAATACACTGGGCAAAATAATACAATGTGTTTCTTGCTCATCTGAAAGACACTTGGTCAGCAGCAATTGCTTCAGGCTAAAGGTCAGAGTTTATCTGTAAATAGCCAAAGAGTGAGAAAACTTGTCAGTGTAAAAATTATTTGCTTAAGGAACTAAAAAAAGCTATTTTTTTTTCTTCACCAAGAGAGGTGCAAGTAAGTTGGTAGTCAGGACAATGCCAGATTCCCCTGGCAGCAGAAAATACAGCCTGTGCCAAGTATAGCCTGAATTTTTGGATACATGTCAAATGGCACTGTTTCTGTGAAAGCTGAAGTTAAATCACAGCGAAATCCAAAACATGAATTGCAATTTCAGCTCGTGAGCTCTCCCCAATCTCTTCTCCTGTAGGTTGGCACAGCAAGATATATGGCCCCTGAGGTTTTGGAGTCCAGGATGAACCTGGAGAATATGGAGTCCTTCAAACAAACAGATGTGTACTCCATGGCTTTGGTCCTCTGGGAAATGACATCTCGCTGTAATGCTGTTGGAGGTAAGTGCCATCTGTTTTCTTCTCTCTGAAAGTGTGTTGAGACAGACATGCTCTCGTGGTTGTCTGGGGAGAGGGTGATTCTTTTTGACTATCACCATGTTTTCTAGTGTATCTGGATGCTGTAAATTAACAGTCCTTCAGTAGTATGAGATGCACATGAGCATGAGCAGGCTTGAAAGCCAAGCAACTGAGTGCGTGAGTAAATTGATCCTCAATTGGTGTAAGGATAACTTTGCTGTTAGGCAGATCACCTTTAAAGATTATTAAAGTCTGGTTTGCCTATGACATCTTGGGCAGCCATGGATTGACTCAGTCTGGTTGATCTCATACAAAATAATTGGAAACATAAGTAAATGTGAACTATTAAACCCAAGAAGTGATAACTGCTTCCCATTTTTTTCATGCAATGTTAATCCTCAAACCTAATAAGGGCCAGTTAAGTGTCACATTTACTAATTGATAATTTTAGTAAGAGGCATCATAGTGATATGGAAAGTTTCCTGTTTTCCCAAAATCACCAGCTGCTGCACATCATGCTTTGTGATTTTGCAAGAGATCATCCGTATGAGAAATCAAGGGATGTTTGCTGTATAAAGTGTAGTAACAAAATAAAAATGATTGGAACTGACTATCAGAACAGCTCCAGGAAAAGCTGCTATGCTTTTTCATATTCAGAGTTTCTTCTGAAACAAAAATCTCCATTTCTGCTTTGCCTAAAGCTGTCCCAGAATTCCCAGTATGCAACACTGGTATTTGCTAGAAATCAGAGAAGTTGCTGTTGGGATAGCTGCAATACATATTGCCATGTTTGAAGTTTTTCACCTTACTTCAGGAACTAAAATAAGACAAAGTTGAATATAAAATTATTCAGCCTCCTGGAATCGTCTAACAGTCATTCTAAAAAATATTGCTGCACAGTTCAGGGCTCACACAGGCAGTCAAAAGACAGGGGCTGTAAAAGGTAACACTAATGTGGATATTACAGTAGATATGCAACTGTGATTTGATTTGTTATCCTTCTTCCAAAACCACAGAGGCTCCCTTTTCATCGGGCTTGGCACGGTTCCACCTTGAAGGGCTGCCATAGATGCAGAGACAGGACAGTCTTGGAGGCTAGAGCACTGTGCTATGAGGAACACAGTGTACAGGAGGGAAACCAATGTCCCAGGGGAAGATGTGCATAGCTGCTCCTTGTTTCTCTACCAGCATCTGTGGGATACCACAAGCGAGGTCTCTGAAGCCACTCTTCACAGTGTCTGTGTGGCTGCACCACGATGTGCATGTGCAGGAGGGAGGAGTTGCCTCCATCTCAGTCTCCTGCTCTGCCTGACTAGCATTTGGTCTTGCTGGGTGGGCTGTTTGATGGGCAACAGATTTGCCCCTGTTTGCACCCTGCCAGGAAAGCTACAGAGTGAATGTATGTGCAGAAAGTGCTAGCATAAAAGCATGAAGAAACCACCTAACTCTTTTCTAGTCAAACATTTAAGGGTAAAACATTTGGTGCTTCAGGAGCTGAACCTCAGTCTGACATATTCCAAGGCAAACCTATCCATATTTAGTGGCTCATGGTCATGCCTGTTTCTAAGTGCATTGGCACAACCTCAGCCTTTCGTTAGCACTTTGTGAGTGTGGCAGAGGAGATTTAAAACCTGAGAAAAGGGAACTTTGCCCTGCCTCTTGATCTCTCTCTGTTTCTTGCATTTAGGAACTCACCTGATTAGTATAAATATGAGCTTTTTACTGTGTAGTCTTTTATCTTTGATGATGCCTGAGTCCCTTCCTGTTCATGTTTGCTGAGTAGGGCAAAATGAAGATTGTAGCAAAAGCAAACCTTGTTGCTGCTGTTCTCAGAAGGCAACTGCTAAAAGAGGATATAAAGGGAGTTTCATAAGGAAGGAAAATCACCAGCATGTTTAGCTAGAAGAGATTGAACCATTATAACCTTGAGAAGAAGAGCTGAAGTCATTTCAGTAAAGGGAAATATTTCTCTGGCCCAGCATCCCCTTTCAAGTGACGCTTAACCCCCACCCACATCCTGATTTTCCCTATTCATTTCATCCTTCAGTCATTCTCATCTCCAGAAACACATTTCTTGAATTTTGTTTCCCTATTTCAGTCATCTTTCCTGAGGTGAGGTCCTCAGAAAAAAACCCAGGAGCATTCAGGCAGATCTGTAGGGGTTGTAACTTGCACTTAGCATCTCTGTCTAAAGCAGTTAAACACAACTCCCAGGATGTAGATCCCTTAACTTGTCACTGGTACTGAGCTACAACAGGATTTGCACCATTACTCTCATTTCCTTCTTAGATTTTCCCCTGGTTTGTGCAGTCTGGTTATCTTTGCAGCCAGCTGGTGAAATACCCTTACAGTGATTCATGACTACAGCTCCCCCTCTGCTTTCTTTCTCCATCTGTCACTTGTGAGACTCCCTCCTCTCCTCACAGCCTTCCTGAGGAGCTGCTTCTGCTCACGCAAACCCCTCTTTCACTCCTAGACTGTTTGGCAGTGGGAGAAATGCCTTTGTATATAAGGCGGAGTAGGCTGACCTGATTGCAGACAGCCTTTTCAAAGGAGCCTAAAAGATGTAGGCTCTGTCTTTGCAGGGCTGGCTTGGCTGTGGTGTCAGCTCGGGGCAGTTTTGAGGGCAAGAATGGGAGTCTTAGCTGAGGCAACAGCATTAACTACTTTATTTAGGGAGGGAAGCATGCGAGGAAGGGGGGCTAATTGCCATTCAGCCACGTAGAGGTACAGACTTATTTCTTTTTCAAAGGCAGCTCTCGGGATTCATTTGTCAGCGTGCAGGTGTTCAGTGAGTGTGGGAGGTGATGCAGGCAGGTCCTTTCACTACAGCAGCTTTGTCAAACACAGCCTCCATGCTATGCCAGGCCTCTTCAGTCAGCAGACATTTAAACAAAAATACCCAGCAGCACAATCCGTACTCTGAAGCTGCTGTAGTAAATAAGCAGGTGGGGATCGGCTTTTGAGAAAGGCCATGCTGTTCGTTGTTACTTTGTTGTGCTAAATATGGAGAAGCAGAAATGGGGCACGAGGGAAAGGGAGACAGAGGCAAAGATCGAGGTTGACTGATTTTTCACCAGAGTATAATTTAAGAGGCATATTTAGAAACTCAGCAATACTACTTTGGGGAGAACTTCAACTGTTCCACACTGCTGTTAACTTGGTATTTCATTCAGCACAACAGCTGTGCACCAGATGCTGCACGTTGCAAGAAATATAATTTTCATCTCAACCACTTGCTTTCAGAGTGACACAGCTTTGGTGACTGAGACAAGTGTAATTTCTCTGACAGCCTCCTAGAAAGAAAAGAAAACCATCTGGTTTGTATTGGAACTGCTGTGGGTGAGGGACTGTTGGGGGTGGCAGGGGAGAAGGAGAGGAAAGTGAACTTCTGGATACACAGGTTTGGTGAAGAGGGAGAAGAGAAACCCCTCAGAAAATGGCGATGTTGCCTGAGCAGTGGAGTGGTGGCTGGCTTCAGTATAGTAGCAGGGCTTTGTTTAAAATGGCAGCCTTGCTTTACCAGAGCTGCATTTCATGTGAATAAAATCAGGATTTATCTCATGCTTACTTGGAAAGACTCAGCTAAGAGCCACAGTTTGGCAGCTAAACATTTGTGCATCTTGTACCTCATGAAATGCTCAGCTTTCATCACACTGACGTGGAGCGGTGACGTTTCTGGCAGCAGGGAGCAATTAGATGGCCTGCACAGCAGGGCTGTGCCTGTGTACCGGGCCCTGAGGTGGCTGCAGCTGGGGCCTGGTTTAAATTTCTCCTTCTGTGGAGCAGAGACCAATTAGGGCATGTCTGCACTGTGCTGGCTTGCAGTGGCATACAACCCTGGCTGGTAGGTCCACACAGTGCAGCGTCACCCCATGACAGGCACCCACGTCCTAGAAATTCTCCAAGTGTCACCACAGTGCTACATGTAAGGTGGCAAGGGCTGTCCTTCAGCAAGCCCCGTGGCAGTGGATAAGGTCACTGCACCACACCCCATGTCAAGCACTGATGTGCTCTGTGTTTGCTACTTTCCCACCTCAGGATTCAGTGTGCATTGACTGAGCAGCCCCTAAGCTTACACTGATGGCAGGGCTCGTGCGCTCCCAAACCTTTAGAAGGGTGACTGTGTCTTTGATCATCAGATGTGAAGTCACTTAACAGATATCTGTGCACAGTGAGTTCACCCATCCCAGTGCACCCTTCCCCTCAACAGGGAAACCTAGGGAAATTGATGAAGTAAAGCATTTGACAGATCCTTAAACTTGGCCATGAAACAGCTTTTGGGGCTCTGCTTTGGGCCTTATTTTCCTTTCGTGCAAGCTAGCAGATTCACTACCCAAATTCCTCTAGCATGAAGAAAGACGCTATCTGAAGGACACTACTGTCTTTGCGTGAGTTGTCACAGTAGCTCCACCATCAACTCATTTATCCCTTGTGCCCCCTCATAAGCTCTAAATAAAGGGGCATTTCAAAGGGACCTAGAAGTTCCCAAACACAAGCTTACTGCTCTGGACTGCGCCTCACAGTTGACTTCTGCTGGCCTTTCACCTCTGTCCTGCTTTGATTCTGCAAATAAAACTTCATCATCCAGCATGAGAAGCTGTCCCACAGAAATCAGTAAGACAGATCACATGAGGGAGTGTCAACAGGGTTTGTGGGTATGCTTTTCTGACCCAAAGAAAATTTCACTGCAAAAAGCTTCGAGTAGAAAAAGACCACAAGTGAGCCGCATTTTCCAAGCTTTCATCACGCACAACAAATAGATTTTCAGTAATGTCTCTGGGGCTAAAAATCCAATCCCAGCCTTTCTGAGAGTTATGGCCAGGACAATGTCAAAAGAAACTAGAGGTACAGAAGTTAGTAGTGCAAGTCAGCTCTCAACCATAAAGATTAAATGCTGGAGGTTAAAGTTGAAGGGAGTCTGCCATTATTGAATGCTAAAGGTTCTGTAGTTCATGGTTCCTGACTTATTTATGGTACTTCATCCAGTTGTCATTTTTAGTGCCCAGCCGGCCTAAAACCAATCAAAAGAAACATATAAGGCATGAGAAATAGAATCAGCATCTGGATACAGCCATGCACAGACATGGGCACAAACATCTTAACCTACCTCAAATTGACATCTATTACGTCTACTGTAGCACGTAAACATGATCCATGAATAACACCAGCTATTACTGCAAAATGTGTCTGACACTTGAGATTCCACAGCATTAGGATGACTTACTGCATGAGGATTTAGTGGGCTTTTCTTTTCTTTCCAAGGGAAAGAGAAGCATGATAATAAATAGCAAGAAGATGCCGCATGCTTTTCAAACTGAGGGAAGGCATGACTGTATTAGTAGAAAGTCATTACAGTGAATTGGCATCTAGCCTCAATTTCTCTTTCTTTACCATAAACAAAAACAAAGCAACAACAAAAAATCCAAATGTAAAAAACCTATCCAATCTTTATATTTCAAAGAGGAATGCTCGTAACTTATAAACAATTTCTCAAACAGGGAAAATGTATTATGAACCTATCAACTCCCAGGAAATGTTTTCCCTTCTCCTGCTTGAACCATCTCATGAACCTGAGCAACCTTCAGATTGAATCAGTGAGAGGGAACAACAAGTCAGCACCACAGTACCAGCTCCCCTCTGTTGGACATTCAGACTCCTCCAACTCCTCACACTGCAAGATCTCAGAGCCTTGGCTAGTGTC
This sequence comes from Edolisoma coerulescens, assembly GCA_013397115.1. NCBI lineage: Eukaryota > Metazoa > Chordata > Aves > Passeriformes > Campephagidae > Edolisoma > Edolisoma coerulescens. The sequence goes on from VWZW01002445.1 coordinate 780,739, forward strand.
CATGACCACTACCACAACAACACCATGACTGATGGAGATAGTGCAGGAAATGGCCATCTAGGTCATGCGATTTAAATTTTCCCAGCGAACTTTAATATTTTTGTTAGCTTTGAACATATAGGTATGTGCAGTATAGTCATTGTGCATCTGCTGCATGGTAACCCGGGTCTGACTAGCAAGATGGCAACTTCCCAATTCATTTCTAGGGCTGAAGTCTTGTAAATTTACTTTGGCTGAGTAATCTCAGACTCACATTAATGTGGGTGAAACTGGTATGCCTTCTTGTACAGGAAAGAAAGCGAAGCAGACTTTGGCCCTTTGGTCTTAGAAGATGGGAGTTTTGTTTCTGGCTTATAGCCATTCTCCAGAGCATTGTGTGGACAGTGGCCAGCAGCAGATGGCTAGGGAGAAGGAAGGAGAGAGCTCTGCAGGAGGCATCTATGGGGTGATCTGCTGCACTGCACACAGTTGTTTGCACCTGAACCTGTAAATGCTGAACGTTTGAAGCACAAGGTTTAATATTCCTTCAAAAATGTTTGTTATTGTAACTTGGCTATTCTTTTTAAGCATTAGCCTTATAAAGTCTTTGTCTCATGGCCGTCACACACAAGTGAGATCTACAGTCTGACTTCAAGGTTTTGGAGAAAAGTCTGAAGTTAGTTGTCTTCAGTATTACCTTGTTTTTATCATGAGACATGACAGAAGGATCTGACCTGTGTTATCTTGATCATTAGTTATTTTCAGTAGCATATCATGTGACCCCATTCTTACCTTTCTCTCCAAAGTAAACAAAGCCAAGTTTTAGAGGTTCTTCCCATTTCTTCTGGGCCTTTAATCCTTATCACCTTTCGCAGAGCTTTTTACCCCTTGAGAGGAGTGAGCAACACTGGACTCTGCAGTTGAACTTGATTGTATCATTAGGCAACAGTGCTTTGTCTCTCCACTCCCTCGTCTCTCTTAACACATCATCTGGGCACTTGCATGCGTTCTCCAGACTGCGTTGTAGATTACATTTCAGTTTTTCTTGCCCTCAGTTAATTCCTAGAAAGAAATAAGAGGCAGCAGAACAGGCCAACTACATAAATCTTTATCTGATACCAGCAAGTCATTAGGCCTGTGAGTAAAGTCTCCATCTGTTCCCAAAGAAACCACAGCATTTTCTACACTGTGTCAGCATCTACTATAATATTTCCGCTCTCAGAGATTTCTTGAGTTTTCTCCAAAGGTCCCATATGTCTCCCTATTCCTTTCTCTCTCCAAAGAAAAGCAAAGAAAATATGCAGCATGCAAACAAAAACTAGAGTGGCAGCAGTCCCTTCAGAAAGCTGTGCCCCTGTATCACAGGCCAAAACTGATCCATTTTGGGAAGGAAGTCTAAAATAAGAGCGGACTACTACTTTCTACAAAAGAATGCAGCTTGGGAGTAAACAAGGGCAGTGTGGCAGCTTCCAGCATTGCTCCTTAACTGTATCTTTGTCCTTTTCAAGCAACTGTTTCATCTTTGCAATCTGCACATTCACATCTCATGACCTAGATAGATTTCAGTTTATATTTCACCCGGCAAGTGTGTGTGGACTCCAGGAGAGCTAAGGGTGACCAGCTCTTCAAAAGCTTGGCTCAGGCAAAACTCACCTAGAAGCTCGTGTGTTTTTTACCTCAGCAGAGATTGAAAGGCTCACAAACCATTATAGATTAGTCTGCTTCTTAGACTGTTGCTAATATTATTATGTACTAAAGGGTTTAAATGAGAATTGTTTTGTTGGCTAGGAAACAAAAGGGGAGGGAGGGAGTGTGTGGGAGAAACACATTTGAAACATTTTTGAAAATGCCAACTGGCTTTGCTTTGTTTGGAGCTGGTCAAGCAGAACAGTGGCAGTGAGCAGCTAATCAGTAGCTCCTGCTCCTCAGAGAACAGCCAGCTCCCTTCGCTCTTGGCACCAGCACAGCCCAGCTAAATACCCTGTGTTTGCTTCTTCTCTTGTCAGAAGTGAAAGAGTACGAGCCCCCATTCGGCTCCAAAGTGCGAGAACACCCTTGTGTGGAAAGCATGAAGGACAATGTCCTAAGAGACAGAGGGCGACCTGAAATCCCCAGCTCCTGGCTTAACCATCAGGTAAGAGCATGTGAGCAGTGGGAGCTGCGCTGTACATTTAGCTGCTGCCTGAAGCCTGAGCCTTAACTCAGTGCCCTGCCCAACAGGCTGGACCTCTCTTTGCATGGAGTAGAGCTCTGTCATGCAGTGACACCGGTGCTGATGTGGTTCAGACACCACAGTTCTCTGCACCGTGCCTGCCCCAAAGCCCTGGGATTCCTGCTGCACAGGATTATTAAATTACCAGTGTAACCTAAAAGCAATCAAAACAGAAACACTGGAAGCCTGAGATCCGACAATCATCCAGAGAGCCACAGAAAAATTAGGGCCTTAAAACACACTGTGTGTAGGCTCTGAAAGGGCAAAGAAAACAACTTCACACATGGGCCTCTGTTGCAGGTAGAATGGGAGCTTCAGACAAAATTTATTAGAGAAGCCCTCCTGTTGAGTCGTGAGGTAGAGAAAGGATCCCCTTGCTTTCTAAACTTCTCAGAGAGGAGTCTAGGTCTGGCTGGATCCAGTCTTAGCCCCAGGTTTTGTCAACAGTTTATGTTTTAAGGATTACATAGGTGCAATTGAACCATTATACTGCTTTGTCTCACACCATTAAGGATGGCAAGCCAGATATATTTATATAAATATAAATATAAATTATTTATTACAATAATGACCAGACAAAAATATCCTAATCAGAATTATGTACTACACAGTATAGGAGCTATAACTACTCCTGTAGTGTGCACTTTGAAGCAATATTGAAGCTATCATATTAAAGCAACTGTACTAAAAGTAGCAAAACCAATTATTAAGTAGAGATTGACATCACCCACCCATGCCAACAACTGTAGGCAAATCTCTTCCACTTAGCCTTGAGGAGTGACTTTGAGGGATGGGAGTAACCATGAGGCATGGGACTCCTCAAGGGGAGGAATCTCTACACTCACTCCAAGAAGGGGTGTGTTAGAAGACCCTGTCATTAGAAAGTGGGACTGGGCTATCATAGTGTAAAATGAGTGACAGTCAGTCAGATGTCTTCAGGCCAGCTCTGTCAGCTCAGCAGCTTTAGATAAGTTAGTAGCAGTATCGCTTACTTGTTTCTTTGTCAGGCAGTTTACCAGGTCTACCACATCTTCACCTCACTATCAAGATGTTTAACTTTGAGTCAGGCTGGTTTCAGCATTATNTTTTGTCAACAGTTTATGTTTTAAGGATTACATAGGTGCAATTGAACCATTATACTGCTTTGTCTCACACCATTAAGGATGGCAAGCCAGATATATTTATATAAATATAAATATAAATATAAATTATTTATTACAATAATGACCAGACAAAAATATCCTAATCAGAATTATGTACTACACAGTATAGGAGCTATAACTACTCCTGTAGTGTGCACTTTGAAGCAATATTGAAGCNGTCATTAGAAAGTGGGACTGGGCTATCATAGTGTAAAATGAGTGACAGTCAGTCAGATGTCTTCAGGCCAGCTCTGTCAGCTCAGCAGCTTTAGATAAGTTAGTAGCAGTATCGCTTACTTGTTTCTTTGTCAGGCAGTTTACCAGGTCTACCACATCTTCACCTCACTATCAAGATGTTTAACTTTGAGTCAGGCTGGTTTCAGCATTATTCAACACCAAGAGCAGCATGACCCCCTTCTCCATTCACCACTGGTAGCTTTTCAAATAGGGCACTGTTCAACTTGTTTTACTCCATTTCCAGGGAGACCATCCTACTACAGAGAAACTTCAGCAGAGAAAGCAAATCTCAGTACTTTACCATGGAGACCAGTCATAGTAGTATCCCAGCTGTTGACAGGTCTAAGGAAATATGAAATTAGTCTTCAGCAAGCCAGTCTGGTTTTATTCAGGTTGTGCATTAGCAGTCCATTTCCCTTGCATATCACAAAGCACTTTGTCAGCTTCCTCTATTAACGAGCACTACGGTTGCACTTCCTAGGCAATAGTAGATTTTTTAGTAGATGAAACTGAATAGCAACAAGCCAAAGGCATGCATTTCGTCACCTTTGCTCTCAGTAGTTTTATCAGTAGAGATAAAATGTGAATCATATCAGAGAAGTGAGGCTTGGTCATTCCACTTCTCAATGAAATATGCAGAGTGGTCTTTACTGACAAAAGGAGAGTATCACAAACATTTATAAAAGCCCAGGCAAACAAGAATACCATATACTATTTCCATCAGGAGCAATGTAACACTCCCTTTTTCATTCCATTTGGGAACTTAAAATCAGTCTGACATCTACTTAAAAAAGACCAAGTGAGTGGCCAAAATCAATCATCTTTCCAAACAAGAACACCTGCCACCTAATGACTATGGCAGAGTGCAGCCCCTTCCTGGACTGCAGGGACTTGCTCCTTATGTACTCAGCTGTGAAGAGTAGGCTTATTGAGAAGGGGCTTTTAACGAGGGAAGAAAGCTGAATTTTGGGGGACACCTGAGTATCTGATACTACCAGCACTAAAAGCCCTTGACAGCAAGGCTGTGTGTGTTGAGAGCTGCAGCTTGAGGCACTGGGGTAGAGCTGTAGGATACACTGTGGATTTCATCACCTCTGGGTGATGTAAAATGTAAAAATGTAAAAAAGTAAAATGATCGTGGATTTGGACCTAGGTGTCCTGCATTTGATTTCAGAGATTTCTTCCCTATATAAAACCCACACCCCAATCTGCCCCTAGCACAGGGCACCCCACCAACTGAGAGGGCCATGCACTTGTGCTTGTGTGTCATCAGAATGGGCACAGCTGGTTCCAACAGGGTTCAGCTAAGAGTCTAAGGAAGGAAATGGATGCCTGATAACACACTCAGAGGACATTTAATGAAGGTGGATTTAATTCCCTTTGCCTGAATCCCTTCAATGTTTCACATTGTGCTATCTAAGATGCAGTGATGCATCAGTTTCCACAGGGCTGTGACAGTTTGCAGCAGCTGAGGATCTGCTTTGAACTCCATAGAAGTTGTTCTTACAGTAATGGCTCTTCCATATTCATTTCCATCCTCTGCAGTCGTGTTTTTGTAATGAACTCATTATTCATCGTGATAAAATTCTGGAATGGATTTACATATTACAATTACCCCCACACCCCCCCTTAATGAGATTTGTTGCACTATTGATTTCAAGCTAATGTTTAATATTTAATTTAATTTACTGCTTGTAATTTCAATGCCAGCAGAAAACTAATGTTATTTGTGTAGACAGTAACATTCTGCTATTAGCATTGACATCAGTCAACATCACCAATTAGGTAAATTATACAATTAATGCAGTGTTGTGAAATGTTATTTTTTTAAAATAAGTTTAAGATAAATCCTCCTTAATGGGCTTTTAGTGTCATAAAGCAAAACACAGTTTCCTGGCGAATACCTCATGTTTATAAAATGCATTACAGAGATGCAACTGGGTTTTTGCTCCTGTAAACATTTGCATCAGAATTGAAATGAAGGTTAAACAGTTACAACTGTGAGTGATGTGTTTAAGTGTTTGTGGGACTGTGGCCCATATTTGCACATAGATTTAGGCAGTCCACAAGGAATTCATAAAGAGCTGATGTACAGCCCAATACTGCTGGCAATCAGAATTTTGTTTGAAAAGTCCAAACAGAATTCAGGCAGGCGAAGGCATGGGTTGAGCAGGAAGTCATGTTGTCCTAGAATTCTTATCATGTTTATTAAACAAAAAAACCTTGCTTGATTCTATAGCACCAGTCCGAAGCATCACTGTTCTTGTTCTAACATATCAGAGCACATGCCCAGAAATGACAGTACCAACTAAAGTGCTGAAATTATTGTAGTAGGGTTTCTTTAAAAAAAAAAAACAAAAAGAAAATAATGCCCCCATGACAGAAGCAGCAGCAGATCCCATAAGGAACCCCCAGGACACACGTGAAATAACCCCCAAACTTCTGAGGGCACTAAAGCAGCTCTCAGAGAGCGGCTTTGTCAGTGGCTGGCCCCCTCACGGCTGCTCTCTCCGTGCTCCCTGCAGGGCATCCAGATGGTGTGCGAAACCCTTATCGAGTGCTGGGACCACGACCCCGAGGCCCGGCTGACGGCGCAGTGCGTGGCCGAGCGCTTCAGCGAGCTCAAGCACCACGACAGGCTCTCGGGAAGGAGCTGCTCGGAGGAGAAGATTCCCGAAGATGGCTCCGTGACCACTGCGAAGTAGCAGCGTGTGCCCGAGAGCTCCGGAACGGAGGGAAGTCGCTCCTAGACGTGTTCACCTTGCCAAAGGAAGAAGTCTTGATCAGTGCCTTGACTTACTTCCTGGAGGACTGAGGCTGCCACTACTCCCTTTAGGCTCCAGCTCTGGACAGGGAGATGTATCCTGGGAATTAAAAGCTGGGGGAGTAGCCGTCATACCCTAGCATTGGCGGCCGGCACCATGTCGTAGGAGGAGCTATGTATGGTAGCACTTCCTCAGGAAATGAGATTTGAAAATAGCCAATAACATTATGCACTTTATTAATGCCTGTATATAACTATGAAATTGCTATTTTTATATATATATATACATATATATCTATAAAATGTGTGTGTATGTGTATATATATATATATCTATATAATCTATAAACAGCCATGTCCTGGGAAAAAAAAGTTACTAAAAAAAAGTGCTTCCAGGAAATTACCAGTGCATTAGAAATCCCACCCCTTAGGGAAGGAGCCTGGGGACACTGGTATAGCACCACACCAGCAATTGTGCACTAAGCGTTCTGCCAAAAAACAGGAATAAAATGCAATAAGAAGATGACTTTCAAAGCATGTGCTGGGACCACCTGGCTGTGGTCCTACTGTTCACAGTTGCAGGAGCAGTCTCACAGCAGACAGGCCAATTTGACTTTGCAGTTACACTTACATGGTCCTGCCTGCCCATTGTGGAAGGTTCAGGAATGTCTTTTCCCTCTCATCTTATCTCAAGTCCTCAAAGTGTCCCAGAGCAGGTGTGTGAAGAGGTTTGGTCCTTCCCACATGTGTGGTTTGTTATAGAGTTCATTCATGTTGTATGTTTATTGCTTTGAATTCGTGCTGCTTGCAAGCAGGTTGCAAAATATCAGCAGGATGAGTTTTCCCCTCCTCCCATCCCCACCCCTAAACCATACAGAACAGGACAGGGCCAGCAACAATCCAAGCAGATGTTTTATATTTGCTGTGCATTCTGAGTGCGGGCAGCACTATTTTTTTCCTCTTTCTTTTACCTTGATTGTGTTGCTGTAAGAACAAACTTTTTTTTTTTCCCTGTACAGTGTGTCTATTTGCTAGACAAACCACAGTCTGCCTCTGTTCCATGCTTTCTAAAGTAAGAGACAACAGCTGGTGCCTTTATTTTTGCAAGAAGACCTTGGAGGTGAGGGAAAGCTCCATAACAGTAGGTTAATGGCATATCCTGCCCTCAGCATTGCTTGCATTCAGGGCTGCCTCAGCAAGTCAGCAATTCACAGAATTAAAAAAAAAAAAACAAAAACAAAGACAGACTTTTTCAACAGGATCCCTCAGATGTTGCTTACGTTCTTTCAGTTCCCCAAAATGCTTAAGACAGTTGACATCATATTGGGCCTATATACATGACAGCAATGTGTTTAATAAGTGCTAAAAATTTTGTCTTTAGGTGTTTTACAGTGATTTATCCACTTCTCTCTTCCTCATGGCATGTCAGCAGGCCTTGCAAGTTAGAAATTCAACCAGCAGAAACCAATCCTGGACAGATGTATCTGGTGTGATTTATTAAACACCTTTGACAAATGAACATCAATATTCCTCTCAAAGATGTTGCCATGCAATTCAATAGGAATCATGCTTATTCAAATAGGAGTTAAGATTAATGATGGCAAATACTTTATTTGAAATGGGTTTGTAACTGCTTTTTTTTTTTTTTTTTTTGCATTTTAACCAAACTGCTCAGAAATATTTAAACAGAGCGGGACAAAACCTCCACACCTACAGTGGAAGTCAGAGGATACTATGGCAATTTTGTAGGGATGGAATGTTGTAAATTCACAGGGCCATAGGCAGAGGTAGGAGATGTGGGTGGGGAGTGCATCCAGGCAGGTAGAAGGTCACGGCCCATTTCTCTTCTTCCATCCACACAGAAGGTCAAGGAATGGCGACCGGTAGTTCCTGACAGTACTGACGTTTTTATGGGGTTTTTTAACACTACATGTAAAGAAAAATTTTTATTCTTTTAAGGACTATTTCACCTGTACATCATGTATGAAATAGGAATGTGAGCAATATATCCTCTTGTATATCAAAAGTTTCAAACACTTAACTTGCTTTGTAAACTGTTTTGAGGGGGTTTTTGTCTTGTTTTGTTTTGTATAAATCAAATGCTTATTGGAGCAAATAAAATAACACCAACTCAATTTAGTCTCTCATCTCTGAAAAATCCCAGATAGGGAGAGGTCTCTTCCTAAAATGAACCTTATCCTAAAATGATTCAAGTCCATTCTTTCCCACCAGGGTCCTGAATGTCATGCTCAGTGTGTCCAAATGTGCATGTGTCCTGCTTTGCTAATGACTCTTTCCCCCAGTCTCCGCCCTGCCCTTCAGCAGAACAGCACTAGCAGATAGCCAGACTTGCTGGCCCCTTAGCCCCTGCACTGTTATACCTTCACTAGTCTCAAAGGAAGGGAGGGAGAAAGAGTTTTCAGCTGATACTTTCCTACTTCTGGTTTTCTCAGGTCTCAGTGTGGATGTGACTCTTTACAGACATGGTTTAGTCATGGACTTGGCGGTTTTGGGTTAGCTGTTAGACTGCATGATCCTAAAGGTCTTTCCAACCTAATGGATTCTATGGTTCTATGATAAGGCCATAGTTAGACCTCGGTCATTTTGGTGCTGTTATTTAAGTGAGCCAGCAGACAGCCCATGAAATCTGTGTCACTGAGAAGTGCATGATTAATGTGATTGTGCCTTTCAGCTACTGCTCTCCACAAAGAGCTTTCACCTTTTTAAGCTGATACCTCTCCCATGGAAGACACGCAGAACACAGGTACCAAATAAACAAAGAGCAAGATACCTCCCTCTGCCCTCTTTGAATTGCCTTGAATGTTACTTGGGTTGATCTAAGCCTTTGCGCAGGGTGCAGTCCACCAGTGCCTGATACTGGCATCTGAGATGCTCCAGACATCACCATTTTTTTCATGGATTGTATTTTCATGCCAAAACCTCCCCTGGCCCTCATACTTGGCTGCACAGAATATCTCCTTTTCAACCTTCAAGTGTGGATACCTCAAAGAGGCACCCGCATGTCTTCATTCATGCGTCAATGGCAGGGGCATCTAGGTCCATTGCTGTGCTTGCTCATCGTCTGGTCTAGGGGCACGTTCAAAACAGGGTCCTTAAATCCGGTTGCTCAAGGCCTGGTGGAATTTTGAGCATGTCAGTGATTTCACAGCACGTCAGTGATTTCACTGGGCACCCGGTGCTCTGAGCAGAGCAACACACACAGGCAATGTCAGGTGTGCAAAGCACAGTGGCCACATCTAGTCTAAAATCGGCAAAATGAGGGCTTTGGGAAGGAGGCCCTGCCTAGGTGCTCCTGAAGCAGACAGCCACAGGTGACCAGCTCTTCCTTCAAGCCAGCTACCCTCTGCCAGGTATAGAACAGCTCTCAGCTTCCCAACAGGCATGCAAAGGCTCACTGCCCACACCTCTGTGGTTTCCAGCAGTGCCCTGCTGAGCCTTGGCAAGCCAAGCATCCCTGTGGCTGGCCCCAGCATGTGCACTGGTGGTAGTGGCCACCCCTCAGCAGTCCCCACCACTGGCCACGTATTGGCAAAGATCTTCAGGCCCCGACATCCTGTTTATGCTGGCTCCAAGTCTGAGTCCTTTTGGCATAACCCAGCAAGCAAGTGTTGCAAATGCATTTTAAAAATGTAGCAGGCAAATTCCACAGATCTTTCAGTCTTGAAGTACACAATACCCTTGAAATAAAGTACCCTATATACTTTTAATAATTTTTTTTTTCAGTTAAAGCTTTGCCCACCTTTCTTATCCTAAATACCGTATTCTACATCCTACTGTGAGCAGCTTTTAATTAACATGGTGGTCAGCATTTTATCACCAGGGTACACAGCAAGGAGGCTCCAGCTGTGCGATGCAGACAGCAGCCCTTGGGTTTACTGCCAAACCATGCAGTGGTCTGTACTGGTTAGGGAAGTTTCCCAGTGCAGCCTGCCTCTGTGTCACCAGTTCATGTCATTTCCAGCACAGTAGGGATTTCACCCCCTTCTAGGATATTCCCAGCTGCTCCTGGAATAGACATGAATGATAAAAGAAGGAAAAATCAAGACCCATCTCCTGAGGAGAAAAAGAAGAAATAGAAAAGGTTTAAGACATCATTATTCCGAATGCACCTGGAAACAAATGGGGCTACATGTAGAGCACCTGCAACATTGTCCTCTTGTCAAGCCAGCTGTACTGGGGCTCAAGGGCTTCCTTTGTTTCCAGAGGAACATTGATTAATTTATTTCCTGATCCTTAGATCTTTCTGTCTCTCCTGCTTGCTTTTTTTTTTTTTGCCTTCTTTTTTTTTTGGCATTATGTTTTTAATAAAATGCTGCCTGTGGCAGTTTTTCCCTCTGGCCACAAAGAAGATGGAGTGAATACTGTTCCAGACTGTCTGCCTGTTCCTGAATGCAGTTTGGCTGCCTTCATGCTGCTTATTACTTGGCAAACATTCCGCAAGTCGGTGCACACCATGTGGTTGTTGAGAAGGCTCTTGCTGGGGGGGATGGCAAAATCTCAAGCCTCAGCCTGGATCAGTATAAGTGATGCACCTCATTGCAAGAGTTTGGTGCTTGGTTATTTCTTCTTTCAGGCACCTGTGTCCTACTGGGTTACATTTCCCAGCAGGACCCACAAGACTCAGTTTGCCTGAGCCTGTGGTGCCCCAGCCTGGTTGTCTGGACCCCATTTCCTCTCCATGCCTTGACCTACTGGAAGCCCTCACCTATTTTTGACCTCGGAAACTGAATGCCTTTGCTCATGGGCAGAAAGCTGGAGACAGTCAGTGGTTTGTTGAAATACAGCCAAATCGTGAGGCTCTTGAGAGGACCAAGCCCAGGAAATAGATTTAAAATTCTTGACTAATGAATGCTTTGAGCACCATCTAATCACTTCATGAAGAGGCAAAGGCAAAAGGCAGCTCATAAATTATCTATTGTGAATTATTTGCTCAGCTATAATGGTGATAAAACAATCTCTTCAGACAGTTTCATTTAGGTAGCTAAACTCTTAAAAATATTAGACAGTCACCTGATCAAGTCTGGCCTGATTAAACCCTCACTGCTGAAATGTCTGTCTCGTGAACATGTTGCCATGTGAAACCAGGGAGAGCAAAGATCCCTGGCATTTCTTCCCAGGCTGACCCTCACCTGTGTCACAGGAGGGAGCACTCGCAACTGAAAACACCTCTTTCTCCTCTGCTGCAGCAAGGATTTTCTGTGGAAGAAGAAACAAAAAGCAATTCACCTTGCTCTTTTTGTTCACTCATCCGTGGCTTCAAGCTCAGGCTGCCGGCAGCCCCTCCCAGCCACTCCTCTTTCCCAGCACCTTCAGATGCCCCACAGGGCTGCACAGTGACCTGCCTCCAGTTTTGGATCAGAGTGCTGGTCTTTCTCTAATGAAAACTCCCCTCTGTGTTTGTGTCCCAGAACAAGACCTGCACCAGATGTTGGGGTTTGAGAGCTGAGATCAGCCTTGCACGACCTCCCAAGGGACACCTCACCATTGTTTCTGATCAGGCTGGAGCTTTGCCCTTCCTCCTGCACCCCTCTACCCCCAGCCTCATCTTTACCCCAACAGGGACTGCCCTGACCACCGGGGTCTGTCCTCCAGAAACAGCACCTGAGCAAGCAAACCTATTGCGTACTCCTGTTTAACACACAGCCCAGCCCCTTGGCTCATTTTGGGCAGGAGCAACGCGGAGGGAGCAAAGCCCAAGAGAACCACACATCAGATGTGTTTCTACAGGCTTGCATGGACATGGTGATCAGGTTTCTGGCCAGGTTTGCTGTCTTTCTGCTCCCATGAGTGGTTGCATGAGGCTCCCTGGACCACGGCTGTCTCCTTACCTTTCTGAAGTCTCCTTACCTTTCTGTCTTCTTTCTGAAGGAGAGGACAACCACATACTCTGCTCCTGGCACCCCTGGGGTGAAGCTTTCCATCAGTTTGCAATGCACATGAGCAGCTTGCATTAAGCCCCCCAGCCTCACCCTAAACTCTCACCCCCGCTCCATGAATCCCAGGTGTTGAGCCAGGAATGAAAACAGCCCTACAACATTTCCAGCCCTGCCAGAGCAAGGGTTTCTGTATTGTACTGCCTGCCAGTGTAACATAAGGATCTCTGAAATGTCCCAGTTTTTACAGAGTGCTTCAGCCACCAGCTGGCAGTGTCTGGGGTATAGGGAAGTGCTTTATTTTGGATGAACTAAACCAACTTGAGATGCAGGACCTGTTATCAGAGCTATATGCTGAGCTATAGAAAGGGAGCTTCCCCCCCAGCCTCAATAGAGCCCAAACCAGCCACTTTCTGTGCTGCACAAAGAGCTCCAGAAATAGATTTCCTTCTGTTAAAAATATGCCAGGGTCTTCATGATTCAACGTTTCAGGAGGCCATTTAAGGTTAGAAATTTTTTTACAGAAGCTATTGACTGCATCTAATTCCTGATTTTGCTTGAAGATGAAAACCGTCTTTCTAGCTCTCAAACAGAAGCCAGTATAAACTTCTCCTCAGATAAACATCTGTCTGTCTGTGGCTGCAAATGTTCAGCTCTTAAGGCCGGGCTTTGTCTGACTTCCTTATACATGTATGTGAGTGCTGAGAGGATCTCTGCTCTCACTTATCAAGGCTGTCTATGCTATGACTACCCAGTAAAATAAGATTTTAAAGATATCCATGTTAAATTGGGAATACGTTGTTTGGCAACATGTAAGAAATGCTTCCCCAGACCCAGAAGTGCTGAGGGTTATTGCTTCAGAGATTGAGATGGAAATAAAAGGCCTACTCTGGGGTCTTTCAGTGCATTCTTACAGTGACTTTTTGAGAATCATTTAAAGTAAAATACTATTTTTTGAAAGAGCAAAGTTTTTTATATGCCTAGAATGACAAAAACAGTGTTTCATCTTTGGTCCAACAAAACCGAAATAAAGGCTGTCAGGGAAAGGATCCAGTGAAAGAAAACACAAAGCCCATCTGCTCAAAACAGCTATGTGGTTCTTGCTGCCACCAAGGAGAATTACAATTTGCAGCACATGGGTTAGCAGACAGGATATTCAGGAGCAGCCCATCAATAAGACAGGCACTAAGCAGTTTGAAGATAATAACTGCTGATACTTGAATCCAGACATTTCTGGAAAGATGAGGTTTCCTCCTTTCGTCAAATTAAAGTCAAGCTACTGATTCTCTTCAACAAAAATACTTGCTTTCCATAAGCCATCTGGTGCTTCTGGAGGCAGAAGAAAATAGGCCATACCTTTAATTAGCTAAAAGGTTTAGACAGGGCATAAATCTCATACCAAGACTTTTAATTTTCCAGTTGTTAAGTCCTGTACAATTTTGCACAGACCCACTCGGGTACTTTGGCTACCAACCCTTTTGCTCATCTAAGCCCCATGTGAGGAGCAGGAGCAGTGTTTCTGTGACACGACATCACTGACACTTCAGCCCCAACACTGAGCAAGAGTCTGCAGAAGCAACTTGCAGGGGACTGGATATCAGGAAAAACTTTTTCATCCAGAGGGGTTTTGGGCACTGGAACAGGCTCCTGAGGGAAGTGATCACAGCACCAAGCCTGACAGAGCTCAAGAAGTGTTTGGACAATGCTCTCAGGCTCATGGTGTGACTCTTGGGGCTGTTTTGTGCAGGGCCAGGAGCTGGACTCAATGATCCTGATGGGTCCCTTCCAACTCAGCTTATTCTGTGATTCTAAGTATTTTTGGTAATGCTTAGAATGGCATAGTGGAATGCTCCTGTGTTTTGAGCATAAGGACATCTCCCATTAAGCAGCAGGTTGTTTACCTTGTGTACATCTGGAAAGGACATGCAAGCCTTATTAGATGGGGAGGGGGACCGTAACCTCATTTTAATGTAAGAATGTTAACATTAATTTTCTTGCCTTGAAATAATTTCTGGAATAGTTGCTTTAAGAACCTAACCTCAGAAAAGCCATAGGAAATGGAAGAAAGAATTTAAATTAACTTGTTTCAACATTTCTCAATTGTTTAGGTTAGTCACAGTAAACCAAACAGGATCCAGCCATACTTAAACACAGCCTTTGCCCAAGTATAAACTGTTTACTCTAGTCATGACACACAACCAGACAAAATTAATTCCTGATCTGGGGAAGAGTCTAATTTGCTTTTATTAGCTCTAGATGAAAACATTTTGGCAGGATAAGGTTTGCTTTTCAAAGTGAAAGAGTCTCAAAATCTCCTGAGAGCGAGCAGGCGATGCAGCAGTCTCGCCATCCTCACCACACCAGCAGCTTGGCCCAAACATGGCTCCTATGGCCAGGTAGGAGCAGGGCTGTGCAGGGAGCTGGGGCAGCCTGAGCACGGGCAGCAAGTGCTCCCACAGCCAAAGCCTGGAGAGAAGCAGCCTACTCCATGTGCTTTCATAGCTTGCTTTGGGACCATCCCTTCACTTCACCAATGCTGCTCGGGTCAATAGGTTTGACTTCAGCAATTTGGCTTCTCATGCCTATGGATTGCAGGCAGGTTTTCAGTACTGACATCATGCTTTGCCCACCAACACATGGAAAGTGCTCACAGAATAGCTTAAAGACTGGTTTTTCTATCCTTATGTGCCTTCACATTATTTAGTTCAAAAATACAAGCAAGAAATACAACGGATTTTTACAAAAAATTTTTTGCCTTTCAATTTTCCAATGAGCATTTTGACAATCCTTGCTAGGCCTGATTGCCACATGGGATGGCTAGGCTGGAGCTCTCTATTTTTGCACTACTTGTCCCGATGTGCAAAATCAATCATATTAGCTTCTAGAAGAGTTGGAAATTTATTTCATGGACAAATGCATGAAATAAGCTTTTGATACAGGGTCAGAAAGGTCAAATGCTGATGTTCATCTTTTTCATCTCCTTTTCTGTATGCGTAGCCAGCACATTTGCAATAGGAATGTATGAATGCTATGGATTGAATGCCTCCTCTTTACCATCAGCAACACACTTCTTGCTTGAGCCACATATCTTGTCAATCATAAAATTATTAACTTGAAGATATGTGCTCGTTTTGGCTGAGGTAATTTTCTTCACAGTGGCTTGTATGGGGCTGTGTTTTGGATTTGTGCTGAACACAGGGGTGATAAGATGGAGATGTGTTTGTTATTGCTGAGCAGGGCTTGCACAGAGCCAAGGCCTTTTCTGCTTTTCATACTGCCACGCTGGCAAGGAATTTGGGAGTGCATGGGAGGCTGCGAGGAGACGCAGCTGGGACAGGTGACCCAAACTGACCTAAGGCATATTCCAGACTTTATGACATCACGCTCAGTTTATAAAGTAGGGGAAGAAGGAGAAAGGGGAGGACATTTGGAGTGATGGTGTTTGTCTTCCTAAGTCACCACTGCACATGATGGGGCCCTGCTCTCCTGGGGACGGCTGAACAGCTGCTTGCCCATGGGAAGCAGTGAATTAATTCCTTGTTTTGCTTTGCTTGTGTGCGCAGCTTTTGCTTTCCCTATTAAACTGTCCTGTGGTGGGTTGATGCTGGCTGGATGCCAGGACCCACCAAAGCTGCTCTATCACTCCCCTTGTCAGCTGGACAGGGGAGAGAAAATACAGTGAAAGGTTCATGAGCTGAGATAAGGACCAGGAGAGATCATACAGCAATTATCATCACAGGCAAAAGAGACTTGAATTGGGGAAATTAACTTAATTTATTACTAATAAAAATCAGAAGAGAAAGAACAAGAAGTAAACCAAGTCTTAAAGACATTTTCTGCCTACTCCTCCTTCCTTCACAGGGTTTACCTCCTCTCCGCAGCGGTGCAGGGAGACAGAATGGGGGTTACAGTCAACATCGCAGGATGTTCCTGCCACTGCTCAGNACAGCAATTATCATCACAGGCAAAAGAGACTTGAATTGGGGAAATTAACTTAATTTATTACTAATAAAAATCAGAAGAGAAAGAACAAGAAGTAAACCAAGTCTTAAAGACATTTTCTGCCTACTCCTCCTTCCTTCACAGGGTTTACCTCCTCTCCGCAGCGGTGCAGGGAGACAGAATGGGGGTTACAGTCAACATCGCAGGATGTTCCTGCCACTGCTCAGGGAGAGGTGTCCTTCCCCCACTCCAGTGTGGGGTGCATCTCACTGGAAACAGTTCTCCATGAATTTCTCCAGCCTGAGTCTTTCCCATGGGCTGCAGTTCTTCGCAAACTGCTCCAGCGTGGGTCCCTTCCATGGGGTGCAGAATTGCATTTTTAAATGACTGCTTTAATTGCCTTCCAGAAGTAATTAAAATTAAATCATAGGTATTGTGAGCTGCATGTTGTGCTTTCATTAAGACGGTAATTATGGGGGAAGAGCTCTTAATTGGGAAGGGGAAGTAGCTTATGTTTTTGAATGCCATGTCTCCTACATGATTGTCTCATCAGGTTCAACACTCCGGGTCCAGAGCAACATCTTTGTCCTCCAGTTCTAAAGAAATCTAGTGAATTAAACCGTGAGGGTATGCTTTATGAAGAAAAACATTTTTTAAAAAAATCAAAAAAGACACAGACAATAAAACCCATCAGGAAGAACTGAAAAAGAGAAAAATATCTGGAAAGGTCAAAATGTTTCATACTTGTGTGGCTATATTAGTCTTCTCACTAGCTGCAATCAGACAATAAAAGATTAATTTTCAAAACAGCACAGGATAACAAGAGGGTGAAAAATGCTTAGTGTATTGTATTGTTTCAGCCTGACTGATCTGGGTGAAGTTTATCCTCACAATCTCAGATCTAGCCATGCTTCTCTTTGACTACTCTGACTTTCCTGCATAAAATGAGAGAACATGTCTGGCTCCAAATCCAAATGCACGCCCCAGCCACATCGTACCTGTACCAAGGCAAGACTCCAGTGTTCCCTCATCTTCTCCTTCCCAGGCCCTTGCTTTCCCACAAAGTCAGCAGCCAGGCACATGGCCTCGATAGGCCTTCCTGCACCTGCCCGCTTCAGCTCCATCCACAACCAACCTGAGGTTCAACCACTTCAGGACCAAATTCTCCAACTGCAACATGCCCCTGAGAGGATTTCTGCAGCTGCACAGCTTGTTCCCATGTTGTCCAAGGGGCAGAGTCGGCACTTGTCATTTGAAATGGTGCAAGAGGAGCTGGGGAACCCATTCAGTCCCTTTTATCTCAGATTATTGCAAGGGGTGGGAAGAATCAAACTGTTTGAAGACAACTGGAAATCAATGAGAGAAGAGTAGGAGTCAACATGTATTCATCATGATTTTTTTTTCCTACAGAGCAGTAGCTCTTGCAAAATAAAGATACAGTAAACATCATATGTCTTAAGCTTAGAAAGGCTTTTGACATCATCTCAAGAGACACTTTAGTTTACAAACTAGGAAACGCTCTCTAAATACAAGCACAGAGTGGACACTGGCTTGAAAGATATAGTAGTTACTATGTAGATCCCAAGGCAGTATTTGAATATGGTTCCACAGCAACTCTGGTTCCTATCCAGTGTTTTAATAGCCTAGGTGATGGACAAAAATATTTGCTTATTAAATCTGCAAACTGCGTCATGCTGTGAGAGGCTGCAAGTGTGCTGCTGGTCAGATGGATTGACAATTCAAATTTTTCTTTGCAAATTGAATAAATATTTTGAAAAAACATGATTCTCTTGAGTGGAAACACTTACTAAGATCTAATTAAATGTACAGGTATCTAATGGGGAAATCCACTTAGAGCAGTTGGCCAAAGAAGCTCTAGTGCTCAGGGTGGATCCCAAACTTGGCAAGAATCAGTCATGTCTTGCTGTTACAGAAGAAGGTGAACATCACACTGTGATGGATAAACAGCAGTGGTAGCTGAGAGATGTACATAGTGATCCTGACATTCTTTTAAAACCTGGTAAGATTCCAAAGGAGTGCTCTGTCTTTTTTTGGACAGAATAATCAGAAGATTTTAAAACATGGCCTCTGAGGAAACATGGGACGAATGACTATGATGCAGGACTAGACAAGAAGACAATTAAGGGGTAATAAGATTATAATCTTTGAAGATGTAGAAAACACAAAGGGGAAAAATACGTGTTGGCCCTAATCATGGTGGAGATCAAGGACATAAGGGAAAATCTAAAACTTCCATTACAAAAACCTCATGGGAAGGCTGCAGATTTTCCAGAACTTTTGATCATGAATTATAGACTAGGAAAAGGTTAGACACTAGTTCTCTGATATCACTGATCCGATTTCAGGATGGAGGTCATATCTTCTCGATGACATCTTGAGATCTTTTCCTGCCACAGAAGTTGCAGGGCTGTATTCAATCAATGCCTCCAAATGTCTGAGTTCAGAGTGGCCAAGAAACTGGAAAATTTGTTCTGTGGGAAATTGCAAAACATGCTGGAGCATGGGGACATCCTCTTTTGCAACTCCCTACAGAACACTGATATTTCTCAAAGAAAGGAAAATATAGAGAAAACCCCTGACATTTGGATTGCTTCAGAATAAAGGTCCTGCTCTACTCTGCACTGGTGCAGACTCATCTTGAGTCCTGGATGCAGTTTTGGGCACCACAATGTAAAGAAGACATTAAGCCATTAGATAGTGTCCAAAGGAGGGCCACAGGGATGCTGAAGGGTCTGCAGGGGAAGCCTGGTGAGGAGTGGCTGAGGTCACTTGGTTTGTTCAGCCTGGAGGAGACTGAGGGGAGACCTCATTGTGGTCTTCAGCATCCTCACGAGGGGAAGAGGAGGGGCAGGTACAGATCTCTTCACTCTCGTGACCAGTGACAGGACCCAAGAGAGTGGCCTGAAGCTGAGTCAGGGGAGGTTTAGGTTGGATAGCAGAAAAAAGTTTTTCACCCAGAGGGTTGTGGGGCACTGGAACAGGCTCCCTAGGGCAGTGGTCACAGCACCAAGACTGACAGAGCTCAAGAAGTTTCTGGACACTCTCAGGCACAGGGTGTGATGCTTGGGATATCCTGTGAAGGGCCAGGAGTTGGACTTGATGATCCTGATGGATCCCTTCCAGCTCAGCATATTCTTTGATTCTATGATAAAATCAAGCCTGGAAGCTGAGCACTCTGAAGCCATACAACGTAAAAGAGGCTTATATGCTCCTGAACTCCATTTTTTGCCTTGGTAAAAAGCAAGGGTAAGGAATTACTGCTCGGCTGAGTGGCTCAGAATCAGGGAAGTGACTTTTCATGTTGCCCCAAGTTCTCCATTGCTCATCTTGGATGCCTCAAATACACCAGTGTCATCATGGGTTTCCCAGCATGCAAACACGTTCCAGTCACTATTTAGGCAGTATGAAAACAAATAATCACGGGTCTGCATATATTTCCCTGAAGTCCATTGAAATCTAATGTTTTCACGGGAGACTGCCTAAACCAAAGCAATATTTTCTGAAAAATCTTTTTTTGCTGGAGAAATCCCAAGAACTTTCACTTCCAGTTCCCTCCTCTCCCACGCATGAGAGGTCCAGGAGTGCTCTTTGGAAGAGACATCCTGAGTGTGGCACAAGCTGGTTACCAGAGGACACACCAGTAGATGGAGCACACGACTCTGCAGCACTGTGCTTTGGCTCTGTAGCACCAGTTAATATTTTCACTGTTCACTGCTCACAGCTTGAGGTACAACAGAGCTGGACCAGCCACTGAGCCTGCTGCCCAGCTAGAGTTTCCTTGCTGCTGTGCTCCAGATGAGAGGCTAGGTCTGCTTTGATGACCACTGAATCTCTCGGCTGGGTGACTTTATCTACATGTCATATAGGGTTAGTTCACACACTGCTTTTTATGTCATCATTACACTTATCTTCACGATTTTCTGTTTTGCAAATGTTTAGTTTGTCCTACCTTAAACAAAAAAAATTTTGCTGCTTTTTGCAAGTCCCAAAGATTTTGCACTTTGTTTGACTGCCTCTCCTGCCATACGCTCTTAAAAATCACCTAGTTCTCCGTGGCCATCAAACTCAAAAACTTCAAACGTAACTTCATCAGCAAATTTCATGGACATATGTCTGATCTTTCTGGAAGGGCTAGTGATGACAGTATGAAGTTAGATTAGCTCAGAATCAATACCAAAGTATCATCCTGTCCCCATTACTCATTTTCACTAGTTTGTCCTATCCACTTTACGTTTCCAGTCCTGCTTCCAATCTTATGTAGGATTTCCCAAATGATACAACAGCAAATACTTTAAGAGTCCAGTCTAGAAAATCAAGTTTTTATTCCCATAAAGCTCTCTGGCTAGTGTAGTAGCATCTCCCTCTGCTAAGCCTGTATCAGAATATGTCCCATTTTTCACTCACTGCTGTCTCCTGTTAGTGACTCCTTCCACAATTTTTCTAAAGCTACAGTACAAATTTCCACAAAAATAGAAGTTTTAAGTTCCTTGTGTACCATTCATCTGTAAAAGAGGATAAGAAACATTTCTCTCTCCCACTCTTTGTCTTACTCAGTTTCCCAAGGCCAAACTGGTCTCCCATGTGAAATCTTGATTTTGGTGTTACCATAGTTCCGGCAGAAGCAGTGACTGCTCATCATCTGAGCACCTGGACAAATCCATTACTGGGAAAAGGAAGGCAAAACATCACATCAAGATAACCTGAGCACTACGTTTGCTTCAATTTTCAATCTTAGCCCTTATGCTACTCTGACATTTTTCCTATAGCTCCAAATACTGAAAATATCCCTCTGAAAAAAATTTTACAGGCATGAGAGAGGGCACAGAAACAGAGAAAGAATAAAAATCCATATCACCTGGCATGAAAAGAAAGGATGGATAAAGCTGCCAGTGTCAATGCCTGACAGATTTACGGAGTCACCTCCCAGAATGACAAGCTGGGTGAGAGTTTCTTGGAAGAACTGTGTTGTGCACAGTCCTGAAGAAAAATGTTACTTTCCATGGGCCTGTGCTATTTCATGGCAAGTGCTTTCATCATACTTTCCATTTTTAAATAGCTTTGTACAAGTTGCAAGAAAGAAATTACTTCATCAAAACAGAACATCTATGTTTGATGGAATATTAAGAGTCCATATCTTTCAATTTCTATTATTGGCCTTCATCCTTGATAAAATAAAGATTTCACTCGTTTTCTTTAATGAATTTTAAAACTGTGATCAATTGTTCTTTAGTTGTACATGACCTACCAAGGCTGAAAGTGGTCCACTATGTTGGGGCTTTTTAAAGATTACCCCTTCAGCGTCACTTTTCTTACTGACACCACTTTAAAACAAACTATACCCTGATACATACAAAAATTGTTAACTGTACTACAAAGTGTCCAGCCTTCTGGAAGGGCTTCCCCAGGACTGTGGATGGGCCACGGCATGCTGGGGCAGATTGCTGCAGTGCCAGGACACATGTAAGTTCTTTGATGACTCCATGACTGGAACAGCTTCCCTGCTCCACTCCTGCAGCACGGCCACACAGCAATTCAACTACAACAGACTTAGCAGAGGTTAATCATTCACACAACCATTGTTTCCCTCTGTGGGTTTGCCTTTAAACCTTTGACATTCTCTTTTTTGTTCCTCTTGAAGAGCAAATTTCCTTGTTTTGTTTTGTTTCTCGAAGTAATTTTTTGGTTGATCATTGTGCAGTTACAGAATTAGAGTAATAACACCTAATTGTACATCTGAAGCAATAACATGTAATTGTGGGAGACTAGGTTCAATTTAAAGAAAAAAAACCCCTCCACCAGGGTTTCTTGTGGCGTGCACAGTGCATTTGCCAGGCAGTGCGGCTTTGATTGCATCTAACCTGCAATTAGCGTGAGCAATTAAGATAAAATTAACGTGTGCAATTGCATTATTTCAGGATTTAGCAGTAGCAATATTTAGCAGTTACTGCACTAGATACAGTGCTCATAAGCTCAAATAATTACCTGCATTTACCAGTTACACCACAGAAAGGAGGACAGGCATGACTGGGCCTTATCTGCAACATCTGATTTCCAGCAACTGATTTCCACACGTCACTCAGCCACTGAAAAACCACGGAAGTAGCTGACGGGGAAGAGAGGCTGGGCAGATTTGGCACTGTTGAAAATATGGGACTCAAATGTCACTTTTAGCTTATTTTGGGCTTGTCACAGAGCTCATGTGTGACCTAATAGAAGAGAGCAAACTCAACATATAGTAATCCTGAGTAATTCTCCTCTGCCTTCAA
This sequence comes from Edolisoma coerulescens, assembly GCA_013397115.1. Lineage (NCBI taxonomy): Eukaryota > Metazoa > Chordata > Aves > Passeriformes > Campephagidae > Edolisoma > Edolisoma coerulescens. The sequence continues at coordinate 803,195 of VWZW01002445.1, forward strand.
CATTTCATATCAGTTTTGTAAGCCCTATCACAATACTGGGAGATTTGAAAAAAAAATTATTTGAGCATGAATTAGTGCTGTGGTCTGTGTGCATGAGGAAGCCTGAGGCACATAACAGGTTTTTACATACTCTTACCTAGCATTATGGGAATGCAACTCTACCAGTTCTACTAGGCTTTTCTTAAAGGACATTTCTTGTCCTTTAAGGACAGGTCAAACAATATTTGAAAAGCATCTTAATGCATCATTGAAGGATACAAATGAAAATACATTTCAATTCAGTCTCACAAAAACAAAGATAAATCTGAATCTCTAGGCATGAACCTAAAGCAGATAAACTGAGATGTACAGAGTGCTAGACTGGTGTTGAAATGAGAGATCCCAGTGATAAGATTCATGGTCCAATCCAGCAATGGTTTCCTGTTAAAATCAGTGGGAGTTAGAAGGACTAAAATCATATGTAACCAGACTCTGTTGGTTAGTGTTCATTTATCATGAAAAATCATAATAGAAGTCCTGAGACAGGGACTGCTGGCTCTAGGCACAATGATTTATGTGAGTGATTTTGCATGTGGATCCATCTCAAAATGCCCAAAGTTCTCACAAGATGCAGCCACACAACTAAGAGCAAAATCTGCCTCCACATCCCTTCTGTCTAAACATTTTTTTCCTTTTCTATTCATCAGAAAAATTCATTAGAAAATTCATTAGAGGTAGACACAAGAAATAACAGGCAACAAATGGATCAGCTTCTACACTGATTTATGCATGTACTTCACTACTTCCAGAACTTGGTTTAGCATCCTGAGAGATGGAACTTGCCAGTAACTAGGAGAGGGAGCTCATGGGCCTATCCCAACTAACTAGAATAGGAAAAAAATAATAAAAATTAAATGCCTTTCTGCACAGGCAATTTAGCTTCAGCATTTGAAAGCACAAGTAAGATAAATTGTGACATGTTTTCACCCAAAATGTTTATTAAAGGTGATATGGGCACAGCACACAAATAAACCACATCCTGAAGCAGGGTTAAACTAGGTTTCACATTTTAAAGCTGAAGTGCTATCTGTCTGGAGTGCTTAGAGGTACCTTCTATATTTGTATATGCAGTTTTAGATTGACAAATGACAAACACAGCCTGTATTTATAAGGGTGTCATTTACTTCACTTTTTATTAAAATCACCAGCTACAAAATAGACATTTTGTACGTACTACTCATACATAAGCAACTACGAGAAAATTACATTAGTCCTGAAATGAAACCATCATATGCACCTGGGACATGGTAAGGGGTCAGAAACAGTGGAAAATATAGGGAGATTGCATAACGTACTCACATCACACTGGAAGGTTAACCTATAGCTTCAAAGAAATCAGTGCACATGTTGATCAGAGAGTTATTTTCTGCAAATATGAAAGAAGTTCCAGTTTGCTCTCATTTAAAAATACTACAGCCACTACTGCTACAGAAAGGAACCATGTTACTTCCGTCTGACACGTGCCGTAAGTGTCACAGTGTCTGGAAACAGAAATGCACTAAGAACATGAAGAGAAACCAGACAGTAACACTTTTTTCATAGTAGTGGTCTCATAAAACACCATGGACCAAATTCTTAGCTGATGAAAGGTGTCATAGCTTCTCCATGAATCAAAGATCAAGTACTCACCAATAACCTGGACCATAAACAAAACATCCTGACACTGTATTCTGTCTTTCCCTTCAAGGTCAAAAAAAAGAGAAGGAGAAGGGGTAACAGTCCTGTCTAACTCAAGAAGCAACAGCAAAGTCATCCCCTCCATGCAGCATTCCTTGTGCACTCTGCACCCCACCTGGAGTGACCGGGAGGCAAAATAAGCCTTATGGGCCCTGAACTTAGTTACAGGCTTTCCAAGATCAGGATAGATGGTATAGCCAGAAGCACAAGGCAATAAATGATGGAGTGATTTGTGGGTATTAAAGGACAAAATCCAGGGGCCACATTGTGATACTCATTTTCATATTAGTGTCAACATGGGTTTTGCTTAAAGTCCAGTGGATCACTATGACAGCATAAGTATATCCACTTCCAGGACACTGGTAAAGGCACCTGTCAAGGGCTGCAGGGTGACCCTTGCTCTTAGCTACTGCTCTGACCGTGTGACCTCCTTGATTATCATGACCTTGTTAAGCTTTCCACACCATCATCCTGGAGATTGGTAGTAGGAATTTTACGCAATGTTGGATCCTAGTACAATGTAGGAAATGAAAACAAAGAAGCACTGTGTTTAAAAACAGCTTTCAGGAGGACAGAAAACATTATAACAGAAAGGTTCATATTGGTCAGTACTACCTCAAATACAGAATAAGGAACAAACAGTGAAACATTAAAGCTGAGGAGATGTTGATTACAAGGTGAAAGACATGGCTATTTCCATTAGTTTGCTGCAACAACTTCATCACAAGAAATAATTTTCTATCTTTACAAAATAGGTCATTTTTATAGAATAAAAAAACAGATGAAAAGTACAGTCTAATTCTTAACACAAAGTGCAAAACTTAATTTGGTAACTTAAGATTGACAAAAAATGTTCAAACTGTTCATATCCTAAAATCACCGGAAGACCTTTTCTGATCACCACTATTGTAATTTCAGAGTAAAATTACAAATTATACACTGATAATATAAGACTGAATCATCTCAAATCTGTAGGAAAATACAAACAATGACAAATAAGCAATTTTGCTATATTATTAATATAAAGTCACCATGCATAAAAAATACGTATCTTCTAGGTAAATATTTTTTTTTTCTGTTAAAATTTTAAAGTGCATCTAAAAGCTTCTAAATAAGTCTTTACACTTTAAAAATAGATGAAGGTGAACAGCAGTTCAGAAATTATAGGTAACTTCTGTTAACAAAGAGGTAAGTAGTTCTAAATGTTATTCCAATATTTTCAGCTCTCCTAAAGTGGTGGTGGGTGGGCAACACTGGCAAACGCTGACTGGACCAAATGACTGTGTTTCACAGAACCACAATATCCTGTGGGTTGGAAGGGACCTTAAAAGGTCATCTGGCTCAACCTGCTCCCAGCAGGGTCGATATTGGTTACCCAGGGCTTTGTGCAGGAGGTTCCTGCAAACCTCCCGGTGTGGTGACTGCACTGAGCCTCATTCTACTGTCTGCCTGTGCTCACAGCAGAAAACCTGGGCAAACCACCTAGTTAGGGGCGTTGAGGAACTCATTTCACGTAAGTTCACAGTTTCCAGTCTTATCACATTAATTACTGAACTAAAATATTGACAGAGCAGATAAGAGAATTAACTAGCATCTTAAGGCTCACTGACAAATCCACTCCTAATAGCAACTTCAGAGGAATTTTGCCTGCATGCATAAGTGACCAGTTGGAGCTACACTGTGCACAGGCACCCAGTAAATAGCTGCCTTTCCTGGGACATAGACACCATTTTCAGAAGCGCTCCCTTCTTGAGGAAACACTTCCCAGAATGGCAGCAATGGTGCTGGAAGCACCAGCCTGCCCCCGAGCTCCCGTCAGCAAATACATTCCTGTGAAGGGGTGTTCTACCTGCAAAGTTCTCAACACCAACCTGTAAAATGACAGTTTCCAAACTATATGTCAAGCTTTTTACTACCTTCCACAAAATAGCACCAGAATGCTGCTGCCACTCTCTCTCCATAAATATCACCCATGAGCAGCACCTGATGCTGTGGAGCTACAGCTACAAGTCCTTAGCAAGAAGTTCGATTTCATCCAGCAGGAAGTCCATGTCCTCTCGGCTGACCTGCGGGCTGATAACCACCTGGCGGAAGAAGTTGACTTTGCCCCGGTGAGGCTGGTACCCAAGCATCATGCTGCCCTTCTTCATCATCCTCTCCTTAATTATAGGAGCAACCTGAAACCAGACACAAAAAAAAAGGTTAATGTCACACGCAGAAATACAGCACGTTTGGGCAGGAAGTGTATTTTGTGACTTTAAAAGTTTTTCTGAACTGAGTTTTGTACCCCTTGCCTGTCTTCCCCACTGCCTGCCCCAAGGAAAGCCAAGCTCAGACCTACAGGTTTAAAGCACTGAGACCCTTGGGTTCTGGAGTTCCTGAAAGAATTGGAGCAAGATCTAAACCCTGGTGCTTGAGGCATTCATCTGTGACATGGGAAAGGCTGGGTTAAGGTCCCTAGTCTTCCTGATTTAGATCAAAGGTTTGAACTCAGGAAGAACATCAGCTGCAGCTAGTTAAAGGCAGGGTTTGTCTCCTTGTGCTAACTAGGCTAAGCATGACTTCTTGCCCTTGATGACCCTTCTCCACCACATCTGCAAAGCAGCTGTCCCTAGAGGACATTCTGCATTGAACCCCTGTGAAACTCAAGTTGCCAAAGAAGTCAGTGTGATGCAATATTAAAGGACAAGGCCTGATCCTGGAGCTTAAGATTTCATCTCTTAGATTTAAGGCATGAGTAGCCTTTGGCTACACCAGTCTTGTGTTGCATGGGATGAAATCTCATAGCTGTTTTACTGCAGAAAAAAACCATGAGTGAGATTGGCAGAGTCAGGTCCTTACAGCAGAGCATTTGATCTCATCCCAGCGGGGCTGTTAACTTTGGCCAATTAATCCTGTGCATAGCTCAAAGCATGGGAGTAGTTCTGCATTGTCATGCTTGAAATAGGTCGTAAGCTTAAATGCATTGCTGGACTATTCCTTGGGAGGCACAATTAAGTGTTTTGACAGGAGTATTTTTTAAGAGGTCTCGCATTTTAATATATTAGTAACAACACCAAGGTATTTCAGAGCAGTGTGTTCCTTTTCTTCTCTTTGTGATGGTTTGACTTTGAACTAAGAAAATAAGTGTGTGACCTAACCTTGGTTTCTGCATTAATTTATTTCAGCTCTAAAGCTTTGTGCCACATACTACTGCCTGATTTGCAAGAGAAAAATGATGATACCAACCTTTCCTTAATAGCTTTATTTTTATGTGGCATATTTCAGTAGTCTTTTTTGCTTGGATAGAAACAGATAAGGTTCTCAACGCTAACAGCCTAGCTTTACTGTGTTTCTTTAGTGGCCAAGTCCCCTGAGAACAGGTTACAGCAACAGAGGAGCAGCTGCCATTTCCTCAGAACAACACCCCAACAGCATGGACGTGAACTACAAGTAGTTACTTCTAAATGTATTAATCTAGTTTGCTTGTGAGAGTAGCATGCAAATTAATAACTAATTTAATTTAATTTACTTCTTAAAAAAATAAAATAAAATCCTCTCCACTTCAGAACAAACATTCCAAACTGCACCCACACCAGCTGTGTCCTGAAATTACCTTGACACTATGACATTGTGCCCCAGAGGTGTTGTGCTGGGCACCATGTACACACAGAAAAGAAAAAATTCCTCTACCTCTGTACTTGACAGAGCCCCCAGGTGACTTCTGCTCATGGAATAAAGACACTACAAGTGCAAGGGGAGAAGCAGATTCTTCTTAATACACTTTCTCAGGCTCTTCTTTAAGATTCAAATCCCTATGGCAACTTTTAGCCTTTATTGATGTTCCATCAGAGTTATTTCATCTTTTGTATCACACTATCGATTCTGTTCATCCCAACACCTGGCGCTCCATAATCCATCATCCCAAAATGTGCAGTAGCACAAATGGAGGCCATGAAAGCAAAAACATTTACAGCTTCAGTAATTTGAGGACTGTAAATATACTGCATTTCAGTAGGTCTTCTCTGGTGGAAAGGAACGAAAACCTTACTTTCATGATCTCTTTTATTATCTCATTCATCCTCCATGCTAATGAAGCTGTCCTCTTAATTTGAAGTGTGTTCATCCCTTTTCGAAGGCAAAACAAACACTTGCCACATAAAGAAACAAAACAAAACACAAAACTGTTTATAAGCTTTTGACAGGATTCATTCTGGAAACACTTTCCATCAAGTATTTTGCATGTTCTTTTTGCTAAAGTGGTGCAGCCAGTGTAACAAAACTGTCAGGGACCCTAGCCACAGAAAACAGTAAGGAACAGAATCTGTGTTCAAATGCGTGAGTACACGTCTCACAAAAGAACCATTAAATGACACCTGCATGCTGAGACTTGGACTAGAGTGGCACAGGGTACGACTGCTAACAGAAGGGAAAGGCAGCTACCACTTTGCAGCAGAAAAATTAGACCTATAAGAAACTAATTGCCTAGTGAGGAGTTCAATGAGTTTAATTCCCACCCAAGTCAATGAGACCTGAGGATGCTCAAATATCAGAGAGAGCAGCACAGCCCCATTCAGGATAGGCTCCTCGGAAAGCAATTTAGTGAGACTGAGATTGCTTCACCAGTCCAATTATTTTCTTACAGAACTTAGTTCAAATTGTAAATCTAATTCTTTATGTGGCCCATCAGTGGAGCAGTCTCAGAATTTTAAGTGTAATATACCCTAAACCCAAAGTTCTCTGCTCTCCTTTGCTCCTTTCACCTCTTTCTTCCCACTGCTAGCCTCCCCTGCCAATCCACCCTGGAGATTATTGTTTCAAATGCTCACTACAGCAGCATAAAAGCTATCAGACAGGTCCTTCTTCCACATAGGAATGCAGGGAGGCGGTGCTGTGTGTGCAAGGCCGTTCTACAGCAGAGCTTCCCACATTGCACTGTGCAGCCAGAGCCCAGGGAACTTTTCCTAAGGATTGATGGGCTCATCACAGTCTGCCTGTGCAGAGCTACACAGCGGCTATAACAGCTCATACTTCCCTTACTACTAATAACAGAGCTTTTTAAAATAGACCAAAAGTTGCAGAGTAGTTTAGCTCCTTCTCTACCCACCTGAGTGACAGGGTAATCTCTTTTCCCACTCTCAGCCAGCACTTAGCCACACTACAAATAACAGAAAGTTTTAGCTCTAATCTTTAGGCTGTTTGTATCAAGAGTCCAGACCACAGCTGATCCTCATACATATCTACATGGAAGATGCCATTCTCCTTCCCAGCACATATACACACAGAGCAGTAGGATCAGAAGAGCAACATATCTCCTTCTCCATATCTCAAGTATCCTTGAGAAAAGTGATTCTGCACAGTCATACCACAGGGCAACACCAATACCTTTAAACCACTGTGTCCTATTAATTGACTCACCAATGACATTTAATCCAAATTTCTCCAACACTTTAAGAATTTCCATCAGGCTCAGGTTATAACAGCGTAACACACTTCAGCAACCTCCATTAGAAACTGACTCAAGAAAAGGATTGAGTACATTCTCAGCAGGAGAATCCCATACCCAGTGTCCCCAAGAGCTAGTTCCCAAGTTTAGACAATAAAAAACTTTTCAGAGGACTTGATGAAACCCCTATTTCAGACAACTTCTTCTTCCAAATAGCAAGGCCTTCAAAACCATTCTCACCTTGGTCAAGCTACGCAAGCCTTGTTCTTAGGCCAAGAACAGCCTTCTAGCACATGGGTTTCTTGTGCAAAGGGAAACCTCCAGAGCAGCTCTGTTAAACAGGTAATGTTCTCACTCCATTAGTCATGGCACAGTATTATGCTTTGGAATTCATTCACCGTTAGCTGCCTATTGGTGAACAGTCTGGACGTTTGTAGGAAGAATTGATTTGTAAATTTTTTTCTAATAACAAAACAAAAAAGGAAAGTTGCAATAAGATAACCAAGTGCTTAACTTTTTCAAATCACATAATCTCACTGACTTCTAAAATACATACCCCACTATCACCAGTTTGTAGATCAAGTCATAGACTTACTCCAAAATAGCAGATACCTTCTACTGTGAAGGAATAGAACAGAGTGATCTGGCTCCTTTGCTTTTATGAGGTAAATGCACTGAGCCCCCAGCCCCAGCAGCACTGGTGCTGCTGGGTAGGGACAGCCAAATAAGTTGCCCTAAAGAGAAGTAGAATTTCTCAACAAATATGCTATCTTGCTCTTTTTTTCTGAAATACATAAATCAGCACCTACTGGTTTTAATTAGTCCCTTACTTTTCTGCACTAATGTTGTCTTTGACATTTGCAATTAACAGATAGGCTGAAAGTGCAAGAAAGCTCAGGTTGGACAACTGCAGAATAGCTTGCTGATAATGGAAGACCATGTCAACCTTGATTGTAAATTTCTTTCTCTAATACCCTCTTTTAATCTGTAAGTGATCTCATTTTACACCTAATTCAGTATCTTCAAACTGTCCCATCACAAATGATATTCCCTGACCCTGACACTGCACCTCTGTTAGCTGGATGCCACCTGTACTGCCCTCGTTCTCCCAGGCTCCAGCTGGATTTCTCCAGTCATATCTGATGTTACATATCACAACAGTTTTTCCAAACTGTAGGCTAGAGGCTATAAGCTTTAAAAGCAACATTCTGTTTTTATTTGAACATTAAGGCGAAAGGAGTGAGTTGCAAAATTGCTAACAATGCTGGGTAAAAATATTCTGCTAAGCAATGGGTTTATGAAAATATATTGCTTCGGGGGGGGAAAAAATGTGAATTTGACAGATAGCCTAAGATACCATCAGCCAGAAAAATAAAGAAACCAGAAAAGACTAAACTTTTTCTAAACTTTGGAAACAAACATAGTTTGAGTATTTGTTTCAAAACACTGTTTTCAATTAAAACTTAAATTCAATTGGAAATTGACCCATTTTCATTAAAGCCAGTAGAAAAGGACTGTGGAAATTGAAACTATGCTAATTGCTTCATTTTAGCTCGCCTGAAAACAACTTTCTGGTCAACTAAAACCAAAAATTGCTTCCAGTTTCTCAACTCAATGGCCAAGGAAAAAAAAAATTCACTATTTGTACAACCATAAGTATGTGGGATCAAAAGTGCTGACACTGCTTAAATAAAACACCTGTAGAATTTTGTCCCTCAGAATAGGCAGAAAGCATGAGAAAACTCATGGGACTGCCCATTCTGTTGGCAAAACCTGTCTGGACATCCCATGTGAACAGCTTTGAGTAGTGTGGAGTCTAAATGTGCTAACCCGGCAAGAACTACAAAGACAGAATGCCTGCAAAAAGTAGTGTTAATACTGGCAACTGCTATCAGAAACATTTTTCCAAATCTTTTGAATGGTTCCCAGGTGGCTGAGCATCTCTGCAACATAAAACTGGAAGAGTTATTCCAGCTGCTGGCAGCAGCATCTCCCAGTCACAGGACCCCATTTTGCTTCTCCTGACACTAATTTCCAAACTGCCACGGACTTCAATGGAAGCAGAATGCAATTATCTAAATTTCCTGCTTAAGCCTCTGCTTCAGGTGGCAGTTTGCAAACAGCCTTCAGCTTTTACTACAGAAAGCCACATTCGCAGTAAATCAATAACCTTTCTAGGGATCCATAAAAACAGGCTAGACAGCACTGAAAGAACAGGAGCATATTAGCAGCTCAAACTATTTCTCTTCCTCAAATACAGCCTTGATTAAATTTTCCAAGGTACAGAAAACCACATGAGAAACTGGCTGAAGGTTTGTGGCTAAAAGAGAAAAAAGATGCCCTTTTGACAAAATGGAAAGATCACATTCTCACGATTTCACCGATACGGGAAACACATTTTGTGTTCTTGCCTCAATTGTTCCCTGCAGTGGCAAACAAGTTTATACAGAACAGACCCTCTCATCTGACCACAAAAATCTATTTTGGCTCCCCCAGAAGGGGCAAACTTTCATTTGGAAGTTCATGATTGTTACTTAAAAGGCAACTATTGGCTGTTCAAAGTCTGACAAGTTATTCTTCCTGCTAGAAATGACCAGTTCAAATTCATGCATATTCACAAGAAAACAACTACTGTACAGCAATTGCCATTAAAAAAAAAGTAAATAAAACCCCAATTTATGAAGTATTTGGACACAATCCTTAACTTTTACATAATGGACTATTAATTTCAGGGGTTCTTCACAATATGCTTTCTTACCTTGCTTAAATGATAGAACAGTGGTTCGAAGTACTGGATACAGACTCGACAAATAGGACCCGTCCCAAACCCTGCCAGAGGCTGTTTGGACAAATTAGTACATCTCTTCTGGGCAACATGCTTCTTTTTTCCTGTATAACCCTTCAGAACAGTGAAGTCTTTATGTGTTCAAACATCATACATTGGTGAGAGTTGGTCTCTTCTCTCAAGTCACAAGCAATAGGACAAGAGGAAATGGCCTCAAGTTGCACTAGAGGAGGTTTAGATGGGATATTTGGGAAAATTTCTTCACTGAAAGGGTTGTCAAGCACTGGAAGAGCCTGCCCAGGGAAGTGGTTGAATGACTGTCCCTGAATATATCTAAAAGCTGTGTAGATGTACTTTGGGACATGGTTTAGTGATGGACTTGGCAGTGCTGGGTTAATGGCTGGGCTCAATGACCTAAAAGGTCTTTTCAAACCTAAATGATTCCACGATTGTATGATTCTATCTGTTGCAATCAGCCCTGATACAAGTGTACAGAGCATCCACAAGGTATGATATATGTGTTTTATAATTTCTCTGTTAAGTAGGTCTCACAAACACCTGCCACCACATGTCTGCTGCATTTCCCAGTGTGGCTGCAGAAGATAAGCTTGATATCAATTATTCCAGTCAGTAGCAAGTAAGAACAGTAGCTGACATTTTAATATCTATCACTGGATGCAATACAAATGAACAAAACACTTTCCTTGGTTGGCTGTAATCAGTAAACTAGCTAAATACTATAAATATTTGGAAGTAATAGTGCTTTCATCATATTTTAACACCGAGAAAGTATATTCCCCACTGCTAAATATCTTTTCTTGCCTTTTGCTGCAACATCAGTTGCTGGCTTTAAAACAGGCTTTTCCCCTCTTGGTGATAATTAAAAACAAACTCAAACCATTTGTCAGCTGTCACACCAACTAGGACAATCGAAATACCAAATATTTGCACACCCAATCACAGCTTTGTTCCTGTAGCCAAGGCTCTCTGTAAAACCCAAACATGTTTTTCTTTTGTCTAGAATTTATTCTGGGCCCACATCCCTAAACCACTAATAAATTACTGCCTTACACTATTGCGCCAGTGTTCCCCTTGTGCCACACCAGGCAACAAAAGCAGAAATAAGTGCATTTGTCAAAATAGCAGTAACCACTTCCACATTCTTCAGAGCAACTAACATCAAACAAGAACAGATGCTGCTGTATTTTTGTCCCAGTACCAATGTTCTCTGTGCACCTTCAACTCACACTCAGGGCTGCACAGTATGTCCACACTACCATATATTGCGCATCATCTTCCCATCCGCTGCTTTTTGTCAGAAGACATGTTAATGAGCCCCACATATCACTGAAAATTACCTGAATAATAGGAGATACTGGGCTGGCTTCAGATTTTGATTGTCTGAAATGGCTTCTTTAGGCTGGTCATTTATGCAAGAGAAAATAGCCTTCAGACAAAGATTTTCACACTAATGTTATTGGCCTCTGAAAAGTAGGAGCCAGGACAGACAGCCCCCAGAACAGAATCAGCACTTCAACAAATTTGTGTGTGTTTTTACTTACAGCTAAAAAGTACATTGGTGAACAACACGGTTTTCCAGGTGCACAGTCCCATGTCTGCTTCTGTCTGAGCACATGTGGCTTTTCAAGACAATTCACATGGAATTCTTATTATTTTTCTGTCATTTCTGTGTTGCTTTACCAAGATCTTACTAACAAGCCATGTAGAAAGTGCAGGGATTAAGAAAACTCCAGAGGCTTGCACACAACACTATGATTCCAGCATTCTGATCTGTTTAAAAGAGTTGAGCACTACTCTCAACTACTTTTATAAAACCTACAACTCTAGGTTTTACAAAAGTAATTATTTTAAAAGCTTTCACAGCATACACAAGGTTCTTCCGTGCACCGTTTTATTAAGTTCCCATTTTAGTGACTAGGATTTCCAGTCTCTCAAGCCTGCCAAAGCTTCCCTTCTCCATCCAGGATGAAAGGGTAGCATGTCACCTTGAAAGCAAGAGTAACAAAAAAACCTATCCTTTTTGGTTTGTATGCACGGGGCTGAGATTCCATTCTACTGCATGGAGGGAACAAAGAAATCACAGCGCACTGTGAATGTCTGGGGCTGGGAGGAACACTTTGCAACAGGAAACGGTTGCAACACACGGTGACACAAGTTCAAAAACTCGACATGCTTCTAGTATAAAAAAAGGAATGTCACTTCAGAAACTTGGAATGATTCCCAACTCTTAAGATCTTATTTACTATTTGTGCAAGTCAGCTTCTGGTATGAGGTATCAGCACCTTCTGTATTCGTGTTACAGTAAAAATTACAGAGCAGCAATGCATATTCTTTAACCAGATCTAAAGAAAAATGAGTATTTCAATAAAACTAGGTACCTTTCATGCCTTTAATTTTTCTTCTTAATGTCATCATACTGACTTTCTCAGAGGCTGCATACAATTTCTTGGGGAGCATGAAGGGATGGTGTGTACCGTGACCCAAAATGTTAACACAAAACTAAGGCTGTTATCTAATTTGATCACCCAATTTAACGAAGTAAATGATCCCATTTGCCCCTCCACACAGTGGAATACAAGACAAATAACTGTCAGTTATCAAAATTATTTTCCTACCTGAGACTCCTTTTTGTAAAGCCTGATATGGCTATGAAATAAAGGCCACCGAGCCCTATCAAAGCCAACACAACACTTTTCCCATGTACATCTTGCTCCTGGACAATGTTCACTCCAGCTCAGCCTTGCTCCTCTCCTCATTCCCAGTGAGCTGTTCTATCTCTCTTTTTATCCCCAACTGAAATCCAACATATGTTACAAACCGCTGTGATTAATGCATGGACAGCCAGGAAACTGAAAGAACAAAGCAGGATCTCTAGGGTGTCAAAATGTGAAAATTCTATGGCAGTCTGAAAGGGTGAAAAATGAAAGGAAAATAATGATTTGCACCTATGAGTATTTGCAAACTAAAGAGCCAAAATATAGGTAATGATGATTAATAACAATCTTAGGTAAGTAGAACTAGACTGCAGTCAGTCCCTAGATAATTTAAGGTCAGTTGAAGTGGGAACAGCAGATTGGGCACAAAATTTAGAATCCATTTTACAAGGATTTATAACATCAAAGGAATACATGAAATAAAAAATCTGCTAACCTTGGGCCTAAACCCTTAGAGTCATAGATATGGCTCAGTATTCAGAGGTGCAGATGAAATCTTCTAATCGTGTACATCAAATTGCTCTGAGGACCTCATTCTTTCACCAGTCTGACCAGGAATTCCCTACAGACTATGGTAAATGCCACAATTTTCCTTAGTGCCACACGTATTTATAAATCACACACAATCAGAAAGGAAATAAAAGCAGGGTAAAGTACTTGCATGTTTTTGCCAGGGCTCTGCACCAGCGTAGATATTCTTACAGAGAAGGAGAGAGAACGAGAACAATCTTTTGATCTTTGAAAGCAATTATGATCTGCTATGTAAAACTCATCCATTAAAGTTTGCTAGATTTCACTTCCTTTATTGAAAAGTTCTGTAGAACTCAATAAATACAAATAATCTTCCTACAAAAAATTACAAACTCTCTGATAGGTCAGTGTGTCCAGAAAAGATTCTCAACATTAATCAACACTCACCTACAGAACTCTGCCACTGAAGTCACAGGGAGTTTTATAGCTAAATTCACCGGTGGTAGACTAACCCATGTTTCCTTATAAAATCACCTATTAAATTATCTATTATTAAATTTGAAAGGAAGGTCAAATATCTGCTGAATGGATATCAATCTCAAGGAATTTCTGTTGCTTTTAGGGGAACGCTTCTCAGGTATAAAAAAATTTTTTAGACTTGTAGGTATTTCTGGCCATACTGACCCCTTTGGAGAGTAACAAAAAATCCCTCCCTTGTAGGCATGAAAAAGAAATATATTCCCTTTCATTCCTCTTGAAATTATTATAGCTAGAAAGGAATCTGGGCTTAAATAGCTGAAGCACAAAATGAAATCCAAAGTCCTAGAAAGAACTTTGTATCACTCTACACATGAAAGAGCAGGATTTCCTCCCACTCACTCCCACAAAAATTTTTGACACCACTCACAACATCACACAAGTATAAAAACTGCTTAATTGAGCAGATGATGCAAGCTATACACTTTTTCTGTGGCATTAATAGTAATTGATTTTTTCTGAACATTTCTGAAATTTCTTATCAAGCAACAGCAAGGAAGGGCAGTTTTATGTGACGAAAGGACAATTTAGGGCCCAGACCTTTTTTCCTCTATCTAAATTCAATGTTTAAAATTCAATGTTTAAAATTCAATGTTTACCTTCAGTTCCTGAAAGAAGTGTTTGATGCAGCAGGAGGGAAGTGCAGCTCCTCTCTCCTCCTACTGAAGATGGTGATAGGGAACAGAAGAGTGCTAACGTAATAAGTAGATACTAATTTAAGTGGACACAAGCTTAACATTTATTGACCTGAGAGCAGGAGGTCAATATTTATTCAGAGAGCAATAAATCTCTATCCTTCGTTCTAAGAGATGTTAATTCCACGTATTATTAAATCCATCCCATTAAAGCTAATTAGACTGTGTGTCCTCATGAGCCTTGTTGCCAATAGTCATTAGTATTGCATGGGTCGTTATTACTATGCTTTGATAATTAAATCATATAATATTCAATAAAATTAAATGTATGGGGATAGAAATACTTGTTTTTCTCTACCATGACTATATTGTTGTGCATTTCATTCGGTTCTTCTTCATGCTGCTGTAGACCTTTCTTACATTCTTCTGCCTGGACCAGCACAGCTAAGGAATCCAAAGCTCTGTTTGAACTAAACCATTTTTAAAAATTTTTCATTTGTCTTAAAAACCTGATGCTCTTAAAGCCACATCCATCTACTTGTCATACACTAGGCAGGTAAGAAGGAGAGACACAAATCGGTAAGCAGCTGCTGTTAGGGAAAAGAAAAAGAGAAAAGGAAAAAGAGAAAAGGAAAAAGAGCCATACTCCTGAGTATAAGTGAAAAATTCCTTCTATTTTGGAGTTTTACAGTGCTTTCCATCCTCACATTTCAATGTGCTTCTTAGATAAGAAGAAATACTATTATCTCCACCTTAATCTCTGAAAGGAACTGAGTCACACAGAAAGGAAATAATGACTGAGATCTTAATCAGAACTCTATGCCAAAGCTAGACGTCACTCAGGTACATTAGTGAGCAGGACAGGGTATTTTTAGTGCAAATTGGCCTTGTAAATATTCTTGCAGAATATACACAAACTCATCCCATTTGGGTCAAAGAGGTTTCCTTCCTGGAGGAGCCTCAGCTGAACTAGAGCAGCAGGATGCAATGCAGAGGGCCCCCCTGGCAGTGCAGATGCCAGCTCCTCCAGTGGTTAGCACTCCATCAACTCACAGCACACGCCGAGGGCTGCTGACCGGTGTGAGCTTCACTCATGGTGAAGGCTTAGTGAGGGATCACAGAAAATCAAATCCTGGTCACTCCATCTTCTTTATACCACACACAACACTGACACAGACCACCATTTCCCAAGTTCCAGCTCTGTATATTGACTTAGATTGATCTTGGACAGTATTTTTCCTTCAGGACCTACACTGTTTACAGACTGTAGCTGGTTATTTTTGTAAGAGCCTCGCACATCAGGGGAGCAACAGCTTGAGAGGAAGTGTTAGGTACATGGAACTGTACTATGTGTTACCCACAGACACAGCCTCCAGCACTGAGGATAAAATGTGGGAAGTGAGATTCTCTTCCCATCATTTTGGCAGTCTAAAGGTTAGACATCTAGCCTATGCTAGCCATCTAGGCTTTGCCTTTAATTAAGGGAGAAAAAGAGGCACCTCTAGAGAGTGATTCATCTCATCCTAGAGTAAGACAGGCCCGAAGATAGATGGGTTCAATTTGGAAAAGCTTCTCTCCTCCTCCATGGGCTTCAGTGGAAGACTTCTGCCTAAGTTTTAGTTGATTAAAGCAAGGTAAGATGAAGTCCATGCAGATAGTTTACCTTGAATCAAAACTATCTAAACCCCATGTTCCTCTGCTGTTTCTAACTGCTGGATTGCCCCAAAAGCCACACTGGACACAGTACAGAGCGAGAATATCCAGAGTACAAGCAGACTCAAGGGCAACCAAGTGCTCCTCCATGACTATAACATAACACACTATGAAGTCTAAGAAACAACCCAAAAAGGAACGCTAATAACCTGATCAGTGAAAACGGAGAACATCACATTGATTACTCCTCTGACTATGAGAAAAGGATAATTGCCCTTAGCATGAAACACACAAAGAGAAATAAATGAAAAACTGTCTCAGGAATGCTAGGCGAGGGGATCCTATGGGATGCAGAGGGAAGAAAATTCTGGGACTGTAGAAGATGTATTATGCAATGCTTAGGTGAACAACCAAAGGTGTGGGCAGAGAGAGATCCAGAGGATGGCGGAAGTTGAGGAAAACCCCATGCAGCATTACAGGCTTGGGGCAGAGTGGCTGGAAAGTAAAGGACCCGGGGGCGCTGGTTGACAACTGGCTGAATATGAGCCAGCTGTGCCCAAGTGGCCAAGAAGGCCAATGGCATCCTGACTTGTGTCAGAAATAGTGTGGCCAGCAGGACCAGGGCAGAGATTGTCCCCCTGTACTCAGCACTGATGAGGCCACACATAAGTCCTGTGCCCAGTTCTGGACCTCTCACTACAGGAAAGACATTGGGGTGCTGGAGACAATCCAGAGACGGGCAACAGAGCTGGGGAAGGGTCTGGAGGGTAAATTCTATGAGTTGCAACTGCAAGAGCTGGGGTTGTTTAGTCTGGAGAAAAGGAGGCTCAGAGAGAACCTTATCACTGTCTGCAACCACCTGAAAGGAGGCTGTAGCCAGGTGGAGGTCAGCCTCTTCTCCCAGGCAACCACTGACAACACAAGAGGAAATGGCCTCAAGCTGCACCAGGGGAGGTTCAGGTTGGACTTCAGGAGGAATTACTTCACAGAAAGGGTTATTAAACACTGGAATGGATTGCCCAGGGAGGTGGTGGAGTCACCATCCCTGGAGGTGTTCAAGGAACCACTGGATGTGACACTTAGTTGCATGATCTAGTGGACAACGTGGTGGTCAGTGAAAGATTGGACTCTATCTCAGAGGTCTTTTTCACCCTAAATTGATTTTGTGCATAAAAATAGAGGGAAAATAAGATAAACTGGGCAGATACAAACAGACAGATGGTCAGTACCCTTACCTAGCTGAACCCTGCACATAATCACTGCACACTATCCTTCATTCTTATTAAATCCTATTTCTTTCTTCTGTGTGGGTGTGTGAACATTAATAAACCCTAAGATGGACAAGCTAGCTAGCAGGACAGGAGGTCTGAATACCTGCAACCAAGGTGTCAGCAACTGGATAGACTCAATTAAGTGCAGCTACTAGAGAGACAGGAATGTGCATATATTTCAAGACTTCAGTCCTTACCAGCTGAAGAGAACATGGTTGGTTGTAGTGTCCATGTCTGTATGACATGATTTTAGATGTGTTCATGGGGGTGCCAGTAAAGACACTGCTCTCTGGGCTGATCTCTGCAGCCAGCTGTGTGTATATAATGTATTTTGTGTGTGTTCACATGCACACACGTGTGCACGTGTGCACCTCTTGGAATTTTTGTACTCACTGGACTTGAGGAGAGGGAACCACAATGGTCTCGCAGCTATTGGGCTGGAACAGGAGGAATGTTGCTGGGTCTCAATGCCAGCCACCTTCTGACATTGTACTGAATTGCCACTTCTCTGAAGTATTTTCTGTGGTTGATAACCCAACCCAAACCATTCTATGATCCTGTGATTCTGTGATTTTCACTGAAATGGTTGGGACTTGTGCTTTGAATAATTTTCTGTGTATAAGAAATTATTTGCATTTTACCCCAGGAGCATCCCATTGGTCCCACAAATGCACACTGATCATTGGAAAACTCTGGGGTGGAGCTTCATCTGGCATGAACTTGAAATGGAACTCTAGACTAGGATTAAATCCACACATGTTTTCACCTCATTATTCTATCATATGTTAAGTTCTCTGTGATCAAAAATTAAAATGCACAGAATGAGGCAATGTGAGGTTTGCATTTCTGATGCTGTTTGAGCAAGAGCCATCTTTAACCAAGAACAGTTGTGAGAATACGTGCTAACGCCATCCTAAGGGTGTGCCTCAGCTTTCTTGACGCTATTTCCCTTCTATGTTTGGAGCCAGTTTTTATAAATTTAGCACACACAAATTCCTTTGGTGCACTGCTGCCAAGCTGGCCATGTGTACATGCAAAGATCACTTTTTCCTGTAAGCACAGATTACTTGCATGCACATGTGACATATATGTATACAGGCAGCTGTGTAGGACCAAGGACTAGAATGAAAGTCAGGGTTGAAGTGGACTCCTCCAAAAAACAGGAACACAAAAAAACAAGCCAAAGGAAAAGCTTCATCTTGTATGTGGCACAGCTCTCCAACAGGCTACAGAGCAAATGACTCTCACATCTAGCATGGCTATAGGCTATCGCCCTCCTACAAGCTTCAAACTGTGGTTATTTTACTTCCCTCAGATGATTCGCATTATAACTGGGATGAGTGCTGAGTTAAAAAGTCAGCGTATGAATCATATCATCAACTCAGTTGTCTGGAATTTTGCTTTTCCATGCATTTCCTCATTGCTACACGGATCACCAGTGTAAAACACGTTGTAGCTGCATCAAATTTCCTTTTGCTCTTTTAACCCTACAACTGCCTGTGAGCAGATACTTATTTACTGCTATCCAGCTTCCTAACCAGTGATGATCTGTGCCTTCACTGCCCGCCTCACAGAAGTCACAAAGAGTTACAAATATTTAAGCTGAGATTAAATCCAAGGGGGATCTCTTTATCCAGCTTCTGGGATAAAGCCTCTCCACTGAGTGCCTGTTTCTGCTCAGAAAAAAAAAAAAAAAAAGAAAAAAAAAACAACCCAGATGTTCAGTTTAAGCCTAATTTAAGCCATGCCATCGCTCCATGCACCATCAGATCTCATCCATCTTTCCATACGTGGAGGTGACTCCACAGCACTGCATCTTTTGCCACAGCCATCACCCCGACACCTCCTCCCACACTGGAACAGAACGCGGGTCGTTTCCACCAGCTTTTGACCTTGCCAGGGAAAGGATGTATGCACGTGAGTGGCTCTGAGCCCTAGTCACAAGACAGGCTTCTGCTTCCTTCCAGATTTACACGGAGGACAAAAAATAACTGTTCCCTGCTAATAACACCTACTATTCATGTGACACTCTCCTCCTTTTAGCTGTTTATTTGAACTACATTTATTTGGCCTATAATAGCTATAGTACAGTCCAGTGTGTTGTACAACATCATCTTACAGTCCTGTGTGTTGTACATTTCCCTTCTATCTAAACACTGCACCACTGATATTTTCTACCTACAGTCACTCTGCACAGTACTGTACTAGATTTCCTCTTGTCCCGGATCTCTCTAGGTCCACCTATCAGCCTCCATTCCTGAATATTATACCTCGGCTTTTTTAGTAAAAGCATATTTTTGACCAATTCTCTTCAGTGGAATGCACTTTTTCCAGTTACAGAATCCAAAACACATCTTGCAATCTTTCCCTTTGACGCCAGTAGTAATCTCAAAGTACGGGACTAGAGCAGGTTTCATCATTTCAGGGTGGGCAGTACAGAAACGGTTTCTCCTTGCTTTGTTTTTAATCTTATAAAAAACTGTAATCATGTTTTCAGAGTAATGTCCCCCCCTTTTTCATTACTACCTTGCATTAACCACGGATAATCAATCTGTACATTCAGAGACTTAAGTTTCAGTCCACAGCAATTACTTCAAGAACTGGTATATTTGAATTCCTGTATTGTGGAAACAACACTAACCCCAGCTTGAAGTTATGGAATATTTGATGAATGTTTTACGATCGGACAGACAGAAGCACTTCCTACGCTTTTATCAAACAACTGATTTTAAAAAATCACAGTTACAACAGGATATATGAATTTAGCAGCACCTCTGCCTTAATCTCTAAGATGATTTTACTAAATTGATTAATCATCCATGGACAGCAAGAAGAGTTTAAAAGCTTGGCAGGAAAAACTGTCAGTCTTGTGCTTTCATTCTCCACTGTCAGCTGTGATTTTGAGAAGCAGGAGAACACAACTTGGGCTGCTTGTGATCACCATCTAGTGCATGAAGTAAAGAACTGCACAGGTTTAAGGAGTGACTTACTGATTTAAAGTTAAGTAGCAGTAGGATTAACAGTTCTTTTCATCATCTCTAGAAGACCTCAAATAGGCTTAGTGAACTTGAAAAAGCAGGAATTTCCAGATGCCCCTAGCTGCCTGATGAAAGTCAGATGTTTCATGAAAATACTGTTTTCTAGTAGTCTGTGACTATGATGGTCTAGGGATATAAAGAAAGCAAGACCTGCATAGTGAAATAGTGTCTTTTTCAGTCCAAGTTACTTAGTGAGAAAGCAACATGGTTTCAAGCAAGGAGTACTTTCATCAAGTGTCTTCCAGGTGTCTAAATGCTACACTCATTTCACTGTTTTCTGATTTTTGTCAAGATAGTCAGAAATACTGTTTGCAAAATTTTTCACTAACGAAAATTAATTGCGTGTATTGTTATAACTAAAGCCCGCATTCTGGTTGCGCTTCAACATTTATCCATGCAATGGGGACTTCAAGGCTGGTAAATCAGTTGGATAACTGGACAGAGGAAAACCCTGAGTACCACTGGGGATGGCAGTCCCTGGAAGCTTTGGGTTTTGACCATTGCAGATGACTCAAGACAATTTGGACTATGCTTTTCAACAGCACTGGCCAGCCAAGGCCAGTTCTAGGATAACAGACTTGCTTTTCCGAAATCATACTGTGGCTCCATCCACAGAAAATCAGTATCTTCACCCTCAGGAACTTACTTTGAAAGACCAAAACAAACAGAAAATATGTCTTTACTAAAACAGGTTCATAGCTTCAAAATTAAATATTAATACTGTGAATTTTCATCAAAGGAGTGCAGGAGTCCTCCTCCTCATAGCAGGAGTTTCAGGAGACACTTGTCTATGGCCATTGCCTGTAGACAGCAGAACAGCCTTCTTTTTTAAGGGAAAAAATGCTTCTTTCCCCCCATTTTCTTATGAGGCCAGGTGAAGGAGCAGTCAAAGATGCTTCAACACCATGACTTACCAGTAGCCTATAGTCACTGTTATACAATACCTACCCATGCTAATAACCTCATACAGCAACAAGCCAGAAATAATGTCTATAGGTATCCCTTCACATCTGAAATTTAGACCATCAGCTGAACTGTCAGGGAAAAAACAAACAAACAACAATACTCAACTACTGTTAAAAATGTATACTAACTCCTCAAATATTACTGTGTTCAGACTCCATATAGGATACTCAAATGCCTAGGAAGAGCTGTAAAACACTTACAAGTTTCATATTTTATTAGACACTGATCTCTCAATGATAATTATTCAATATATCTTATTCAAGGTAACTTTTTTAGTCTAAAGCATGCAAATCAATACATAATTTTATACAAAGGATTGAAGGGGAAAAGAAAAGGAAAATAAAAGAAAAGAAAGGAAAAGCTAGTGTTGCCAGGACAGCGGGAGATAACTCATGCTTGCTGTAGTTTATTCTGTAACAGCTCGTGCCTTCAAAACAGAGCTTGCAGTATTAATGAGGAAATTATGTCGATTTAAGAACTGGAAGAAATTTCTTGCCCCCCTCAAACACGGGGGTTTTTTTCCGTGACTGCACGGAAGAGACATTAACAGCCTGAGCACTA
Organism: Edolisoma coerulescens; assembly: GCA_013397115.1. Classification (NCBI taxonomy): domain Eukaryota; kingdom Metazoa; phylum Chordata; class Aves; order Passeriformes; family Campephagidae; genus Edolisoma; species Edolisoma coerulescens. The sequence goes on from VWZW01002445.1 coordinate 824,988, forward strand.
ATTAGCAGTTCCAACACATTGCTGTCGTTCTGGTGCCCCCCGATGGTCACCTGGCTCTACTACTGCCTGCGCCTTAAAATCCTGTTGGAAAAGCCGTGCTCCAGAGGTGACCCCCAAGCGTACGTGTCGCTCTTCAGCCGGCTGGACCCGACCCCTGAGCCCTGGCACAGCTACCGACACTGCAGAATTCCCATCCTTGGGATCCAGAGTGGGGCATCCAGGGCAGGTCCTCCATCCAGGTCCTAACCACCATCCCCAACCACTTCCAGCAACGCACTTTGGCAGCTTTGGCAGTGAGTCCTCCAGGTCAACACAACTGCCTCATAGCTAGTGTTGATTGTGAAAAACATCCTGATTCACAAGCACAAATGCTACACAGAATAGTCTGGGTTGACCTTTCAAGGTCATGTAGTCCAAAAACCCTGCAACGAGCAGGGGCACCTTCAACTACACCAGGTTGTTCAAGCCCCATCCAGTCTGACCCTGAATCTTTCCAGAGATGGGACATCTGTAGAAATCTACATTATATTAATTAAACTGAGGTGTCATTCAAGCAGCCAAGACAGGTGGATACCCAGCATTGGCTGCGTCTTACCTTCCTTCCCCAGCAGTCAGCACATCCCGTTACCCCACATACCGACCACATCCACAGACTCTAATTCATGCAACAATCGGTTTTGCACACCCTGTCCCCACTCACCAGAAGGGTGGTGCAGACCCAGTATGATACATCTTCATTTCCAACCACACTGTGGCCCAAAGAAATTACTCACTGGTCTATAAATCAGCACTTCCCCCTGTGAACTCATCACAACTTGACTATACACACTGAAGCCTAAGGAAAAGGATGGTCACAATCACAAAGACTGTTTTAAAAGACTTAATTTCCAAAAAACTTCAGGTGGAGAAGATAGATGAAGGCTTAAAGCTCTTTAAGAAGAGATTAGATGGCCAAAAGCTGCAATCCTTCAATCAAGAAGGAAGATAGCTTTATCTAAAAGCCCATCCCGATTTATTGGCAAAGGGAAGACAGCAAAGCAATATTTAACAAGTTGAAAGAGGGAAGCAGATCAGATACCAATCAATACAAATGTGACATGAAGAAAATTTATCAGAAGGAAAAGAAAACCTTGATTGACAGGACTAAGGAAAGAAGAAACAGTTTAGTATGTACATTAGGGATGACTGAAGCCCTACCCATGATTAAACCATCAAAAATGCAGGCAAGGCAGAAGTGTTCAATAAGCTTGCTTTTTCTGCTGGGGGGATTCCTACCACAAACCTGATGAGCTTTCCAAGCCATCAGCAGCTATCAGGATGTTAAAGATCTACTGAAGGGAAATTTTTAGGTCTACAGGCCTGGATGGCTTATACCTAAGATTAAAAACAGCCCACTGAAGCTGTGGATAATTTTTTAGGATACTGTGGAAATTTCAGAAAACAAGCACTAGTATTAGAAGTGGTAAGGAGATGGACCTAGTGAAATAAGGTTGCTTAAGTCAATATGAATCTAAAGTTAAAAAAGAAAAACTCATGCTGGATTTAATTTATAATGAGTTTAAGGGTAAGAATACATAGAAATTCTAGAATTTATAGAAACAAATTCAAAATGCAGTCTTTTGTGTTCAGTTATATTTATATCGTTGCCAAGCACCATTTTTTTGGGTCAGCCCACCTTCATTATTTTGCTGATATTCCAAGTTTTCTTGATGATTTATTTGCACTTAGAGCATTAATAGGAAAGCCTTACACAAGCCATTTAAATGAAAAATAGCAGGAACAATTCACACAGGAACAGCACAAAAAAATCAGGACCACACAACAGCAATGCAGTAGAACTAAGCAAGATTTGAATAACTAGCACATCTCCCCACGTAGGAAAAACAGGGCGTCAATCAAACTCTGCTGCTAGGGAGGCTCCACAGAGACCAGGATTAACCTTGATGCTGATCCTCACTGTTGGTTTTCTGAAAGTCAGTAAATGACAGCTGATACCATTTGCAAGTGAGAGACTCACGAAGGGAAAAAAACAAGGAAGACAAGCCATTGCACAGACCTGAGCTGCTCAAACGCAGTCAAAAGGTAAGGTGTGCATGCAGGGAAAAAAACAGAGACAGATCAAAATGGATGACTACACTAAAAACAGTGACTCTGAAAAGACTGTAGCAGTCAACAATAAAACAAAATTCATATGAGTTTCCAGGTCACACATCAGAAGCCAAAAATCCTTCCTGGCAAGCAACTGACTTCTCTGCAATTGTTTTCACTCTACACTCGAGCCAAAATCAGCTTCTAAAAGTTCTGTCAAGAGGCAGACTACAAAGTTTTATAATTAGGTCATTTATGTGAATGCTTTAAAACAGTCAAGACTGCTCTTAAACAAAGATTCCCAGATCACAGGACCAGTGGATTATCTGGGATGTCAGTCTGCTTTCCATAGGCCAATGGGAAAAATAACCCAAACCACTCAAGATGTCTTGACAATTTATTTTGTTCTCAAATTAGTAGTTTATACACATAAGAGAACTTTTCATTTCAGCATTCATCACCAGAAGATATATAGATATAGATATAATTTTTTTTTCTTACAAAGCCTTCCAGAGAAAGACAGTAGAAGAAAAAATGTAATATGATTCACGATTTCATTAATAAGTGCACAGCCATTAGGGAGACAATTTTACCTCCACATACAGTAGTGGAAACACAGGTGCTGGCAAGCAATACATAGTTCAGTAGTTTGTTGGGGTTTTTTACAATAATGAAAAATGGGAAGGATGATGATGACAGCCACAGAAATAACTTAATGTCTAATGAAGACTTAAAGATATGAATCTATTTAGTTTATAAATAGAAGAATGAGGAGTTACTTGATGACAACTTATGAGCAAACGGGAAAAATATGTTAGAGAAGGCTATTTTAGTGTGGATAAGCATTTTTTCACCACCATTTTGTACAGGAAGGCTAATTAGCTGTTGAAAGGAGGTGCCAAGGGAAGTGGTAGTTTTACCATTCCTTGATGTTTTCCAAGAACAGATGCCTTTCTAGAAGATGTGCTTATACAAAAGTCACTGGGCTACCCAGAGAAGAGTCCCCAAAATACAAAGCTGGCCAAGTAGGCAATAACAGTACCATAAAGCAACCACTAAACAGTTCTTTGATCGAATATTTGTGAACCAGGTATGTTTGCAATTCTTTTTTTGCCCAATTGCCCACATCCTTTGCAACTCCACTGGTATGGGAGTTCCCCACTTATCCCTGATATAACAAATACAGTGAAACACTTCCCCAGATAGGCTAAGCCAGTTGAAATTGTCACCCATGTTTCAGACTACAGTGGAAGTTTACCTTTCCTGTGAGGCAAAATAAAGACTTATTCTGTTCAGCAGCTGCTCTTTTCTGGCTGATAAGGCAGAAAAAATATCTTATTTTCCATCAAATAGATAGTAACTTGTTGGGGAAGATGAAATAGGAAAGACTTATAAATATGTTCACATAGCAAAAGATGCTGACAACATGGAAACTACAAGCGAGATTGAAATGAAGACAAGCTTTGGGGTACCAAACTCCAGTTACTGAACAACTGGAAAACAATGGTATGGCCGACTGAAAGAAATCCCCCTTTAATAAAACCAAACCCTCTGTTTGCTGACAAGTCTGAGGGTCAAAACAGACCCTGTCAATGTGGCAGAAAGTCCAAAAAGCAGATTTTAAGGTTTAAAATATAACGCCATATGGTAATGCGATGATTCTTATAGGCTATATGCTAATGTAGTAGGATTTATAGCATGTTCTAGATTGGTTAATAGAAATTAGAATATTCAGCACAGAAGATGATTTATTGTACTGTAATCGGCAACCACAGGACTTCGACTTCGGCTCTATGCTGTATTCTATTCTATTCTGCTCTGCCTCTTCCCCCTTTCTTCTACTCCCTCCTCCCTTTGCTCTGACCTGCTTCGGGCTGCATCTAGCAGCTCCAAGCGGGTCCCTCATACCCACGCCCTTTCACAATAAACCCCATGCTCTAAAACTATCTTCAGAGATCTCTCGTCCATGTCTCGACCGTCTCATAGAGGCTCTCCACAGACACTTCTAAACCTACAGTAACTCATGCTGTAGCAGTCCATTAATTAAGGGTGAAACTCAAAGATTTCATTTTCCTTCTGTCCAACTCCCTACAAAATGACCAAAAAAAATCACTACGCTATTTATCTCATGATCACTATTATTGCACTATGGTCAATTCACTGCTGTCATTTACTGAACATGTCAAATCCAACAGAATGCTAGAAGACACTTGTTTCATTCAGAAACCACAGCAGGTACAAGCTGGCGGGGCAGAACAACCACACCACCACCAGAAAGATTTGTAACCAGGGGGAACTTTATTGAGTGGTGTAGAAACGGTTCATTTAAAAAACCACCACCAACGGGCCACACTACCACTCACTGTTCATTCATGAGATTGTCATTTAATCCACCTGCAATTTTTGATACTCCAGTACCTGCATAAGATATCTAAACCATTCAGAGAAGGTCCTGTTACCACACCCTTGCAGAGGCAAAGGCAGCACTTAAGAAGGTGCCAAGAAATGGTGCCTTCCATTCCACATAGCAGTTTAACTATGAGCAAAAGCAAGACAAATCATGCACTAACAATTAAAAACTGCTAAGAATGATTTTTGCTTGGCCATGCTGTTTACTTTCACTCTCAGTGAGATACTCTATGCACAGGAGCAAGGGGAGAGGAAGGTATCTGTTATCCTACACGTACCCTTCAGCATTGAAATACCAATTATTAACGAGGTTAATGAATATATATAACCATCATAAAGTAATATATATAACCATCATGTATCAAGCCAGTGGCTCTGGTGGGAAGTTCCCTTATCAGTCTCTAGTGCACCCTAAAATGTTCACTGCAAATGCTCACCTAAAAATCACCTCAGTCATCGACCCCATTCAGTTCAAACTCCCACTGTAAAACAGGATCCTCTGAACTGCATAGCAAAATCCTCCCAGGGACAGGGAGCCACAGCTCAGGCAGCTGCAGGAAGGCAGCTCTAGGAGCAGCTTACAGGCACAAGGTGAAACAATGCAGGGAAAACAGGATGGTCTTTGTGGAGCACCATTAAACACCGTGAGAGGGGACTGACCTGGGCTGCCTCACCACCCCAACCCCAAGGGCTCCAGATCAGCCAGCACAGCCTGCACCAGCCCAGTTCTGGCACAGTCACACAATGCAGACCTCGCACACGAGCCCCATAATTCTCAGTCAAAAAAGGTTCAAGGGTCTCAATTTTGCCAGGCTTCCTACAGTTTCATTCCAAGCCTTTTTCTCTGTCAGGATGCTGCAAAAGTCAACCTTCCTTCTACCACGTCTAAATAGGAAAATAAATTATCCCTTGTGCAAACCACAGAGCAGCAAGTCCACAAAACACTTCTGTTTGCTGTTTTTCTGAGACAAAACTATACATCCTCCCCATACCCACACAATACCACCTGTGCAGCTTCAGGGTTGCAAATTATTGCTTTCCCATCACCAGGAGACCAGTTAGGATCCTTCAGATAACCCCTGAGGCTTCTCATATGAAAGGAGTAAATTCAGAGCTGGCAGACAGATAGATCAACTTCACAGACCCAGAGAACATGTTCAGTGCTCCTGAGGGACCATTCTGCAGACACCCAGGACAGAGACAAGATAGCCATGAGTCAAGTGTACTGGAGATACTCTGAAATGCTAATGTCTCTGAAGGACTGTTTTTTTCATTTTGTGGAAAATTAGGAGGTGGAAGGGGCAAAAAAGGGAGTTTATTGTTCCCCTGAATGTCAGATAAAATAATTTAAGCCAGCGCATTAAAATATGATTAGAATTTGTTATTAAAAAAATAGGTGATAGGGCTTTTATTCAGGTAAAAACTTAGCACAGAATGAAGCTTCTAGGGACCTCAGCACTCCAGTACTTAGACATTGCCAGAATGCTTCAATTACTGAGTTCCCCTGTGATATATACTGGGTTTCATTTTGATCCACAGGCTATTAAACATGATCTATGATACTTTCAGAAAAGCACTAGTCTGGAGTTCAACCTGTAACTTGAACTTTTTTTTCTTCTATCATTGGTTATTAATGTGCATACAGCACCGAGAGAGCAGCATGAAGGGGTGCACAGATATTCAGGAGCACAGTGCTGCTTTAGGAGAAGTCTACAGGGTCAGACAGAACAAACTCCGTTGAGTGTCTTCAAACTCTGCTTTCTTGCTAAAAGCAGTTCTCTTCACAGACAGGCACAAAAGGCCATTTAAAATATTAGCCAAGATGTGCTAACTCCAAAATGAAGCAAAGGAAGAGTAATTAATCCCATTTAAACAGAGGAAAATACATGCTGTTTGGGCAAACAAGTGCTACGAAGTCAGAAATCTGAATGCACTTTTTCATTGTGAGGGTGACCAAACACCTGCCCAGGGAGATTATGGAGTGTCTCACCCTTGGAGATATTCAGAAGCCACCTGGACACTGTCCTGGACAACCAACTCTAGGTGTCCCTGCTTAAGCAGGGAGCTCAGACAAGACCTACAAACATTGACTGTTCTGTGATTGCTTTTACAAGTTTTTTTACAATGGAATTACTTGAGGAATACTGTATGTTATTCCATCCTCTCCCTTTCCAAAAATAATTTTCTTTTATATGATCCCAGGAGGTAAATACAAACTCATATACATGTATATGCAGAGGAACACTCCTGCATTTACATTGAAACATTGCATTTGGACAGTTCTAAAGAGTTTCACAGTGTTGCATTACAAAATAGGAATTTTTTTTTTTGTTTCTATAGCAGTAATGAACAAAAATGCAATACTGCTCTGTGGGGCAACATGACTCCAAGTAAGAAGTATGTATTTTTGTTATGCGATTGGGAAATGATGAAAGATACAAATAAGGATGACATTGAAGTGCTCTTAATGCAAACAAACAAAGAAAAAGAGAGATGATAAACTCTTACATTCATTATAAATTCCCTTTGGTTTCCTATACTCAGAAAATAGTTTAATATTTACTTTTAAAAAAATGTCATAGTTGCCATAGCTTTCATATTAGCTTTTTCACTTCTGCCCAAACACAGAGAGAACAATTTTCAGAGGTATGTCACTGACTGACTGCTTCATTTCTATGAATTGCACCACTTTCAATTAATCCCCCCAAACATTCACCTTTCTGGAAAAGAAAAGGGGTTTTTTTACCCTCTTGGTCTTTCTACAGTTTAAGAGATGCTTAACAATGGATGCAAAGCATCTACTACTCTGGGTAACAGGCTGTAACTATTTGAAAGCCATACAAATCAAATAGTACTGTCTTTGTTCACACAGAAATAGCAAGGAGCTCTTATGCAGTGCTTAAGTGCCCTTCAGTCAATTGAATCTGTGCAATAAAGGAGAGAATGCAGTTCCACTGAATCCCCACCACCTCTGTTGGCCTATCAATTATAAAATAAGACTTTTTAGAAGCTTCCTTCATGTAAACAGAAATATTTATTATGTGTGAAGCTTTTAACAATGCAAAGATTTGAAAACAGGTTATTTTCTGTATCTGAACTGAAAGCTAGAATGCCCCTCAGGTCTAAGGAGGCAGTATGCAAAAATTTTAGGACATTGGACAAGTGGAACCCATGCTTCCCTCATAAGAAAGGAGTACACCTACACATAATATACACCACTGTCATAGGTAATTTGCTTTGGTCCTGAAAGAACAGTCATGCAAAGTGTTCCTTTTTAACCTGAATTAAGCACCATATTTAACCTGTGGCCATATGGCTTCTTGTACCTGAGCCAGCTAATGTATCACCATAGACCATTACATACCATGATGAAAACACATCTTGCAGTCATCTCCCTGGAAGGTTTGGTCCTTTACTTTGAGTCTGTGGGTGTCTCATGATTTTATTTCTTAACAATATTTCTCTCCACTTTGTCTATCGCCCCCAGCTTCATTTCACACCATTATGTGTATTACCACATGGAGAAATTATCGGACCTTCCATTATCCTTAAAAGGATTTCAAGCAAGAAACGACTAGTGTGAAACCTACTTCATCTCTGGAGATCTGAGCAATCTTGCTCTGCAGGTGGCTTGGGGAAGATGAAATTCTTGTTCAGCTTGAATGCAACATATGGAGCTGCAGCAGACTCCCTCCCTCCAGCTTTGATCGTTTCTGTGGGCTGAGCACCAGGGATCAATAGACCTCAGTCCCCAGTGTGCCTTGAACACACACAGCTCAGTGTTAAGTCTCTGACAAAAGTTGCCCTGCACTCTCATCTAGTAAACCATTCAGCATCAAAATCATTGGGGTTTCTTCTCTCATTTTTTCCTCCCAAGAACTGAGGTGTAGTTTTAGCAGCTGTGCAACAGTGCTCTTAAAACAGATTTGTTTTGCTACCAGATGTATTATTTAGGAATATTGATTGTTGCTTATTTGCATCAATTGAGACAGGTACCGCTGACCTAACATATGTAAAGATCTCTGCATGAATGGGACTGCCTTTACCTGGAGCCCAACTGGTACTACACACCCCTGGAAAGTCAGTCTGGATAAGGGGCAAAGCAGAAAGCTAGAACAGAAACGTCTATGATTGCCATGTCATGAATCACCACAATATCACTTAGGACTATCATAGAAAGCACAGGCTGGAAGCAGTTCAAACCTTCGCCTTGTCTTATTACATCTACTTTAGGTTACAATAGAGTCATAGAAATATGCCTCTGTTCTAGCCCCATACACATACCTGATATGCCAGACATCCCACAAAAGAGCGAGTGTGAGATCACACACCATTTTATGTGGCTGGAAGTTATGCAGGTGTACAACCTCGCCAACACAAAATATACACTGAAGTGTCCCCAACACCTGGGCTGAGTGCTAAGGTGAAATGGACACTGTCAAGTGCATTGATTCATGCACTGATTTCTACTTCCTCTGATGAAGACTTTACCAGTCAATTCGGGCCCTTAGACTAACACTACTACTTCAGTAATCATGCAAGAATTAAGTATAAAAGAGAACAAAGGCATAAATTCCAGTTATAAGCAGATAAACAGCCAGAAACCAAAATATTCTACTTTGAATTAACAATTTTTTTAAAAAGCATGTTATTTTTGTATTCTTATAACTCAATTCTATGGAGGATAAATTTAAAACAAAGTCATGCGAAGTACCTTGTTTAATTAACAGCTACAGTCACTTTTGTACTGATGAGTTATATAAAACTGCAGAAAAAGACACATATTAAAAGGGAAAGTGTGAAAATCCCTTATTAACAAGGTACTGAGACACTGCTATAATTTTTCTCTGCTATTATATTATACTGTACTGTTCCCTCTCATTTATCAAAGTTTGGACCTTTCTTCTTAACAATAACAGTCACTTACATGCAGCCAAACTACAAAAATTTTATTCATCTGCTGCTTTATATAATGCAGTATTAGTTGCAAAATAAGAGATGTTGTTACTTTAAAAAAATTATTGCTTATTTTATTATTAAACTTCTGAGCATCACCTTCTGCTGAGGAATTGTCACACTACAACGTACGTCCTGAATACGTGTTATTCATTTTGTAGCTTCAGTGCTTGTTGTGCCTCTCTTCCCCCTAAGGTCCTTGCCTGCAGCCCTGCCTCCACTGGGCCTCCTGATCTCACCTCTCCTGGAATGCTGTATTTCTGCCCCTCTTGAACACAGCACTGAGAATGTAGCTAGGTCCGTTCAATTGGGAGGAGATTTTGCAGCTCTTCTCTCCAGAAGCCTGTGAAATAGAAGTCTAAAACAGCACACGGCATGCTGAGAATCTAGTGTTAGGCTCTTTTTACTCGTATTTATAAATAATGCAGCCGATCAAGGATCATGGCACCTCTTAGGTTCCCCTTATGAATAATGAAGTCTTTCCCAAGGGTGCTTCTGACTACAGGTTGCCTAAGTCATGATCTGGGAGCTCCCTTTCAGGTTCTCTGTGTCAAAGATGGAGGAAAACCAGCCAGTTCCTCAAGCAGCTTCCTTGGGTAACTGCCTTAAGTTTTATGGGGTGAATCTGAAGCTTCTGTTGACCCTGAAGATTCCCCTGACAAATCAAATTTCTTCAAACAACCCCTTCAGAGGTCCCATCTGATACGCTGAAATGACAATCCACCTTCCCCTGGAAGGTCTAAAAGAAAGACTGCCTAAGCAATCTCTTCCATCTGTAGATTTTTGTTTCTAGAAGTCCTCCACAGATTTGAAGGGTGCATAAAGAGAAAGCAAAGAAGTTAAGGGATTGCACTACCAAAGTCTAGATACACAACATCCATGGCCTTTCCTTCATCACTAAGCAGGTCACTTTGTCATGGAAGCCAATGATTTAGCCAATCTAAATCCCATATACTTCTGTGCAAATCTTACCATTTGTTTTTCTGTCATTTGTTGTGGCCTTCCACTGAAATTCATGTCAAACTGAGCTAGATGCTAGAGGCAGTAGGCTACTTGATACCACAAAAATTACTCATGTAAGGAAAGTTCACAGAAACCTATCTCTGTCATTACTCTTCAAACACACACATTAAAGTATTAATTTTTTTCTTGTTCAAGTGTAAGAAAAACTCGAAGTCTAGTACACAGGGATGCCAGCAAATCAAATAACATTTTGCACACAAAGCCCAAGAGAAATGCACTTGCAGTAACATATTTGGGACCTTTCTTGTGCATAAACCTGACTCACTGCATTTAATACTGGCATTACAACCTATGTAGTTTTTCTTTTGTTCTTCCACAACGGAGAGGACAAACTTTATCAATATAACCAACTGGAGGTCTTGTTTTCCCTTCCCATCCAAACCTTGTACCATAATCAATAGGCACTTTGAATAAATAAATACTGCTGAATCGGGTCCTTGATTAGTTTTTTATTTATACCACAAAGACCACAAGATTCAGGGGTTGCCAAGGCAACACCTCTTCAGCCTCCTTACATTTATGTTTTGATATGAAATCTCTCATTACACAAATGTATCACAACACCATTCAGCATGACAGGCTATTTTACAAATATGCCTTCAGATAACAGACAGCTATATTCTTCTCCTAAGTAGGAGAGAAAGGATGGAATAAGGTTACTTTCTACTAAGGGGGAGAGAGGAGGGGCAAAATGGCATTCCAAGCTATACAGGCTTTAGTAGGACACTATTACTTTAATACGACTTTGCATCCTGGGCCTCCCATTACAGCCAATGAATTTTGTACTACTTGGCCAAAAATCCTCAAAAGGGAAGGAAGGAAACTAAACAAAACCAAAAAACACCAACTGCACCACATAAGTATAGTCTGAGGTGCTAGAATTTTGAGTAACTGAAACTGACAACTGTGTATAAAAGCTTTACTGAACCGTTGGAAGTCTGATACTCCAGCGTATGATTTTTAGAACTACAAAGCAGGCAAAGTTTAGTAAATCACAAAAGACTTACTAGGAACCTACTGGCACTTTTTGAAACTAGATTTTGAGGTCTAAGGTGGTACTTAGCAATAAATCACTAGTCTTCTTTCCTGAGCAGTATTCATTACATAATACTCTACCTACAGTTATGCTCCAGGATCCTTTGGCAAAGCCAGGCTCCTGCAGGGGAAGGAGGAGTCTGTTAAGGACGGTTACTTCTGCGTCATCTTTTAGCCTGCAAGGCTAAAGTCTGAGTTTCAGCAGGCTACAAACTGACCCAGAATGAATAAGACATGTCTGGCTGGCTGGGTTAGCAGCAGGATGGCAATAGAACACTTCCAAATGTATCCCTCCAAACTCTTCCTTGTGCCCTAGCATCCTCTGTGCTGCCAGGAGGCTTTCCAGAGATGGTATCACTAAAAATCAGCTAATTCTACATCATCTGCAGGCATTTCAGTATAAGCTGAGAAAGCTGACTTTCCTAAAGAGAAGATTATTACAAGAAAGAATATGCATAGATATTTGTAGGTATGGAGAAAATACGAAAATTGAAATGATATCTGATTACGTGTTTTTACTTCTTCCCTCACTCCCATTTCTGGCTTGTAATCTCCCGTTCAGCTTTTCTCACCGTGACCCTGTGACACACCGACCATTCTCAGCAGTAAACAAAATAAATCCTACGGTGTGCCACCAGAGGAAAAGGAGCGAAATTCCCACTGGAGGGCGCATACAGCACTAGCAAAGCCATCGCTCCTTCATCCCGACAATTATGTCAGCCCCAGGTCAAAGACAACGGCCCCCAGCCTGCAACGACAAAATAACACCACTTACAGATACTTCTAGCTGGATCTACCAGCAACTCCTCAATCATCACAGAGGGCCCGTTTGTATGGTTTCTACAAGAAGAAATCTCTCCTCACTTGTGAAGGATGGCACTGGAAAACGCCTTACACGGCTGGATTGTTTATGGGCTATGCCATCTGCTGTGCTCTCAGCGTGCTGCTCAAGAGTTCAGGGCATGGCCTATCTTGGGCCATCTAACTGCATCCAAAGCCTCGCTGCACTGTTTACAGAAGGAGTTTCACTACACAGCCAACTCCTGCTGTAATCCCAAAAGATCAAAGTGGTGTCAGACTGTGGATGTGCGCAGAATTCCCAATTTCACGCATTACAGAGGAATGTACCATTTGTGTTGTTCTTTACATCCCCCACCATCATGTTGTTTTCTCACTCCCTAAATTGTTCAGGTGATGAATCAAATGACCACCTAGTGGCCGTTCCAAGTCCTTCAGGCCATGCTTTCGATCACCTTTCTATTTTGAATGTAGGAGACTCCGAAGAGCACAGATTTTACACCTGAAGTTCAAGGCTCCAGAATTTAAAACAAACAAATAGCCTACCCAGAAAAAAAAAAAAAAGTTTCTGGAGAGACACATTCTATGTAGGACAGCAAGAAGGCTGACATCAGAATCAGGTATCACGCTACCATCCAGTCAGTCCTGACACATTTCCATATAAAGTGGGCCATGGAAACTGGAGAAGAGCCAGTACAGCAGAAAACCTTCAGGGTTATTTTGCATAGGACTATGCAAATTCTTCACAAAGCTGAGGGCTTTAGATCTGAACAATTTGCTTATCAACTTTCACCAGCACTAAAACTCATACAACTAGCCTTAAAAGAGAGCATATTATTCTGAACAATATTGCTGAACAAGTAGTTGAATAAAATCAATAACTTGCCCTAGGGACTTTTAAGATATATGTTTCCTTAAATATTGGCAGATATGCAGGTCAACAAAAAGGAAGATTGATTTCTGGATAAACAGACTAACTGTGATGTTAAAATGTGGTGTGAAAAGAGAAACTGTCAATGAAAACATTTTAATGCTCATTTTAGTGAAATGATGGGAATATTCAGGAAGTGCTTGGAATCAAGAAACTGTCACAGCCCCATCTGTCCATCAATGACACTGTGTAACAACCTCTCCAGCCTTAATGCTCTTATCATTTACACCTTGCTGATCAGAATGCATTCCTTCTTGTCCAGCAATATATTTGTATTGATTAATGTAATATAATGACCATGCTGGTTGCATCAGCAATGTTAAAACAAATTGATCTTAGCTAAAAAAGCCAAGTCAGTCTTATTTTTCCTGACCCAGTGCTGTCATCTCATCTGCTCACTGATACATGTTGTGCCCCAAACTGGCCCTCAGCAGAGTAACCCCAGACCTATCGCTGCAGAGAATCAGGGAGGTGAAATAACATGTTTTCATTGTGAAACAGGCTCACTTCTGTAGTGTCAAACTACTTCCCAACAGTGTCTAAAATAACACAAATAACAATCATCATTTGTTGTTTCCTCCAGGAGAGAAATTTGTGCCATTTCCTAGGGACCTTTGGTCTGTTTTGTGCTAGATTTTTTTTTTTCAGGCTTTTGTGGGGAAGAGTGAAATAGTTTATGTCTTAGGATTTGGGATTTCTTAGTTTTACATCAGAGGAGATACAAGAATCAAGAAAATGTCACCCTGCCTATGAAAAGAGTGGCTGAGATCAGCAGCAGTGGTCAGTTCTTGGAAGAAATTGCATGCAAGCATCTTTCCCTCCAAGATCTTTCCCACAAACACCGGCTAGGAAATCTGTATTTCCAGCACCAATCTATCTGTATTGGCACATAAAATAAAGGCAGGTATCTATTCCCTACCCTGGGAATGGAAGCACCATTGAGTAACAGAGCAAAGAACCAGTCAGTTACACTCCATAAGCCACTCAAATATACGTGCTCAAAGCCATTTGTTGTGCTTCATCCCTCCCCTCCACAGTCCCCTCTGTAGCACACATAAATCAAACAATGACAGTTGCAGCATTATTTCTTCTATGCCCTCCCATTGCTCCTTCCCAAATCCTCACACCTCCATGAGTAGATGAGCTGTTATACAGCCCTGTATACACACACACACACACACACACACACACACATTCATATATAAGCCATCCACTCTAAGGAGAGGATGGGAAGCCCCAAATGAAAGCAACATAACTTTGTGAAAGCATGGCAAATGCCAAGCCCTTGCATCCATACTGTGGCTATGCATGGGTCTGTACTACAAAAGTATACTTTGGAAAACAATACAGATGGGGATAAGGAAGATCCGTCTCCTAAAGACACCAGCCTCCAGCAAAAATTGAAAGCAATTCCTGTGAAAGCTGCTGAAATGTGAGCAGATGTTACAGGAAGCGTGTATATAAAGTATATAAGCTTGTTTATACAGTATGCATACGATACACACATCTATGTTCTAGTTTAAATTTCTAGTAGCAAATTTTATGAAAAAATAAACACAGAACACCAAAGCTCTTTTGAAGATGAGCAAACAATGAATTAAATTCAGTTCCTCACAGAGTAACTTACTCCGTAAAACATAATACCACGATGTTTAGTGGCTTCTTAATTAAGTCTTAACTAATGATTCCCCACTAGTAAATTCAAAATTTTACTGCTGCTTTTTTTCCAAGATGTTCATGATTTTCTGTCAGGATGGCAAAGAGTTACCAAAACACTCATCAGTGAAGTTTTTCCCACAGTATCTTCCCACTGTATTCCTGTTGTCATTTATGTTTAACATCAGAAATATACTGTTAAGCACTTCCTTGCTTGCATTATCATAGATTATCATAGATAATGCAAACCAAGTTCCAAGGACAGCACTAAGTATATGAAAGAGGTAATGAATAATCTGTCTAGACAAGAGATGCGAAAACACTGTTCCTCTTCTCTCAGTTCTGCCAGCTGCTAACAGCTGGGACACCAAGCTGAATACTTGGTAATGCTTACACCTCTTATATCAAGAAAAGAAATAATTAGCTTTTTCTAAACCAAGAAAAAAATTAAATCTTACCAACATCTATTTAAGGATTAAATCCCCATTTTACTGATAGGTTATAATGGCGAGTAAAGCCAAGGGCTATTTCGCATTCTTATCTGGCACACAGATAAATCAGTAAGCCTCAGGTAACATGTGACACTCACCTGGTGCAGCTTTTGCCAGAATTCAGGTCCATCCTCCATTTTTCTTAAGCTTGGTGGAATGTACCAAAAGCAGATGTTTGCATACTCCGGCTAAACAAGAGAACAAGTGTTTGCTTACAAAATGAAATAGACGGGACAGGGTTCCATGTTATAGCTTTTCAAAGATTTCTGCTTTATTTTTGGGAGGGGGGACAGAGGGGGGCTGAAGCCTTTGAGTTTATACCCTTTTTTTTAAAGCCTCCTTCTCCAAGTCACCTTTTGTTTCCCTTTTTTTTTTGAAACTAGAAATAATTTTTCATATCATCCATTTCTCTTCCTGCTGCCAAGGGCTCCTTTTTAATTTCTTCTTCCTGCATCCATCTTTAACTCTGTTTTACTCAGTAAAAAACTTTGGCTAGAAAAAGTATAAGAGAGGCACAGAAAGGTAACTTACAGAAATCATGTTTGAAGCAACTTTAAAGAATACATTTTCCTTTTAGTGTTTTGGGGGTTTTTTAATGGAAATTTCCAATGATGCCTTTTACACAAAACACAAAAACTGAGTTTAACTGACCACTTAACACTTGCACACCTAGTCATTTTTCTACTGAACAATGCTAATCTCCTTTCATATCATAGAGCACACTATACAGTGCTGGAGTTAATGCTGAATTTCTCAATTCCCACATTTTATAAGAATCTCAAAACACCTTGCAGGGTGTGCACCATATCCTGAATGTATCTTGCCTAATATCTAAGCAGGCTTTTTGAGCAAAGACTGAGACTCCACATCTCTGCTTCTCTCCAAGGAAATTTTGCCTTTAAACTCAGCAGAGTCAGCTGCAAGACTCCCAGCAAAAGTGGCTGTTCACCATGCATTATAAAATAAGGCATTTTGTGCTAATGAGGTTTCTGTATCATGTATGATTGAGAAAATGTTCCCAGCAGGCCAGTCCAGGGTCCCTATACATTTCCTGCTGATTTGGAACTTTTTTGTTTACCTGTATAGAGAACAATAATATGAGGAATAGATGTACCTTCTGATCCTATCCAACATGACCCATAAATCACTAAGTCAATCTTGACCTACACTATTTGCAGCACAGCATTCAGATGGCATCTAGATTATAACACGGATTATGATAATTTGGACTGTGAACTCACACACCCCACTCCTCTCCCACATGCCATCCTCATTAGTACTAGCTGAAAGAAAAAAACACTGTTAAAAGGGAGCTTGATAGCTGAGTCACACCACCTCTGTGCCCCACACTGTGGATGTGGCTGCTATTATAATCCCAGGCAGTCTCCTGAACGAGGAGAGCCCACCAGCTGAGACATGTTCTTTCATGAAAGGCCACTGAAAGCTGCTCATATCATTTTCCGCTTCACTTCAAAGCATGCATTAAATACAATTTAATCATCAAGAAGAATATCATTGTCAGCAGGAACTGAGCTGCAAACCTGCCATGTGCTGCCGCTGAATGGAATAAAGATCAGTTCTTAAAGTCCCATTTCTTTCCCCAAAGAGTGTGCATTGAGTACACACATAAACACAGACCCTGAAAAGGCAGCGCCTTCCCCATAGGTACAAGCACTAGCTCACTGTTACAGGGTTTATTGCAGAACTATTTAAAATCAGATGGCAGGAGCAGACAGATGGCATACATTACCATATTGCCATTGCCTATATTGCCTTCTTGATTATCTCAGTTTGCTTTCACACGTCAAACACATCATGGCCCTCTGAAAATACCATTCACCCCAGGAAACTACCCCCAGCCATGCTTCACACTCTATTTCTGGTTATCTTGTCACAGGTCTTATCCAGACAGGTAAGCAATTACACCACAGAAGAGTCCAAGATGACTCAAGCACAAGTAGCATTTCCAGGCCATAGAGCAATTCTCATTACAGGTTTTTCCTCACTGCATGTATCAGAGGATCATCTTCCTAAGCCTTTTGTCTGAAGCCCAACTTTCTTTCAGAAAGGGCTTGCATAGCTGGGCCTCGCTGCCTCACAGCAGCCTTTCTTTGAATTCTCATTGCTAATCCCCCCGCACACCTGAAAACTTTCTCAACCCTTTCAACTTCTCAACCCATAGAAGAACTCAAGTTCTTTCTCATAGTCCATACTACCTCTCCCTTCATACCATACATACCAGCACTCCCTTCAAACCCACTTTTAATCCAGGTGTCCCATTCCTGCAGGAACTACACAGCAGCCTCTGCTCTAACCAAGGGTTTTCACATCTACAGCAGATCTGGGCTCTCTGCTAAGATCTACAATAGCTAGAAATGGACAGCTTTTAACAGACTTGCCACTTTCCAAACCCCATCCTGTGCTGCTGAGAGTTAAAGAGAAAAGTTTACATTGTATGAATAGTATAAAATATTTCTCATATTTTTTATTTTGTGTAGCCTAACCTGGAATGCTCATGGTGGCACTTACTCCACTTCCCATCCTCCTCCATGTACTCTCTTCCTCCTGATCCCACATACCAGCCTGTCTTTCAAACAAGTACACTTCCAACAATGCAAAAGTTTCTTATAAAAATGACAGGTCTTTGCAACATCCTCAGATATCAGCCTTTTTAACCAAAGAGCTGAGGACAGGTGGAAAAACAGTACTGAAGCTCTATTCCCTTCACTCACTCTCCCCCAAGCAAGATCACCAAACAGGAAATAAGCTGACAGGTTTAGTAAAGACAAGTGAAACACACAACTCTTGGGTAGTTTTTAGGAAGATGGGAGTAGAAATAGAATTAGGGAAAAAAAAAATTGGACTTTAACAATGAAAAGTCCATTTTTAGGATCAAATCATTTTTCTATCCAGCACACAATCTTATCTGTAGGTCTGGCAAGCACTGCTTTTTTACAGCCAGCCTCTGCACTCTGACAGAAAAGTACTCCATCTACAGCCCCAAGGCACTACAGGACCAGAAGCCAGGAAATTAGGTAGAGTGATGGTAGGGAATACAGCACATGTTATGTGTGTTCAATCATATCTGTGGATCTCCAAAACATAAACTTACTAGATTAGATACTTTAAATACAAATTGGTAATTGACTAAAAAGAACAAAATCAAACAATGGACACTTCCTAACAAAAGCAACAGTCAAATTCACTTTTCACTTACCTCCAAAAGAAGCTGAAATCCCTCTCTTTTTTTAATTTCCTCCACTAGATATCTGTAATTAAAAAACAGGGGTTTAAAGCATAGAACAAAACAATATAAAACAACAAAAACCAGGGTCTTAAACATGTACTTCTTTTTCCTTTTTTTTTTTTTCCCCAGCACTGAGAAAACAACAGAGTTAAACCTCGTTTCTACCTGCTGTGAAAATGCAATAGCTATCAGTTCCTGGAAACAAAAGAAGGCTACAGCAAGCCAAGGAGCACTGAGGAGAAGCCAAATTCTGTCCTCAGGCACAGATTTTCAGCAGAGCCACATGGCACAAACTGATCCTATTTGCATCAGGTTGTGAACTTTCCCAATGCAAATTTCCACTGATGTTGCTCTTTACAAATTGATACCTCCATCCCTTGTTCTCAAGAGCTGATGCTGTGCTGACACGTTATTTCGTGGTTACCCTCTTGCATTCTGCTGTCACCAGGATCTCTTAGTTTAGCCCAGAATCTAAAAATTTGGACATACTTCAAGCTCAACAATTTTTTCCAGTACTGCCCACATTCCACACTGCACACAACAGTGCACCTTTCCATTCAGCCACTGCTTATGTACAACAATCCCTGGACTTCCTATGCTAACAATGTATTAAAATGGGAATTTCTTTTCTTTCTCACCTGTCAAGCAAGAAAAACCCAGAAGCCTTCAATGGAAAGATGGGTTTGAATTAAAATTTTGATACAAACAATTTCAATTTACAGAAATTTTTTAAAACATGGCTGCAATTTTGTCATTGCACATATCACACAGGAATTCTGAAGCAAAGGAGGACAAAGATGGGACTTCTCTCTTTCTTCTCCTCCCTTCAAAGCCTTCCAAAGAAAAATTTCAAAGAATTCACCTCAAAGTCACGCTGCTTTTCCATTCCAACAAAATTTTAGTCTTCTACAGGAAGATATTGCTGTCTAACATTAATAAACCCAACACAGTTAAACAACTAATTGTGCACAAATCTGTTCTTCTCTTGCATTCACTATTTGGCATTTTTCTGCCTGAAGCTCCATTACTGGTCATCACACTAGTAATTCTTTTAGTTGAGAAAGAGAAATACCGTGAAAATAACCTCCCTTGGTCCTACCCACATGCCTGAAACTTGCCCCCGCAGGGACACCTCTAGCACAGTTGTCTCTGCAACGCCTTCTCCTCAGCAGACGTGCTGCAGAAACAGGCTGGCTGGGGAAGCAATAAACAATACCCTAGATGGCACGCATCTTTCAAAACAGCGCCTGGGGAGTTGTCACGCTGTTTATCATTAACAAGTGCTGTGCCTGTGACTCATTACCTCCCAGCACACATCCCAGCAAAGACACTGCTGCAGTGGAGGGCTGGTGCCCACAACACGCAGCTCAGGGAGTGGTGTTCCTCTCACTGGAGCAAGCCAAGGTCCTGGTCATTTCTGCCATGACCATTCAGACCCTCCTGTGCACATTTGTTTGTTATCTGGCTGTTAATGCCCACATTGTTGATTAGGTTGAAAGAGAGGCATGATTATCTGTAGGGTAATTATCTTATGTCAAAAAAGCTTGCTGCTTCTGTCCTGCTTATTAGAAGATACTTGTCTGTGCCGTAAAACCAATATTCAGCAACATCAGTAGGTTATTCATATGACAGTAGCCTTCAATTTTTTTTTTCTTTAATAAATTATGAAAGAGAAACCAATGCATAATCACTTTTTTTTTTTTTTCATTTTAGGTCTTGAATTTTTAGAGCAATTTTGCAATGCTTAATACCTTTCCCTCTTACCTCAACTGCCTTTATTTTATATGACCTGGGCATAAAATCTGACATAGGCTACCTGATGTTGGTCAGGTTCACAACACTGTTAATCATGTTCTTAACTACACTGCCAATAACCTAAGAAGGCAGCCATTAGAAAATCCATCGCCCATGATTTATCTTGCCAGGATCATTTGATGGCAGTGGAGCAATTTACTTTGTGCATCTTTCCACAGCTGACAGTGAAGTTTTATTATCGTGTCACAGTTGTAGTATGTCAGAAGGGCTTCAGTCTTAGTGAAGACCAAGGTACACAGAGAAATGTCATTTGCTATGATTAAGCCTTGCAGAAAATGAGGGGTGGAGATCTGCAGTGAAAGTAGACATATGTCTGCTAACAGTGGGTGTCAGAAGAGGAAACAGGCAGAAGAACTCCAAAGAAGATGAAGCGTAAAATGCAGAGGTGCTTATATAGTAACTATAGTTGTATTCCAAAAGCAGTTTACTTCTATTTTCTTTTTAATGTACTTTATAAAGCAACATCCCTGCATCAAAAATAATTGGGGGGAAGAAAATGAGCAAAAAAAAAATTCTGAAGTGATCAGCTGGATGCTCTACTCTAGGTATTTTAAAAGCAAGCCTTTCCAAATAGATAGCATCACAATGTTCCTGGGACATTTAATACCCTTAAAGAGTGATTCATCTCCAGAACAAGAAGATATTACTGGAATAGCCAATAGGCAAAGCTTGCTGCATCAGAAATACATGTCTGCAATCACCCCAAAAAAAAAGAAATCTTGCTCTTAAATTGTATGGTGAGTGGACTAATTCCAGAATTAATCCAAGTCTGCGTTCAGGAACACTGAAATACTGCCCTTGCAATCAAAGTAACATCCAGTGTAACAAATGAGGAGAAAGCCTGCACAGCTGAGTAGTTAGCAAACCTGGTACAGTGCCCATGTCCATGCAAACTCAAGATGTCAATGCCACCACTGTGAACAACCTATTTCATCAGATAACATCTCAAAATTAAATTTCCTCCTAATGGAAAAACAAGCCAAAAACCAGAAGAGACAAGCCAGTCCCTCTTTAGAAGTGTTACCAACTGAATCCTAATGTTAAACAGAAATATCGATCCCAGAAAGGTCATTAATCACTACGCAGTCAGTCAAATGACCTTGGCCAGTGACCTTGATAAGGGTGAATTGCCCTACGGATGGTGGAAAAAACTACTTAATCCAAACAGACAAAGAATAGTACAATGCTTCGCAACAAAAACAGGGTGCAATTTAACCAGCAGATATTACAAACCACATAATCAGCCAAAAAAAAAAGAGTGGCTTTAAAGAAATAAAATAGAGAAAAAATTCACAGCTTTTTTGAGCTTTTCTGGTTTTGGTTCTTTCTTTTTAGTCCCTTCAAATCCACTCTGGGTCTAGGGCAGGCATATTTTTATTTTTTCTTTACATAACTTCATTACAGTGAGACTATTCCTTTAATTTTCATTGAAGTAAACATTCAATTCTTTTCTACTTGTTATTTCATATAAAAAGTAAAATGTCAATATCAATTATTTGACTTAAGGCAGTGTGTAGCCAGTTTGGTGAAGTTTTCATTGTGCTTTGTCTTGTATAAATTCTGAACAAACATTTTACTTTAAGTGAACTTTTTTTAATGGGACATTATGTTACTTCAAAATAATTTCTTCTAAGAGAAGAGAAAACCACCTGTGTATGGAAGTTTCCTCCCGGAAACCAAGACATCACCATCTCTTTATAAACACCTTCTACCATGAATTTTTCTGAATTCACTTTTGAAACTCACTTCTGCAAGACCAAAAACTTAGTGAAATTGAGGAGGACAGGTGTGGGGAAGATCACAAGAAAAAGGTGTTTCAGTCCCTAACAGAACATACTCTAAGCATTAAGAACTTCAGCAAACTTGTGGAGAAAAACCCCTCAGTATGTGAGAACAATATTGCTTTCATACACCTCTACTAGATCCTAACATTAACACAATGTCCTCATATGAGTTTTCCATGAGCAGTTTTTTGCATTTCCTCATTCATGAGGAATGATGTGAACAGGAAAATTTGCTTCTTGCCAGACACAGCTCAGATTCTGGCACATAGGACTTCTTTTACACCGACACCAGAACACACAGTTGAGCTAAAAGAAGGTGTTTCTGTAAACCTGTCCTGTGTCTAGTTCAGATAACATAAATGCTCCACAATACAGATAGATAGCTTAATTTTGACTTCTATGTTTACCAACATCTACACTTATTGCTGAAAACAATAATTACAATTAAATATTGTAGCAAATGCAATAACATTAATTATTATTGTTATTAGTTCCTCCCATTATACACAAACAAAAGGAGAGAGGGAAAATGTAACCATGGGGTCTGTTCCAGGATATGGAGTATCAGCAGTGCCAATATTTCAGCCAATCAAACAGACTAGACATATTCTAAGCTGTGAGGCAGTACCTCGCCAAAGCCAGTGCCCTGTTTACTCTCTCCTCAAGGCCTGTTGTTCCCAATGCTTTCCACATAAGCCAGAATTTGAATGCATCCGGACGTCTGCTGCACTGAATGGACTTGTCACCAGTGTCGTAGCTGACATCATAGAACTTGTCCTGCTGGAACAGGTACGCAGCCTCGGCAGAGTAACATTTCTTCAGGAGGCCCTATGAGGAAATGCGGCAGAGACTTAGATTGATGATAAGCACTTTCAAACCTCTTCACAAGGCAAAGCCTTTATTTTCCTGTCTGTACCAACTGCTCATTTAAAAAGATCTGGATATGCAAGATACTATCCAAAGCTTATGGTGTGGTTTAAGAACCCCAGATGAACCTAAACTCAGTGAAGTCAGCACTGACAACAGAGAAATTTTTTATTATTATTATTTTCTTCATAATGTCATGGAAGAGTGTCAGGCTGGAGAGGAATTTTGACTCAGATCTCAAGGAACCATGGGAGTGGGTACCACAGAAACAGTTGCCCTAAAATATATATGGATGTCAAAGAGAGAAAAGACAGAGACATCTATGTTCACTGCTCCAGTCTTGAGATCGCAGAATCACAGAATATTCTGAGTTGGAAGGGACCCACAAGGATCATCGAGTCCAACCCAAGTGAATGGCCCGTTCTGGGACTGAACCCACAATCTTGGCATTATAACCACCATAATCAAGAACAACCCCTGAGGAACTTCCTACATGTTCACAAATGGCTCAATCTGTTCCTGCTTTGGTTAGTTGCAGGTAGGGAAGATTTTAGTCCCAAGAAATAAATGTTTAGCCCTTACCACCAAATAGTCATTATTTGGATTTAGCATAGGTTGTCTGACTGTTTGAGCAGAAAAACCACAAGGAGATTAGGACCACCCAATTTTCTTCTCTTTCACAGTTCAGACAAATATAACATTTGAAAATAAACTTAAGAAAAGATACTTTCACACATGCTAATTATGATTTCTAAATAAAATTATTTTTATTCAGCAATCTCCAGCCTATAGCTTCTGAGGGGCAACCTGGGCAAAGACGAGCAGCAGAAAACAGACAAAGATTAATGATTAGTGTGGCAAGTTCCAGCAGAGGACAAGGCTGGGAAACAGAAAGCACAGAGGCTCTTACAGGCTCAAAGGTACAGAGGAAGAGAAGAGACACAGGAATGGCCACTGGCTGAAGAATGAAATATCAAAATATATTCTGTAATACTATGAAGTAGAGAGAAGGGCTGGCAGAAAGCAGGTGACAAGAGCAGAGATGAGGGTGGCCCTAAGAGGGGCCCAGGA
The DNA here is from genome assembly GCA_013397115.1 of Edolisoma coerulescens. NCBI lineage: Eukaryota > Metazoa > Chordata > Aves > Passeriformes > Campephagidae > Edolisoma > Edolisoma coerulescens. Next base: position 849,159 of record VWZW01002445.1, read on the forward strand.
GACAGAAAACAGATCTGTCAGTGCTAAGCAGAAGAGCACAACTCATTTTACAATTCAGTATCACTCTTCAATTTGAACCAACAAAAAAAACATTTCACTTTTCACCCTTTTTTCTGCATCTGCTGCAAGTCTGATTTTGAAATGCCACAGTGTCTGATATCACTCTTAATCAAAGTGTCATATTCCCACAACAGAGGTACAATTCTTGATCCGCATTCCAATACCCTACTTACGACTTTGGGACTGGCAATAAAATGGAGTAAAAAGGCCAAGACAAAAAAAATATATATATAATTAATGGACTGGCATACACAGAATAACTCTGCCTCTCTCCTAGACTTTTTGATTCCCTCCAAAAAAACAAAGCAAATAAAAAACCTCACCTACACACCTATTTGTAGAGCCCAAAAGGAGAACACCACCACCAAGGGCTCTCCACTACTTCTGTAAGGGTTTGACAATCCCATTGAAATATTTTTTTGATAAAACTAGAGCAAATTTGGTCTGAACTCTTCAGGCACGGGAGCAGCACGTTCAGCCTTGTGAAAAGACAGTTTATATGACAGCTTGGGGGGAAAGAAGGGCCAGTCTGCTGTCCTTTTGCAGAGTGACAATGTGCAGCTGCAGCACAGGGTAGCCACAACTGGAAAGCCAGTGCTGAACGCAGTATTTTGCAGCATATAAGATTCTAACACCTACTTTCCAATTTTCTCAAATAAAGAAAGGCAAGAAGATGACATCAGAAACCACAGAACAGTCAAGCACTGAGGCATCCATACTTCACAGTTTTTAAAAGCTTGGTTTTCTCTGGCTAGCAGCTGAAAAACAAGGAACAGGAGTCATTCTGTCAAGACATCGTGCTCTATTCATTTAGACCTTCCTACCTTTGCTTTTGGGAGAAAAACAAGTTTTACTAGACATGGTGTTAAAAAAACAAACAAACAAAAAAAAAAAACCCAAGCAAAAAGGCAGCAACATCCACAAATTTAATCTAACTGCTTTGTCTCTTACTGACTTAAAATTTTGCATCGTGTATCTGCAGTGAGTGTACAGCAGGGTTGAGCAATGTGGCACTATCTCCTGCCTTATCAGAATGCAATGCAGCTGCACAATAGAGGACATCACAGAATAGTAGTTCTCCTCATGCCTGTCATCCGATAAATAGTAACTACTGTTTGTCACAGGAAACCTAAATGCAGTTGGCAATATTACAAAAGACTGAGAAGTTCACTTAAGATCACAGGACAGCAGCAGAGTTACACAGTTTTTAAAAAATGCTCTAGAGTGAAAAGGCAACAAATACTTTGATGGCCCTGATGAGCTCAAATTCCTGGGAATGTAGTTCATTTAAAAAAAAAAAAAGGCAGGTACTGTCCTAGTCTCCTGATGAATCTGAAGGTGAAAATCCATGTTGGTTTGATGATCCTTTTCCACCTGCTTATTTTACTAAGAATGCAACATGCTCAAGAAATCCTGCTGAAGATACTGATAGGATCAATCTCCAGAGGCAAGTACAGTGACATCCTCCTGCATGTCACTAGAGCAGAGAGGAAAAGAAACAAAAATCATCCTTTATGAGAAAGAGAGAAATATTCCAGAAGAAAGGTGGAGGAGGAAGAGAAGGGTAAAAAAAGGGAATGGATGACAAAAAAAGAGTCATCTCAATTTTCCTAGTCAAATGATGAAAAAGTAGAAGGAAAAAAAGAAGACATAAATATGCCTTAAATATATTTTCTATCTCAACGTTCTCAGTCCCAAGAAGACCCCGACAGTTTTCTACACAGTAACTGAGCTGCTCCATCTGTTCAGAAAAATTGCAGAAGTTTCATTAGAACTGCCCCATTTGACAACTTTGAGTTTCTTTCTTCAGCATCTTTTATCTTTCTCCCCTTTTTAATGCAAGTGCTCAGCCTTGTAGTCAGTCTGTTAAAGTTTAGGAAATGGAAATACTATTTTCATAGAGGCCTCAGTCCACTATGAAGTTTCAAAGAGCTTTTGATTTTGATGAAGTCTATGGATAGTTTCTGTGTGTTCTAATTAATAGCAAATTGATGAAAATATATTGATACTGAAAGCAAGAGCTCCAGTTTCATAATTCAACATATTTTTCTCATTGAACAGACTTACCTACAGCAAGTCTTCTGATCTCTTTTCATTTTCATTGCTAGTTAAAAGTGAATTTCAATTTCATTAATAAAATATCTTTTTCCCCAAGACAAGCATCTCCCTGATTTGCCTTATCTGAGGCAATAAAGACAATCTTCTGAATAACATACTTGAAAATTGTCAAAAGCAGTGCAGTGTGAAAGGACACTATAGCAATTCACTTCAAGAGGTGAGAAGGAGCTCTCAGTCATACCAAACCCAAGCAAAAGCAATGAGAATAGAGCATTTCCTGCAGCTGTCCTGGAAAAGAATCAGAGACGTAGATACCTCTATGATATTTCTAATGATAAGGAAGAGATCACGTGTGGATGGCTACCATCCTCACCTTAATCAATTATATTCTGTACTAAACTGAGATTTCATTAGCTACATTGAGACTTTATTCTTAACTAATAAGTAAAAATTCTGCTTATTACCTAGAACTGATTCTTAATCACCTAAACTAGTGCTTCACTCTCACTGGTCACAGAACTTTGGCACTGGTGACAAACAGTATTCTCTGTTTATGTGTAGACAATATTCATACAGGTATGGATGACAGCAAGGACAAATAAGAGTAGCTCTGTGGTTTTATGTACAACCCAACACCCAACACCAATTTCTAGCATTTTAAGAACATATAAGACCAAAACTGACTTCACCAACGTTTTGAGATTATTGGTCCATCTAGCTTTGTGTTTAAACAACTCATATGTTTCGTGCAACTCGTGACTCAGCAATACCAGTGTTTTCTGAGTAAGACTATCGTGTTGGAGAAGTGATGAAAGTTAGTCAGGGCATGGCAGTGATAAAGGAATAGCTCAGCACTTCTTGAGCACTTTAAGCACTGAAGAACTGCAGTCATTGATCTGAGCTTTTACAAAGGATTAACCAATCTCTCTTTCCCTTTGGTGAAAATTCTTCTCTCTTCTAATCAAGTCAAATACATATTCCTCTTTTCTATCTCTACCTTCCTTGGAAATATTCCAATTTTATTTCACTAAGTCTGGAAGAAACTCTTTTATCAGCATTTCACTGTGGTTAATCTTTTTTCTGTTTTTTTTTAAATCTGAAGAGGAAAATATTTAATTACAAAGTTTGTCATTCTAACAAGCCAGCTGAAATGTCTTAAATATATTAATACTGCCAAACCCCATTGAAGCAATGTGGCAAAAGAAAAACCCAAACCAAAAAAAGAGCCACTATTACTTTTATTAATGGGAAATTACAGTGTTACCAGTACAACTGAAATGTGATGACATCTTCTAAAGATTATTTTTCATACGGAAAGTATGAAAAAGAAAAACTGAAGGGGATTAGCTTGCTCACTTATAGTCAACTAAGCCTAATTCTGAAGTATTCCACAATTTTCAAATGGACCTCAAAGCAAACGGGAAAACAGGCTAGCAAAACTTCCTTAATCAGTCTTTCAAAGGCAGATAAGGCAATTCATAAATGGGATTTAACATTCGTGATTAACATTTTGCTGCTTTGATGTCTTGCAGAATTCAGCACTTCAGAATCTACCTGAGGTTCCTTGAACATTCACCAGCAGAGCAATGTGCGCCAGACTCTTCCAGCTCACATCTCAGCATCCAGTTCCCACTGATGCATCCTAACCACAGTGTGAAGGAATTATGTTCCTGTATAAACATGTGCTTCATCTTAACCATAGGTATTTATGTGCTTTAGGAGAATTGGAACAAGCTCCCAAGTGAGAAACAGATACATGTACTCTTCCCTTCTCTTACTGGTGCAAAAATAGCATTTTTAATGGGAAACTGGATTCAGCTGCCTGTTCTGGTATGGAAAGGATCAAAGTGAAGCAACACTTTTCTGTCAAAGTGTCTTAAATATGCATTTGATCTTTTTTTTCTTAAGGATTTATATTCCAGCTAGTTAATAAGAAAGTACTGAAATCTGTATGCGTCTGTTTGCATATAAAGACTGCACTGGCACATACAGAGAATGAGTAAGAGCCAATTTTCCAGGAATTAGACACAGAGTAAAACACCCTTTCTTCCCGATGCAGCAAAATCTGCTTTCCAGAACATGTCTCATTGTACAACAGGATCTGATGCTGGGATCCATAACACTTCTGTTTTCACCCCTCGGAGGCCTAGGGTTCAGCTCTACAGGTATTTCCAACACAACATTGCCTAGCTGTGGTTTAGAAGTGGAATAGGATCACTCTGCCAGACCTTACACTGCAGAGAAGGGGAATACAAGAAGGTTGCCAGAGCCCTGAAGTTGGAACAGCGTTCATAAAGTAAGTCTAAATGCTAGAGCAGCTAGAACATTTCAATCCTCTTCATTTCTTCCCTATTTCTTCCTGAGAAATTTCCGCTATTCTGTCCAAGCAGCCTAATCATTACCTGGGGCGATATCTATGTACTGGGCCTAATTAGTTAAAAATACAGCACTGAAATCTTCCCAAGCCTGCAATTAAGACACCATCCTAATCTTAGTCAATTGCTTCATTCTGTTTGTTTTTCAGCTTGGAATAAAGATAAAGCGATGGATGGTAAACCTGAAATCTAACCCTCTTTAATCCCACAGACTCTAGTCTAAGGAAATGAGGTGGCACACTTCTCTTTGCTGTCCTGCCATGTCTCACCCCTGAGCTAGAGCAATCAGCTCCAAGGAAGTGCTGATCACCAACTATGCTCTTTGGTCCTCATCAGTTCTTACTAACAGAAGTTAGTAACAAATTACATGGATAGGTAACCCCAGCAGCTGAATGGAAAATATCAGGGTTTTTGACAGATATTTATAAAAGTAATTTACAAACCATGGCCACAAAATAGTGATGTAAACCTTAGGGGTTCCATATCTTTGTGAAGTTCAGTCTTTTATAACCTATGGAGTGTAAAGATAAAACTCACCCCTAATGGTGGAGAGTGGGCATAAGTTTTAGCAGGTCTGAGTTTGAAATGAAGCTTGAAATAATTAACCTCTTACTGGTTTATTTTTTAAGATAAAAAAATGCCACAAAGACACAAGAAGGGATTTTTGCTACATTGCAGAGTCATCTTGAGAACAGAGCTCTGTTGTTTGCTTGCTATGCCTTTAAATTAGTCATGGCTTTTGGGAAGTCTAAATCACCCTGCTGTGGAGGAAGAACTGGCAGAGTGAGGAAAGAAGGCTCAGCACCTTTACCTGCGTGTGCTGTGGCTCCTATCCCTCTCCCACTCTGGTGCTCCCGTACAAGGGGACGTGAAGATGAGCTCTGCCTGCTTTAAACAGACGCAGCACTGCTGCAGTCCCGATGGATGACAGCTATTCTGAGGGCTTTGATGAGCTCGGTGTTAAAGTATGCCAGGCCCAGGTGACAAAATACTCCATTCTGAATGCAAATCATGTACAGAAGTTAACTAGCAAGGGCACCAGCTGCAAAATTTGACCACTTGTGAGTACAGTGACTTGGATTGTTTTCACCCTGCTCTCTTATTCACCCTTTATTAATTGATTAGGTGGTGAAATTCAAAATAAAATAATTCAGCCTTTGTACTGCAGTATAGTAAAACTGACTGTCAGCTGTTTTCTAATTATTTCCACTTTCGTATTACAGAAATGACAGCCTAGTAGAATACAAAATAAAAAAAAAGTCAGGAGGACTTACCGCGTTGTCTTTCACCAGAAGAGCACAGCACTGGATTCCTGCCAACAGCATTTTATGGGGATTCCAGGCAACAGAATCGGCCCTGCAAAAATCACAAATGGAGAAAAGGAGGTGAAAATTGCATCTATAATCAAGGGTACTTAAGAATCAAAAAGGACCAAACACAATCCAAGCAGACAAATCAGATTTCCTGTACACCCACTCCCACCACAGGTTCAGAAATTTCTCCAACTAACACTAATTTCTGTTTTGAAAAATGCAGCACTCATGGAAGCCAACAGGCCACGTACATTTCACCTCAATCCCTGGTAAGTGAGCCCATGAACTAAATTGACTTACCTGTGGATACCATGAAGAAGTCTGCAATGCTTCCTTGATATCAAAGCTGAGCCACCCCAAGAAGCCTGTTGGAACATTTATAGAGCCAAGAAAATATTATTTTTAAAATTTTATTTTGATAATACTTCAACTAGCAATTTCTAAAGATGTCTTATCTCATTTAAAACTTAGTTTATTACATCGTCAGTGGGTTAAATTTTGCCTTTAGTTTAATCTCCTGAAATAAAGATGGCAGCCTGGGGCTGGGGTCTGAGATAGAAGAGGTGGTGGTCTGTGCCACTACGTGAGCCACAAACCAGAGTGGCCCTTCTGTGTAAGCAAGTGCAATGAACTGAAATGTCCTTGCATAACCAGACTCATTCCTGATACCAAATAGAGTTGCTTCCTTTCCCCCAGCCTTAACCTAAGGAGTGACAGCAGAAAGCCCCACTTTGCACATCTTCTACCTGCTTGCCAATTCCTTTCTGAGAAATTCACAAGGGAAAGTGCAGACAGTGATGATCTCTGCCAGTTGCAAAGTCCAGGCTCAGATTTTGCACAGATATGAAAAACAAAGTCTGCCAGTGGGCAATAGCAACATTTCTGTTACCAGCAACCCAACTGACCTTAAAATGACTTAAGACTCCCTCCAGTCATCTAAGAACTGAGTGTGTGCTCTAAGAGTCACTTAGGCCTTCTCTGTAGTGAGGAGCCTCCATTGAAACTCTTTATTTAGTTCCATCTACTCTAGACACCCATCACTGGGTGACACCTTTGAGAGATATGTCTCTCCCAAGGACTACAGAAGGAACCCAGACAACAAGATTTTATTACGCAAGTTTAACTTCTGGACAACCTGAATCAGGGAACGTGATTCTTTTTTATGAATTCTGCAAGGATCATCAGGTGCTGTGAAACTTCAGCTCCCAAACAACAACATTTATCCACAATGGAAAGGTGAAGAGACCATGATAACATTAGACATGTCACACAGTGTATTTGAGAAATTACTGCTAAATAAATAAATTAAAAAAATTATCTTCAGTATTCATGCAGGCAGAATGCACTTAAGCAAACTACCTGTGAAGCAAGCAAGGCTCTTCAGAGACACACAGAAGACATCAGTCCACAAAACAGCTGGATTCAGCTTATTTTAAAAAACTATTTGTGAAGAAAAAGAAAATTGCTGATGTAAAGATTCCTGACCTAAGCATAGAGAATATATGCTTGTTTGGTTTTTGTTCATTTTTTCTTTCCTTGAAATACAAATATGCGATAGCTGATATATGAATTTATCATCAGTATTTGCTTCACAGGCCATACATTAGGAATAATATCTGCTATCTCTGGGAGACAGGAATGGCAAAGGCTCACAAGGGAAATGAAAGGTTATTAACTTGTCTTAAAAAGTCATTCTCGTTAATGCCACACATTAATGGATCACATCATATTTTACATTGTCATGCTCACAACATCCTTGCTGAGATAAGGGCTTCTGCTCAAGCTACAGGTGGGACCTATGGTAGGAAATTGTTTGCCTCAAATTTCACAGTAATCCTGCAGAACCGTGACTTGTAACTTTGTTTCTCCAGCTAGTCCAAATTTGCCATGTTATGGGATGACAATCAAACTGAACTTTCTATTCAGAGACAAATTTTACTCTTCTCATTCTCTGATTCAATAAAGTCAAAACAGTCACTAAGTTATTCCCTGATTTTCAGAATTTATAAACAACACATTAAAATATAATACATTTTTACAAAATTTGCATCCAAAGATTTCTGTGTTTGAAAACGTTGACATTTTCACACTGTTTGTGCAAAACAGGACTAGAAAGACATTTGAGAGATCATCTCAAGAGTGTGTCACCCTCAAAGGCAAGATTAGCCATACTCCTCTCATTTCTCTCAACCACATCTTTTCTAGAGATTATTAATCAATGAATCACTTATACCTGTAATTAGCATTGAAGCGAAAAATAAAATGCAGAGAGAGAGCAGCAATTGCTGCCTCCACAGCACTCCTGGCACTACTTTCTGCCTTTGTTTTAAAAACTGCTACTGGAGAGCAAGAAGAGAGAAATTATAGTACTGAAGGTTCAGGCATCTCTACAACCTTTCAGTGTCTCCGTGTGCCACAGTACTACAAGATGAATTTGTGATCCGTCTTTCTTTACCCAATTCAAAGAGCAAGTGCTTAGGGATCCAGGGCTGACACAACATCCCCCCCCCCAAAAAAAACCCCCAAACAACAAAACAAAATAAACAAATAAACAAGAACAAACGAACAAAAGAAAAAACACAAAACTAAAACAAAATACAAAACACCATGAATGAGAAGGCACTTAAGAAGACTGAGAATCACTGGCTTTGTCCAGTTTTAAAGGCCTCTCTAATGATGGAGGCTGCACAGCTTCACCACCTAATTTGTGTGTAACGGGAATAACACATTTTTAATTTAAAGTGTCAGTCCTAAACAATGTTACCTCTTGTCACACCTTCAGTGGTCAGGGGAACAGATTGGTCCTTTTCTTTTAGCAGCACCTTTTAAAGCTTCTGTAGACTATTATGTACTGTCTATTTGTCTTTTCTAGTTTAAATAACAGCAATGCTTTCCATCTTTCCTCCTTGGTCATAATTTCTAGATATGATTCTGTTTATCTTGCTTTCCCATTTCCTGATCTTTCTCCTGTAGGGCCTTCTTGAACTGCATCTTTTTATTTGCACACAATCTAGATAAAGCAGATGGCGTACGAAGCAGAATGAAAGAATCATATTATGTACCTCCTTTATTCACTTCTGAGAGATATTTAACTCTATTTGAAAATATCACTGATTTGTGAACTAGAAAAAGATCTGGGCTTTACAGTAAAGATCTGCTTTCTAGCCAACAACCCCCAGCCTGTGTTTGTGCACTTGATTATTGCAGCTTAGAATTCTATCTTTATTGAACTGTAGCCTAGTTTTTCCTCTTTTTTCTCCGAATTGTCAAAATCCCTTTGATTTCTAATCCTGTCCTCCCACTCTCTTTTTCAGAAGTCTTATGTCATTTTCAAATTTGTCAGCATATTCTTTTTCATCCAAGTTATTTAATGAAAATACCAGATAATTTCTACCCTAGGATAGACCTTTGTGGAATCCCGCTCAAATTTTTTCCCCCTTTCAGTGAACCACCGGTAACTGCTCTGTGGGTATGGTTTTCATTCACTACCAGAGCTGCAGCTTAGCATGTTTCTCTGGCTTTTTGATGAGATATTGCAAAGACACAGTAAAGCTGACTGCTTCTCCTCCATCCACAAGACTACAGAAGGAGGGCAGATTGATCAAACTAGGCTGACACATTTTGTTTAAGAGAAATCCAGCTGAGAGCAATGCAGGGTAGGTCAAAACACGACTATTATCAACCTGTGCCCCACACAATATAATTGGTAACAAGGTACAGAAAATTACTGTGTTTCATATGCAACAAATCACTTACAGCTGAACGACAGGAATCACAGTGTTCACTGCATGATTAAGCTAATTACCTAAGCATGGGCTAATAGGTCAAACCTGATTTTCTCTACTGGTCTGATAATAAGAGAAAAAAATAGTCAAAGTCAGGACCATCAGGGAAGAAATACTCATACATAGAATTTAAAGCTATGTGAAGACAATACATGACATATATAAAGGTTGGAATGCATATTGATGATACAAAACAAGTTATTAAGAAATGCATCACAGATGAAGGTTGGAATACAGTAAGTAACTGGAATGCTGTAATGTGAACAAAATAAGCTTGGTATACCCTCTGCTCTTAGGCTTGACTGAACAGCTTGACTGCTAGGACAGTTTGGACCTACTGGTATTATCTTCTTAAAACACTTTCCTTAATTCACTTTTCCTCTCCGTTTTGTCTTCATGAGAGAGCTTATCTACTATTTCTGACTTTATTGAAATTTATCTTCCTGAAGCTTACTGAATTTATGTTGACATTCTCCCTTTTGCTCTTCCTAAGAATCACAAGCTTTATCATTTCATATTTAATGAAAAGAGTCTCCCTAAGGCAAACACATCAATTTTTGGGATCAGAAAATATTCTGAAATGAGATGAATTGGAGTAAATCTGGAAACAACACCATGACATTCATATAAGATATTCTTAGTAATAGCTCATGAGAGCACTTACAGGAGATAATCCTGATGCCTATCAATGATTCATGAAAAGTCCTAAATTAGACAGAATTTTACCTGGGTTTTACTCTTGGTTTCAATTTTACTGTATCTTCTTTCTTTCACAGTTACTGCAGGCCTAAACCGCAGTACTCACTTGTTGTAACTCAGACTGCATAATGTGTAAATCATTCAACAAGCAGCCAGGCCTTTCAGAGGACTGTAGATTCTCAAAAATTTCAAAAACATCATATTCCTGCCGACAGTGCTAGGAGGTATGCTTGCTTAAAAAAAAAAAAAAGAAAAAAATTCAACTCTTCTCTGTGTTTCTTATAGGCTTTCTGAATGGCAGAGACCCAGTCTCACTGTACCTGCTCACACACAGTTTCAGGAAATCTATTTCTAGTGGTGCTGTGAGAGAAAAAAAAGTCACATTTAGAATCACAGTCTGCTCATTTTACCATAGCACACTTGTATATACACGTGTGCCTGATGTCACTTCTGTGGAAAGCCTTCAGTCTTTCCCCATATCCTGTTCTCCTATAGATGCAGCTAGAAACTTTTAACAAAAAAAATAGAGAAACATCCACTCAACCCCTCACAGACTGCGAAAGATAGAGAAAATACTGACAGAACTTCTGGGAACCACTAGAGGCTCATAACATGAATCTCATCTTAAGGGAACAATTGGTCTTCCAGACTGTAAATCCAATTTATTACTGGACATTTGTCCTTCTACTGGGAATCAGTCAACATCTGACAACTACAGTCATTTCAAAACAGAAAATCAACCTAGAGATATTCCTGGACATTTTTACCTTAGTTTAACATGAGGCAAAATCAGAAGAAGAAAGTTAGTTCTTTTCAAAACACTATCGACTGGCTATGGCAGAGAATATAGCCCAGGCTTATCCCACCGTATTTTAGTTCAGCTACAGGGAGACTACTCACTGTTCTCCTACAGCTGCTGGAGTTGGCTCCACCTACATCTCTTTGACTCACCTAAGGTCCAACAAAGATTCCAACTACATCCCTCTTTCCACCAGCCATACACAGACACACGAGAGAGTTACTAACATGTAACCAGAGTGCTGCACTTCTGCTGAAAATCTGATGAGTCCTCAGCAGCACACAGCTGTGAGGAGGCTTGGCAGACATTTTAAATATTAGGCCTAAATTCTGCATTTTTGTCTCCAAGACAACTAGAAAACTCCTTTGATTCACACGTACAGTGACTTTCTTTATTAATGTCTGTGAGACATTTATTTGAAATATGCATCACTGCCTACGTGATCTTTCTTTAGATACTCAACATTAAACAAACACTTCAGAAATTTAGAGCAGGTCTGGAAATATCCATAAACATTGCTCCAGATTCTCTTATTGGTCCATGACTTTTAATCTAGCCATTCTGGATTTGTGGCATTGCAATTATACAGAGAATGCAATTTTAGAAAATATGAAGTGGCCTATTTTTAGAAAAATACATTTACAGCTAACTCTTTCAAGTAATAAAAAGACACAATGATTATTCTAAAAAGATTCATGAATGGATTTAAACATCCAAACCTAAAATTACAAAGAAATTTTTTTAAAAAGAAACATTTCCGAACAGTTTAGGAAAATGTAAAGAGATATACAGGAAATTCAAATCTTTAAATATGAAACAGAATAATTTATGACTGGTTGAGCCAGAAACATACCTTTATTTTAACCTGTACAAACCTCACACCACAATTCTAATGTGTCTATTCCCCAACAGAGCATGGGGAGAATCAAAATTTACATTTGTATATAATCACTCTTGAAACATTTTTAGGAGGTAGCAAGAAGAAGAAATTGATTATAAAATCATTTTCAAATATAACCTGACAATAACAAAATGGCTTTGGCTGCTTGTCAGAACCAAGCTATTTGCTGTTTTGCAGCATATGTAACAGAGTCAAATCAGAATGTATTTCTGGTCCCTATGCAAAGAAGAAATATTATTAGAGCCCAACTTCTAAAAAGAAATATTAACAGTCGAAGTAAAATAGCAATTATAAAAAAGCAGTGCTAAACAAAACCACACAGTACACAAACTCACATCAACATGAAGCCAGAGGCCATGCTTTTCACATATATCAGCAATTTTATCCAGAGGATCAAATGCTCCCAGCACGGTTGTGCCTGCTGTAGCACAGACAAGAAATGGTGCTGACCCCTGCAACAGGATTCAAAACAAAAAAAGAATTATCATTTGCACTGCTCATTTCCTCCTTGTATACTTGTAGAGCTAAAGTATAAAAAGATCTAGGATGTAGGACAAAGATGCGGCAATCTACATTTAGTTTCCCAGCAGAAGGTACTGCATTTAATAGTGCTGAATCTTTCTATTTTTTTTCATTAAAAAAAAAANACTTAACACCATCCCAGGGCAGACTTCTGCAGCTTCAGACTGTTTTGACAGATGCTAGTTTTGTCAAAATCAAAACATACCAGGTATTTGACATCTCTCTTTATACACTGATTTTCATTTCTCCGTCTTCCACACTTCGCTACCATATTTGCTGTCATTCTGACTGACAAAATAAAGCCACTAGCTCAGACAGCAGACTACCCATGCAAGGAAAGGGCTCATCCCTTTAGGGTTTCCACCTGCACTGTCTCTACAATACCCCTTTTCTCTGCCCGGTGAAGAGGAAACTGCAGCTAGGGAACGTGATTTGCCTTCAGCCACATTGGTGCGCACCATGACAGGGACAGTCACCCTCTGACCCCACGCCTGACCTACAGCTCAGCGCTATTCCCTTGCTCCCACTCCTGCCTAGGAAAGAAGAAGGGCTGTAGATGGTAACTGAATGTTAGGAGAGAGAGCACTGGAAATCTCAGACAGTGTTAAGGTCAGGCAGGTGGGATAAGGAACACTTTTGTCAGGTTGCGGTCTCAGACCGCCACTGCCAGCCATCCATCCTTGCTTCCCTTCAGCTGAGAGCAGACCAGTTCACAACCCTTGCAGATCTGTGCGTCAGCGTCCACTTAGGAGCAGAAACCGCAACAATGAAAAGAACTGGTGGAGCCTGTAACAACTCCAGGAAACTGAGTGTATTGGCCCCAGCAGTGAGAGTGCAGTCTCTCTTGCTGGTACATGCACGCTGAAAGGACTGCTCTGCACGGTTCAGCATCTGGCCTACAGAATGACAACACAGCTACTGAAGAGGCACTGAAGTTGTTATTAAATTGTACAAGCTGGGATCACTGAAGTTCATTTGCAGTGAACTAAATCTCTCAGATGACGTGTCTACAGAGGTAACTCAATGTAGTTTTAGAGAAATCAGACATCAGATGAAAAATCAAACTCCAGATGAGTCTTCCATGTATCTTCACCCAGCTTAAATCTGACTTCTCTTTTTTTTTTTTTAAAGTGTTGCTACTTCAAGCATCTACAGAAAGACAAGACTGATTCACATTTACACTCTGACAGTTTTATACTTTTTTACAGTGTAGAGGACTGTGAGAATGGTACATAATTATGATTTATCTGTATTTTAAATTTTCTTTACAAGTGGCTAAAGCAGTGAAAAGTAACATTGGAATGAACTTAAATTAATCCCGTACATCCACAAAGACTTACAAGCCCTTAATTCACTTCTTGGTCATTTATTCTGAGTACAAGCTACCACAATAGTCAATCAGACTTAGAAAACAGCCTGAAGCTCAAGTATAAAACACTTGCAAGTGAGGCAAAGATGTATCCAATGCATCTATCTGTTCCCAGTAATTTTCTCCCACAGCTACATCAAAGTCAAAAGTTCTCAAGCAGCCAGTTGGCAGCACAACTGAATACAGGGACAAGTCTCAGATCTCCACAAATTCCAATAATTGCTACCATTATACTTTTCCCACAAAGAAGGGAACTAAATTTTTATTATTCATGACAATATAGTTTAACAAATCTTCCTGCCTAAATTCTCTAGAAAGAGGCCTAAGACTCTTGCTATTCATATTGAGTGGTCATTTTGTGCTTCTATCACTAGTAAATACATCCTCTGTTGTCTAGAGTCATTAGAATATTTACTGCAATTCACTGAAGTGTCTTTCTGTAAAAGTTGTAAAGTAGCACTTTATCAAGGACAGACACACTTACTGAAGCTCTGATGAAATGAAAACCTTCCAATACACCTGTAACTTCCATTAAAATGCAAGTGAAATCGTGTTTTCCTGTAAGCAGAGCATTTTAATATAGAACATTTGTTTTTAAATTGCAGAGTTCCATACTGAGGTTGACCTTTTTTTATCAAATCATAAATGCCAGATGATTTCTTTCAAATGACCATTACATGTATTGTTACATGCACAAACAAGAATACTGTTTTTGCAAAGGCAGAGTTGATTCTCCTGCAAGCCTGCTTCATCTTGCTCCGTTTTATTTCAGTCCTTGTTTTCCCCCCAGTTTGCTCAAATGCGTAAACTACAGGTTGTCATCCTCAGGTAATGCAAAGTACAGAAGGAGGCAAGCAAGAGAGTTTGCTAGGTCATTAGGTTAGTTAGTTTGTTGTCTAGTTTGCTAGGTATCAATAGCTGTGCTATCCGGCATGAAACTCAAATAAGAGATGGTTGTTTGGCAGAAAACATATCTAAATCAGAACTTACTGAAAGCTGTTGTGGCCATGCCAGTTTAGGACAGGACAGGGCTGCCTTGGCTTTTCTATCAGCCACAAAGGTGGATTTCCCAAGACAGGATTCCATGGAACGTATCGTCCATGCCATGGACACTGCAATAGTTGCTTTATATTCACTGATCATGGACTAAGGGCTGGGTTCTGAATTCTACTGTTCTGATGCACAAACTGGAAGTGAGAAATAAGGTGAGCTAACCAAGCCAAAAGAAGATCCTCTTGGAAGTCACGTTTAGTCCTTCAAGCTCTCTAAAATAAATTATGTTGACTATAGGTAAGCACTGTCTTACAGATTGTGGGAGTGTATGTTAATGTTGTCCAAATACACACATCAGTGCCTTTCCAAATGCTTGCCTTTGGCTTCCTACTTGGGAAAGTCCCTAGGGGAAAAGAGGCACATCTCTGCACTCTGGCTACAATAACAGAAAGGATGGAATTTAGCGTTTGAAGCTTGTAAGATAATTTTAGAGACTAAGCCACATGTTACAGTTCTTGGTCGCTGCAGAGGCAATAGAGCAATAGCTGCTGTAATTAACTGAAAAAACGTTTTAGGAAAAGATACTGCATCCATTTAAAAAAGGATCAAGGGCAAAAGAAATCCTATAAGAAATGTGCTAAATACTTCAGAGAAGCATTATACTCAATGTACGGGACTTTCATTAGCAGTAAACACCCTCTGGAATTTTCCTCCCTTCTAAGAGTGTAGAACCCATAAGCCTTGGCTTGTTCCACAAGTTTGTGGCAAATAGATTGCACCTGTAAGAAAGACATTGTTACATTAACTGCCCTATTTTTAAGATTTTGGCCACTCTTAGTTTTCCTTCCTTTCACTCAGACACAAGCACACAGTCTGCATACACTCCTCTCTCCTTCACGCTCTCTCTCCCCCTCTCACCTCTTTCCTGGCCCGCTGGACTTGTTTCTCCAGTTCCTCAGGTATCATCTTACCTCTAAGGGACACAGATTTAAAACTTTTTCAGTGACATTCAAATAGGTTAGTTATGTACAGCACTACTACATTTTTAAAAGGCTCAGAGATCACAGTCATGGCTTTTGCTTTCTTACCTTTCATCTGTCTTGATGAAGTACACGTTCTCTGTACCAATACCCAGGAAGGAGGCTGCCTTCTTCATGGAGTAATGGCACTGTAAATGAGAGAGGCACAAAAAAAGTACACGCAATTAAAACAAAAGAAATAAATTCCTTAACATAGGGAACAGTGACACTAAAATTAATTCAACAGCACCTAACAGCCATGACAACATATTCTAACACAAAAAGCAAACTGATAAGGTATTATCACAAAGTCTATCTTGTACTTAACAATAACACACACTTAAAGCTGGGGGAAAAAGACAAAAAAAGATGTGCATGATGTTTTAAACACAGGCTTCAAAAAAAAAGGAGAAGCTCTATTCCATACAATTTTTCTTAAAGCTGGTTCTGCACTAGAATGAAAAGTAGAAGCTTTGAAATGTCATCAGGGAAGAATTATTAATTTTTTCAAAAATTTTTAATAGAAATGAGTCAAAAGTATCAACGAGTGTAAGAGTTAGGAAATGCATGAGGAAAAGAGTCTAAAGACTATTTAACTCAACAGCCTGGAAGCAATTAATTAGGTCTGAAAGTCCAAAAGCACCACTCCTTGGAAATTGGACCCTTAGTCAGGATGTATCTTACGATACATTTGAAGCCTGTACCGCTTTATGCTTGTAACTCTTCTGTATGCTCGCTGTAATCCTCAGCTGGTGGCCACTGCCAGAGACAGGATACTTGGCTAAACTGACCCGTGGCCTAATTCAGCAACCCGTGTTCACAGGATCAAGGAGCTCAAGCTCCAAGACCTACCAAAGCTTAAGATGCGGTACAATGGGGATTTGCAAGGCTTTCAACATCCTATCTCTGCAAAAGGATCCGAAAATCATGGTAGTGTGAAAATAGCTCATGTGAATGTAAACTTTAGAAGCTATTATGAAAGCAAGCAGACTTTAGACAGGACTCAGCACATCTTCAGAGGCTAATTTGGTTTTTTCGAAAGGTTTCAGTGTGGACCAGTTTGCCTTTTTCAGAAAATTAAGTTACTATTCTAACAAAGAAAGCTAGGTCTCATCACAGAGACATCTCTGAATGAGTGTACAGACACATGCAGCCCACTTCTCACTTTGCACTGAATTTAGGGCATCAGTCTATGAAGCCTGTGAAGTGAGTGTAAAAGAGGATTTTAGAAATGGGTGTTTACTTAACCAGAATGTGGTAAAATGACTAAGGTGAGAATGCTATTCAAGCCTACAGACCACTCCATACTGTTTACAAGCTTTTTTCTGTTGAACAAATAGTAGTGGTTTATCTAACCGTTTTTCCAGCATTCATCTTTTTAAGGACCTGCTCTACTGTGGATACTGTTATTCCAGCACAAGAACACTTTGTCTTATTCCAGAACAAGAGTACACTGATCTCTGCTTAATTTGCCTTCAAGATTAGCCTGGGAATTCAAGATACAGTAACCTCCTTGACTTGAAGATATTTAGACGTCAAAACTACCCACTCACAGCAGTGGAGTCAGCTTTAAGAGTACACCACATCCCATAGGACTAGACAGTTCTTCTCAGAACCAAGACCATCCAACCCTTGGATCATCACTGCCCTTCTCACAAAAATAAAATTGTCTCTTTTACACATTATTACTGAAGGGTTAAAATAACACATACTCCAGCAAACGTGAAGATGCCTAGAATTGTTACTTTTTATACAGGAGGTGAAGCCAGGTGGTTAATTAATTCCATTTTCTTCCTGAGAGTTCACACAAATGCAGTTACTGCAGAACATAATTATGAAAAATGTACAACATTTTAATGTGTGGGCATGAATATATTAAGGGTATTAAAGCCTGTCACGCTTATTTTGATGAGATGGATGATCTCAGAGGGCTCTTTTTCTTTTTGACAAAGACATTTCCCCCACCATCACCTACTTTTTAAACAAAGGCATACAAAGACACTCCCTGATACCAATGAGTATTTTTAAGAAAGCTTAATTTGTAACATGAACCGTCCGCAAGGCCTTTAGGGCTCAGTCATTTAGACTGTTACAAGAATAATAACATACATAGGTAGATAATTAGTCTTACATTACACACATCAAATTACATCAATAAAGGTAATAATGACTGTAAGTGGCTGTGTGCTGTTCAGTAGAAGTTTGGAGATGTTTTTGACTGACTAGTGAATCACTTAAAATACAAGTTGCCTCCATCACTGATTTCTAGCCATTACTTTCAGATGAAAGGTATGAGTCACCAAGACTAATCAGATTGCTCCAAACTGAGAAAGCAGTAGACCTGCAAATTCAGTATACTAGTAAGCAAACAATCAGTAAATCATATTTTATTATAAACAGTAGCATGAGACACTGGAAGAAAGATAAAAGAGGCTTGAATACCGGAGAGATTATACCAAAAAGCAGAGGAAAAGAGAAAAACAAAGGGAATACCAAAACAAAACAGGCTGCAAGATACATTATTTTTCCTCCAGAAGTACTTCTGTACTTCTTGAAAAATTCCGTCCTTCAGTAGGACAGAAAAAGAACAAGACTAATAATACTACATAGACTTGGAATATGCTTCCTTTGATGAAAAAAAGAGGTCTTTCACTTATATTGATTGAAAACATGTAAGAATTTCTTCCCCCCTCCCACCACTATCATTGCTAGAAGCCATTAGGCTAAATTGCATTGCATCATTTTAAGAAAAAATATACCAAAGAACATTTAGCAGCTACAGTCACAAGTGTGTCAACTAACTCACTTTTCATAGTTCCCTTTCCAAAAAAGGTGAAAGAAACATCCAGATTAAAAGTATTATTTTAAATGCTGTGAGTTCAGATTACTCTTGCCATGTCTTTCACATCTTAGTTTGTTTGGACAAACTATTAAATCTGTAGCCATTTGTACTAAGAAATTACCACCTCTGAGCACAAGATCAAATTGGAACATTGGTGCATTTAAGATGTGCTGCTGCACTATTTTACCTGTATCTAGACATAGTTTTCGTTTCCTAATAATGTTTGCAAAGACAAGGTACTTTCCACCTGTGCTCATTAAAACAGAAGATAAATTTGTATTTTCTTGATCTTAAAAAGTTTCCTAGAAACATGATTGCATAAAGCAATTACATTATTATGAGATTGTTTTATTACTCTTTTTTGTCCGTTGTAATTTCAACAGGGGACAACATGATGAGTTAATGTTGTGTTCTCTCACTTTATTACTTTCATGATCAAGTTGCACTGGGGAGGAATTTAGTTTCATTGCATCTAAAAAACTGCTCATATCAGCATGTACATTTCAACTGTTTACACATCCTCTTCTACCCTTAGTTTCCTCAAATTTGTCAGATTTCTACCTTTCAGATCAATGTAACAGATACTTGTGCCAGAATAATGTTTAGACGGGACTCAAATAGCAAAAAGTAATAAAAAGGTGGGCTGATATCTATAACTACAACTGCATTCATCCTCTACAGAGCCACAAATCATGCCTCCAGAAAGTGGTATATAACAATTACTCTTCTACTGCTAATGTCTCAAGAGGAATCACTCTCTAATGGTCCAGCAAAAGTACTACTGAGTGGCAGCATAAACAGCGTTCACTGTGTATCACCACAGTTTTAAATATCTAAGCATTTACTTGCAGGAACAAGGAGCCTTTTTATTCCTGAAGGCCAAACAGAATATGTGAGGACCTTGGGTGGCCCATGCATTAAATATAGATCTTTACGTTATCCAAGAACACACAAAAGATCACATAGAGTTAAGTCATTGAAAGTCTGTGCAGTCCCCTGCTCTGCTGCAGGGAAAATCTTTCAACCCAACAAGTGCCAAACTGAAACTTAGGGACTTAGCAAATCAAGGCAAAAATCATTTTATTTCAGCACAGAGCTGTGGCCAAGCCCTAAAATTACACAAGGGCCTTGAACAGTTATGTCTTCCGACTCCTTATCAATACTCAGTTCATTATAGCCTCATGTCTTCTCCACGCCAGTGTTGTTGCCTGATTCATGATGAGGATAAACCCAGGTTGTTAACTTCTCCAAGTTTTGTTTTAGTTTTTGTTTGTTTGGGGTTTTTTTGGGGGGGGGTGGGGAGGGGGCATGACAATTTGCTTCTCTAGGTACCTCTTCAGTTAAACAAAACCAACANCAAAAACAAAGGGTGTTTGGATGAGGGGATCAAGTGCACCCTCAGGAAGCTCACAGATGACACCAAGCTGGGTGGGAGATCGATCTGCTGGAGGGTAAGAATGCTTTGCAGAGGAATGTGAACGGGCTAGGTTGATGGGCAAGGCCAAGGGTGTGACATTCAACAAGTCAAAGTGCTGAGTCCTGCACTTGGGTCACAACAACCCCAGGCAGCACTACAGGCATGGGGAGGAGTTGCTGGAAAGTGTCCCAGTGGACAAGGACCTGGGGGTGCTGGTTGACAGCAGCTGAACATGAGCCAGTGTGTGCCCAGGTGGCCAAGAAGGCCAATGGCATCGTGGCCTGTATCAGCAATAGTGTGGCCAGCAGGACCAGGGCAGAGATTGTCCCCCTGTGCTCACCACTGGTGAGGCCACACCTCAAACCCTGTGCTCAGATTTGGGCCCCTCACTACAAGAAACACATTGAGGTGCTGGAGCCAGTCCAGAGAAAGGCAACAGAGCTGGTGAAGGATCTAGAGAGTGAGTCCTATGAGGAGCGCCTGAGAGAGCTGGGGGTGTTTATCCTGGAGAAAAGGAGGCTCAGAGGGGACCTTACTGCTCTCTACAATTGACAGAAAGGAGGGTGTAGCCAGGTGGAGGTCAGGCTCTTCTCCCAGGCAACCAGCAACAGGATGAGAGGACATAGCCTCAAGCTGTGCCAGGGGAGGTTCAAGTTGGACACTAAGAATTTCATCAAAGGAAAGGTTAAGCATTGGAAGTTTGCCCAGGGAGGTGGTGGAGACACCATCCCTGGAGGTGTTCAAGGAACAGCCAGACGTTGCATTTAGTGCCATGGTCTTGTTGACAAGGTGGTAATCAGTCAAAGGTTGAACCTGATGATCTCAGAGGTCTTGCCCAACCTAAAGGCTTCCTTGGTTCTGTGATTCAAAGGTACAAAATGTTAAATAAGACTCAAAATAAAAACAATAATAATTTGATTATTGAGTACTAAAGACAATGTAGTTGTGTGAATCAAATAAAGTATTAGAGATCAAAACCATGGCCTTACAAATAATGTACCAATTTATTTTTCCTGGTCAGCTCTATGTTTTATGGTTTTGGTCTTCCTGGTAAAGCAAAGACATAAAAATAAATTTATTCTGGCAGTCAATTAAAATTTCTTTTGACATGAAATTATATGTTTGCTTATTTCAGAGAAAGAAATACGTTGTAGTTAAACCATGCAATGAAATAAAATGTTACTTCATGATAAAAGTTTCATGGGCTTCACTTCAAAAGCATTTATTGAACTTGTTTCAAACTCTTTTTAATCTCCTTAACTATTTTGAAGATGTAACATGAGGGATTAAGTATGAACTGGCATGTCTTTTCATACACACACTTTTCAGAAAAAAAAATAGAAAACAAACAAGAAAGTATATTTTGGTTGGGAAAAAAACCAAACAAACCACCTTTATTTAGGACATGTGGGCTCCGTTCCAAAAGACATGTGTTATCTTGGAAAACTTATTCAATGCCTTCATCCCTCAGGCTTCTTCAAAATAAGCCTCCCATCTATTTACACTGCAAACTGTTTGGAGCATAAACATCTGAGACAAAAATCATTCTAGTAACTCTATATTTTCTATTACAACAAAGTTCTGTGCAGGCTTCCACTGGGGCCTTTATACAGTAGACTCAGAATTAATAACAACTCTGCACTAATCAAATGATAAACTCTTAAAATTGAAGGGACAGGGAAGAGAAAAAAGTCTCCAAAAACTACCTTCAGAATAAATGTATGAATGTAACTCAATTTCCCACAGGCATTTTGGACTGATATTATTCAAAAACTTTAAAAACTAGCCACATATTTTCAATTATTTAAAGAAAAAATGTCTAAAGGTCCAGCAATTTTTTCTGAGAGGCATATGGTGGGTTTGACTCTGTACCACAACCAATCTGTATTCAGACATAGGGCAGAGTGAGAGCTGCAGAGAGCCATCTCGCAGGTCCACAAGTACCGAGTTTAGTACAAATTACACATGCAGAAAAACCCCTTTGACACCCAAAACTTAGCTACAGTTCCCGCTAGACTTTATGTTGTGGGAAATCAGATGCTGCAGACCTCAACAGTACAGCACATGCATTCTGCTTCAGGTTTGCCCCATGTACAACCTATTCTTGTATCACCAGTTTTCAAAGCAGGAACATCTGTGTTTGTGTTCTGAAAGCAAGAAAGCTTCTGCAGGGAAATTTACCATCAGACTTTTCCACTTAGCTCCAATATTCCACATCATACACTGATGTCAGAATTACTGTACCAGTGCCCCATCAGATATGCAAATGATATAATTCTGCAGCCATTGAAAAACAGAGCTCAAAAAGCTTCTCTTTGTTTTCGTTTTACCTCTTCCGAAGCGAACAGAACTAGTCTTGGCAGACCTGAAAGCCCTTTCTCCTTTATCTCAGGACAAAATTTGTATCTTGCTAAGTTCATAGCATACATATTGGAAACAGAGCCACCTGCAAAAAGAGACATACAAATATTTTATCAGCCACAGTATGAGTACCTTTCCTGCATCTGAGTGCTTGACCTATTAAGAGAAAAATAAACCCCGCAGGTATCCTAGTGGTGCATCCATCACAATTTATTTCCTCCCATGAAGGCTACATACATAAAATGAACCTTGGGCTCTGCAGCAGGGATGGAAACAGAGCCTGTTTGGATGCTCTTTGGGGATATTTCTTGTGGAATAAGAGCTGTGCCCAAGCAGTTCTTCCCAACAGAGAACACCCTGCCACAGCACCTTCCCCTCTACACTGAAGCAGCGCAAGCTCAGCTGCCTGCACCAAGCTCAGGGCCTTGGAGATCTCTTGGGCAACCAGGCCTCAGAGGACCATGGAAGAAAAAAGTCTTTGGGAAAAAAAAAAAGCCAAAAACAAACACAGTGAGTGGGAACTGAAAGATCTGCAAGGTAAGATCTGGACAAACTTTATTCACTCGGGACAGGTTTCATTCACCGAGAAGAACAAAACCAAAGCAGTAAGAAAAACCCTTACATAAAACTAGAACAAAAAAAAGGCAATTATTTTATCTTCTCTCATTAGATCACTAAGTTTTAAGCCAGAAATTCTCCCGTAAAAGTAAGGCTTCTACCAAAAAAACACATCAAATTTGATGTGAAAAAAAAAAATCCATACCATTAATATATTAAAAAAATAGGGAATTTTAGCTTATTTATTTTTCAACCACTCATGTGTAGGCTAGAATTACTGACTTTGTTTCAGTTTTAGAGGGGAAGTTTAAACTCATTTACTCATTTAATTTCTCTTCTCACCCCTAAAATAGATATAAAAGCTTCTAGACTGATTATTTGTTATCTGAACAATCTGTGAAATATCACCATTATGCTTCATTATTTCAATGCAGTGGGCTGGAACACTGCCTTACAGAACATTTGAAAAACATGGCTTATCAAGCAACTTAAGAAGTATCTGTTTGGCCTTATCATAACATTGAATAAAATTATGAAAATTCAAAGGAGTTAAGATCACGTAAACACTTACTCCCACAGTTCATAGGTAGGATACACCTATCTATGCCCTCAGGTGCCGTGGGTAGGTGTCTAGCCCACAAATCAGCTCCCTGTCTGTCAGCTGACTCATTCCAATGAGGCTGTTAGTGCTGTTAATAAGGTCAGGAAGGGCATCAGCTAAAAACCATTAATTTCCATATAATTGTATTTAATGTGGAACTGTTTTCATTCATTCACTGGTCAGAATCACCGAATTATTACTAGAAACACGTATGATAAATCTAGATTAAATAAATAAATAAACTCCAATGTTCATAGAATTAATGGTATTAGGCATTAGTTCATAGTGACTCAGCTTGAGGTCTAACTGTTCCTACCTGGATTAAATATACCATCCCCTTCTTCCCAGCCTATGAATTCGATCATTTTCTTGATGACTGCTTCTTCAACCAGCAGAAACACAGGGGATACTTCATATGTGTATCTAAACAGAAATAATAGCATAATTGGTATTAAAACTACAGAACTCATGGCACAGAGTATTGCTAAAACTAGATAAAGGCTTCTTGCACCTTTCTCTAATCCATCAGTAGCTGATCACCATCAGCAGTAGGACTCTAAAAACATTATGGATCTGATCCAATAGAGCTTAGTTTCCATCAGCATCTCATTGACACTTCCACTCTCAAAGTAATACACCAGAGTTTGCTCTTAATACAGGTCACATGCTTAAATTTCAGCTTTACATTTGCAAGTGAGTAGTAGACAGGTAACCATTTGCATTCAACTCTGTGCAGAATGCCTCAAAGGAATGAAAAACTAAGTTAAGTCTGATTAATTCATTTTTATGTACTAGGTAAGATAAAAGCCTAGGTTTAACAGCATTGAAAAAAAAAAAAATCTCTCCTCTTAAGCCCCACCTTCAGCCAATCTGAATCAGCCTGTTTTTTCTCCCAAAGATTCTTGCACAATTCCTATCTCTTCTCTAACACTGAAAACAGAAACCAGAAGCAAGGAAGCAAAAAAAGCTGTTATTCTGAAAAGCATGCTAATTCATCATCAAGACGACAAAGAACCACACTTACACACTGGGGTTCAGTGCTTCTGTAATGAAACGAGCCACTAACGAGTAATAATCTATTCCAGCATACAGCTGATTGAAAAATCTTGGATGATCTGAAAATACAGATGAAAAGCAAGTGACAGGATATACCAGAAAAGGGAATACATTACAGTCCCTCTCAGTTGAATGCTGATTATTGCAAGCCACAATTCACTCCATTCTCTCAGTATTCTCTGGATTTACTGTCCTTTCCTTAAGTTAGACATTGCTTTGAAAGTAAATTTTATAGGCACTTCCAAACCTCAAAACATGGCTTCAGAAATGCAAGTGGTGCGCAGAATGAATGTGAGCTGTTCACAAGTTTTATAAATCAAAAAAATAAAAGGGAATGACAATTGAGTACACATAGTGGCTTTAAACAGTGGTTTTGAGAGGCCACAATCAATGCTCTGCCAAATTTTGCTAAGCAGTAGAATACAGGAACCTGCTGATCCCAGGCAGCTGTGCCTTTTCTCCCACCAAAGCCACAAAGAGAGAGGCAGTCTAACAGCTTGGAAAATTTTGCTGCACACTTAAAATTAATGAGAAGCTAAGAGAATTTGTTTACCTCCCATGAAACACTGAGATATAACTAATTTTGACAAAATTCTATACTATTGCTGCCTATAAAAACAAGACAGTTCAAAGGAGGGATCACCACCTAAATTTTAATCCATAGCACAGCATTTTTACATGCAAAACCAGGTAAACAGTATGGCTCCATTTATATTATATCTGGAAATTCAATAAATGTCTATACTTAAATTAAAGACTATTTGCACAGCATATTTTTATGTACGACATCCTTTCTAAGGTGACATAGTGTAACAAATTATCATCTAAAGGCAATTTGCAAAGGTAAGATAAACAGAACATCTTCCAGTAACTCAGTAATTATATCTGCCTATTATTAGTACACTACCCCTGCACATCAGTATCACTACTCTCCTATGGTTTTCAAAGGCATAAGTTCCCTCTCAAAATTATTTTACAGTTTTTCTCTACAGCAACAGTGATTTTAGCAGGCAATACAGCCTGGAAATGCTCAACTAACTATATCAAATGTCTTTCTTACTTACCAAAATATAGCCTAAGCCATACAACATCTGAAATCCTGAGCTACTGATTCACAGTGCTATTTCCTGAACAGATGTTGTTCATCCCTTTTCACCAAGATTGAATTACCCTGCACACGCTGCAGAAAGGTTAGCTGTAGAGAACTAACGCTGCAGAGCTGTGGCGTACTGTCTCTGAAACACTGCAGGCTCTCTTCTCATGGTGTCTGGAACAGGAACTACTGCCTAACAGCAAATTAACACCCCACAAGACTATTGCTCAAATAGAACAATAATAAATGGAGGGTAATCATCACTAAGAACATATGAGGGCAATGATGGTGGCTCCAATTCTCATCACTCAGACAGCAGGAAATCACACACAAAGGTCCTTCTCCTGCCTATTTTGCTGGATTGTTATATCACTTGTCTAGGTGACTTTCCAAAGACTTCAAAATGACAGAATCTACTGTTAATAGTAATGGCATTACATTCATTACTTTTTGATTAGTTTGCCCTTATTACATATTTTAGTCAAACCTATGATGACCAGAATTCCATCAAACAACTGTTTGCATACTTGTACAGGCAGGAGGGAAACAAACATTCACACTCCCAGTTCCCTGAAAGGTGACAAAACTTTGTAAACATTATCCCGTCTTTCTAAGTTGGCATGCAGAACAACTGGGCTTAAAATCCCATTCCTACTGGTTTTGACGCTGTATTTTATAACATCACGGCAGAGCTGCAGGATCTTCTGATGGCATTCTCCGGTGTCCCTCATTTCCAGGTCAAGAATCTGCTTCAGTGTTTCAGGGGCTTGCCATTCACAGACCTAGTGATGGGGAGCAGGGAAGACACCATCAGTGAACAGCTTAGCCAGGAGCAAGAGGTTACAGAGGTACAAGGTAATCACCCCGTTCAGCACTGCTTTCACAAACTTCCCATGGCAGGGCAGCATGCCAGCAGAAAATATGTCCAGTAAACTGGCCTCATGGGATGTTGGTTTTATCATGTCTTGGGCAACGCTCAACCATAAACATTAGAGTGGGAAATGCTAAAAGGCAGAAAAGAAAGAGGCCTGCAGCTCAAATTCTGCCCTTAGCTAAGGATTTGTAATCACAGCATTTTCAGATGCCCTTCTGCCAAGGGGTGGGAGCAAGCAGTGCATGCCCAAAGGCAAGCATGATTTATTTTCAGGACCTCTTCCCATACAGCCTCTTAAGCAGGTTCTGCAGAACCCACAGCAATCTTATAAAGTTGTCCTTTCACACGGTGGTACCACATCTACTTTCTTCCTTCTCCAACACCAGTGCCCCTGAGGAGCAAATAACTCAACCCCACCCCAAACATGAAAAACACTACAGCCATTTGTGATCTCAAAGAAAATGACCTTTGTATCCAAGATAAAAAAACCACCATCATCTTCTGGCAGATATGTATGCTAATTATGTTATTGGAAGGTTTTATAATATATTCTTTATTAATTTGTAAGGCTTTTTATTTTGGAGCCAGGCACAGACTAGAAGCAATTTTCAGGCTACTTAGAGTGCAATAAAATACAGCTTTTTAAAAATTGATTTATTGTTCATTATCTTCACTGCAAATTCTCGACAACACTATATGGCTTTACCTTTTCTGTTACATCATCTGCTTTCTGGACAACTTCTTCCATTATGATCTTACAGGCCTCTTCCACAAATTTCTCTCCTGCTTTTGAGTCCATTATTGGACCATTTAGGATGACCCCATCCACCAAAACAGCATTCTTCTTCTGGAGCATCTCCTGCTTGCAAACACCAACTGTAAGAGAAATAACTCATCATTAAAGCAAGGATAACTAAATAATAAACTAAAAAAATATTCTTTCACTGCTGGAGATTCTGTCAACTTAAGAAAAAATTCACATGGACTTTTCACATGTACAAAAATCTTAGACTTTGGTGGAAGAATCTTTACAGACAAAAAAAAAGAGGCATTACTTCAAACATAGACTGTTATTCTGTAGGCAATAATAGCCTACTTGTATCTACGGCTTTCTGTAGCATACAAAAGCATGCAAGGGACCTTCCAAACACAGAGGAAAATACAGTTCTGGCTTAGAACATGCTACAGCTGGATAAATAGAAATACAGTGAAAGATAACGGGCATTTTTCTTAGCTGAAAATGTTTCCCCCCACAAGCCATCCCTCTGCTCCCTCTATTTCAGGAAATAATTTTCAGTTTTATTTCCTGTATCTTTCTGCTGCTCCTTCCCACCAGCCAGTCCTCTTGCTCTGAGTCTTCTGCATTCTTTGCAGAGGGCTTCACTGACCCACACTCCACGAAAATAAAACCTTTCAATGTCACATACCTATACTTCTTTCTGCCTTTATCCTATGAAGTGCCCTCAGTCACTAATTACAATAATCTGCTGGGCAGATTATCTTGTTTATTCCCTTCTCCAGCGATGATGTCTTTCCCCTCCCCCACCTTTACCCAGGAGACGTACTCTCCTGATGTGTTCCGTGAACACGTTTTCACTTCCTCCTTTACATTACCCCTGAGAGCACATCCAAGATGCTTGTAAGACACTGGCCAGTAGTGACAACTACGTATCTCTTTCATGTATTGATATCATACGGCAAGATCAGGACTCCGGTTTTCATCAACACGAGGATGAAGATGAAATTGAGACATTTGGAGATATCGAGGGAATAGATATTTGAAACAGTATCACGCTGAAAGGAGAAGCGGTAACTACTGTAGCCAAATTATCTGGGTTACAGGCAGTATCTGTTCACTGATCTTGCTTCAGAATGGCTAAGATCTATAAAGCCAGGCAGCACTGCCACCATGGGTCATCTTCATTTACAGTGAGGAGGGTGCAAGGCTGGCGTCTGCGGAGAAAGTTCAATGCCCAAAACAACTTTATCTTATTGCTTTACTTTTTGCTCCCCTTACAAAGTACAGAAGACAGGTGGCTCTTTCACAGGTCCAAACAAAGGAATTTTCAGAAGACTGTCAGGCACTGCAGTCTGAAACATTCATCATGCTTGTCATAATTACAGCTCCTCATGCCCAGGACAACGTAGAAGAACAACAATACTGCTTAGAAATGTGCATCACTTCAAGGTCCATTGATTGAAAGAAACCCTGTTAGTCCCATGAGCTTTCATTTTTCTGGTGACTCAGAGAAGCTATTCTGTTCATTTTGACTTATCAGGAGAGATATGACAAACAAGATAAAATTCTAACATGAGATGGGACCTCACACTTCCAATAATGCTGCCAACGAAAATGACATACCCCACCCCCCTCCTCCATGCATTTCTGAAATTACTTCTATTTTTAATCCAAATGGGCAGTATATTAAATTTTCCTGAACAGAGTAGACTTCAGCACATTGTTTTAGGAAAGGCATAAATGTTCTTACGGGACAGATGGAAAACAAGCAGGCAAACAGTATTAAATCTTCAACAGGCAAGGAGGGAAAATCACAGGCATCAAAAATGTGAATTCTCATCATGCTTTCCAGCACAACACAGCAGAGGCACTGTAAAGAAACTGCAGCTTTGAAAAAGTCTTAGATGTTTATCTCTGGAAACACAAGCTAGTAGATCAACTTTACAAGACTTAAAACCCTGGGTATTACCAGGAAATGGAAGGCATCACAGCTTTGGGCAGAGAGAACAGAGACTAATTTTGTGTTGAGACTTAGTTATTTGATGCATAAATAGCTGCCTTAAGTACTATTCAGAGTTTAACACAAATGCAAAAAAGAATTTCAACCTTAATATGACCTGGAGAGTCTATGATCTCCATGTTTGTCAAAGGTGTTTTGTTTCTATGAAAAAGAGAACAGGACCTAAAAAACCAAAAAACTATGTGGGAGATTAATACCTATTGCAGAACACAGATACTGATACTTCCTTTGGTTACAAGCAGCATACATGGTGGAGCAAGAGAACTCACTAATTCTTTAACTCTTTTTTTGTTTGTTTGTTTGGGGTATTTCTTTGTTGTTGTTTGGTTGATTAGTTTGCGGTTTTTGCTCTCCTTCAACTCTCAGGTGTCTGCTAGAAGCAGAGTTGTGAAAAGGGTTTCTGTTGGTAACTCCATTAGCCTTATTCCTGTCACTTTTGTACAGAGATAAGATGTAGTATTTCCATGTATTTAGTATTTCCATGACTTTACAATGATCTTTTTACAGGAATTCTGCAAAAGCAGAACTTTACATTACTTTTTCTACCGGGTCTTTAGGGAACTGAGCCATAGGTCCAACAGCTTCCTATTTGAAGCAGGTCTGTTCACCTCTACACACAGTTTTACAGTCTCCCTAGGATGTTTTGTAGATCCTGAGGAAGAAGATATGCTCTGGAAAACAGGTGATGGTTTACCCCTAGTCCCCACATCTGTTTTGGAACTTGGGCACAGTCTATGAAAGAAAGGCAAAGCAGAGAAGTTAGAAGGAAGACATGGAAGACAGCCTTCATTTCAACAGCATTTTACCTGTGTAAAACTCCAGCAAAGAGTTCATACCTTTGCCCATATTTTGTTTCATGGAATACTACTCCTTGCAATTACTTAACATTTCCCAATATTTTTTGGTTATCACTTATAATTTCAATCTGAATTTGTTGCAAATTCTGCCCTGGAATATACCATAAGACCATTACTTGAAACAATTATTTCACAATCAGGCACTTAATCAAGCCCCAAGCACACCCATTTTTCAGAGGTAGTCTTCAGGTTTTGGAAACTACTACTGGATACATACACTCTTCTCATCCCTCATGATCTTTCTGCAATTGATGATACTTAATCTTCTACTTGTAATTGTCTGAATTCTGGAGTTCTTACGAGATGACCAAACTCTTCTTTATCAAAAAATTAATGTGTTTCCTCTTGGTTGCAGTAAAACCCTGAAGAGGAAAACTAAGTAGATTATAAACCTCTGAAATTCCAAAACATTTTTTCTTTTATCACATTTTTTAAAAGAGGCCAATGACCAATTTATCATGCTTTAGATAGATGAACGTCCAGAAAGATTCCAGGTTCACTTTCTATGTCACAGTTAAATAGATGCCTTTAACACATTCTCAGAGCTCAGCATCCAAGCTAAGAAACACACACTATGCTGATGATACATTGTCTCTTAAGAAAAAAAATAAAATCATTCATCAAATGCTCACAACACTATTTTCCATAAAAAATTTGGGGCCTTTTATATATCTGTCTCAAATGCACCTGATTGCGCTAAAGGAACATAATTTTCTTTGAAGTGGGAAAGCCCACTTCATAGAAACAGCATCTTGTCACATGTACCCCTTTTGTTTTCAAATATGATATGGAAACCATCTAGAGATGTGGCTGTAATAAAGATGTTCTTTCCTATTTGAGAATACAGAAACACACTCTGAAGCAGACTCAGAAAACAGACTTCCAGAAAATACATCAAATGCAACATCAGCCAAATGGCTCCAGGCTTGAAAAAGAACGAAGTATTTAGCAAATGGAAGTGCTTTAACACAGAGATTAAGAATTACTGACTGTTTAAGATATCCTTCTGCAAAAGAGAAGACTCAATCCTGCTCCAGTTGAAGGCAATTGGGCATTCAGCCACTGGCTTCAGCAGCAGCAAAGTCAAGCTCATAATTCTCATATTTCATCCTGAAAGAAATATTCTATTATAGAAGCCTAAAGATTTCCAACCAGCATTTCATTTTTATGATCAATATTATTTTCCCAGCAGCAAACATAAATTAATTGGAGTTGGAATAATGTACAGAAAAAAATAAACATTTTTTCAGATGTTTTTATATCTTTATATAACTAGTACCATATATTTTAAAAGCTTCATCTGTGTTTCCATATTTGACTGCTAAATCCTTGCACTACAAAAAGAAACTGAAGCATTGTACTTGGCCCATTCTAACAATATTTGGGAGAGTAGCATGAAATGACCAGAAGGATTTCCTGCTCACAAGGCAAACGAGGAAACAGAAGGGGGTTGTTGTGAAAGAGTAGCTTGTGCTTGAATGCCAGAGCCAAATCCTGTTCAGTTTACACTGTATTAGCACCACTGACTGTTCGAGGGAATGCAAAAAGCTGGCTTTGACCAAAGGCCTATTTCTGCTTTGTAACAAATGCAGTAGTGATTGCCAGCATTAATCAGATAAAAAAAAATTAAATTTCTCATTCTGTGTGATCTAGTCATGGGTCTTCTTTCAGTGTGTCCAGCAAAAGAAAATAAGTGCCTTCAGCATCAAGACTCCACACCAACATGTTTAATGAATTGCTGTGGCGCCATATCATGTATCAAAGCATTAAAACACATACTTGTCCCACACTATGCAGCTATTTGAGTCCCTTGGTATAAATAATCTTTAAAGACACTTCTTTTTCTTTAATCACTGTTTTCTGTACTTATGAATAAAGTAAAGCCGCTCCAGTCTTAAGGCAAAAATACCTTGTTTCTTGCTAAAGTGATTTCCCAGGCCTGTTGCCAAGTAAAGGAAATGCAGTTTTCTAAAAATCCAGTATGCAAAAGGACTTGTTGTCCTGGAAAAACTATCCATATGAAAAAAAAGAAGTAGCCATGAGTATGGTAGGGCTTATGCAATCCCCCCTATATTACATATTCTTGTCTTGCAGATTTATGGACCAGGCCTGCGGATAGAGAACAAGCTGGGTGCTTCCCCTCAGAAGGTCTGCAACAGCCACCCCCACACAGGAATCTTCTGACTGTGAAAAGGCAAATGTGACCTTTATAGAGCAGGACCCAAGGAAAACAGAAGTGCTTGTGTCTGGGCTCCAAAACCCCTGAATAGACTCATTGAGCACACTGCTTGCACTGAACGGCAACAGCACAACAAATGGGTCCTATTCTCCATCCCACACCTGAATTTCCCTTTCCTAAAGGAAGGCTTGGGAGAATGAAATGAGGAGAGGAGACCCAGCGATGAATATCTGACAGGGAATGTTAGGTCCCCACTAGGACAGAGGTCCCGCTTTCAGAGGTATTTCCAGAGTTCTGAGGGGGCACCCTTTTGAGTTGAACACTCAAAACATGTTGTCATGTTGTGCAGCCCTATGCTGGATTTGCTTTAAAAAAAAAAAAAAAAAACAAAACAAAAACAGGCAAAAGTTTAAAAAAAAAGATTCAGACATTTTTATGCAGCCAAACCTCAAGAATTGATGCTGATTTTTCATAACAACTCTGCAATGCCCGAACCAAGTAACTGCGGGAATGATTCATGCTGTAACATTTCCAATTAGGAAGAAAGGCTGTGGAGAATCGGAATTCACCTTGATGCAAAACTGAGAAACGGCAAATGCCAGCTATGAAATGGAAATCCCAACTCCCTGACCCCAATGAGATTCTTCCGGCTCACATGTTCTAACTCTTAACACCTGCTAACAGCGTAGGAAGAATCTGAGAAACAAAACTCATTTTAATTAAGAGTTGTGTATTGATGATGAACATCTAATGAATGTTCCTTTTTCTGTGGGAAAGTGACTGAATCCGCGACATCCAAGTCAATCAAAGGCACTGTGCATGGGATAGCAAAGTCAACTCCAGGAGGCCGAGTTCAAACAGAAATTATGTATATAGGTGTGACCCACATAGAACATACAGAATCGCTGAGATTTTTCTGGTTCTCAATGGAAAAAAAAGATGAACTGAAAACACAAATAGTTTGGGGTTTTTTTCAAATGGAAGTTCTGCAACTTGTTTTGAAAGGGTTCCTGACAGCCTGCAATTTCATGCAAGAACTATATTTTAATCATAATATAAAATCAATTTTTAGCTCCGGTCTTTCAAAAAACAACTAAACAGGCAGTAGTTTACTAAAACTGAGTTTTATGGCATTCAATGCAAGTTAAAATGTAGAAATAGATGAAAAGTCTACATTTCATTTTAGGAAGTTTTACCTCTACATTCATGTTACAGTCAAAACAAGTTTTTCCTCTCACTTTTTCATATCATAAACACTTCCATATTTTCTGCTTCCTACAAAGGATTTCCAATTGCTTTCCAATTCCTGTTCAGTAACTCACATCTACAACATAACTCTGAGATACGCCCCTATTTACTAACATGGGGAAGCTGGTGCATAGGTAATCAGGATGTAACTTTCCAGCCCACTAGGTTCTCTGAACTAGTTCCTACATAGATATTCATAATTTATTAGCCTATCAGCTCAATGTAAAAGTAGTTTAAAGTAGCTCAATGCACTTTCAAAATGCAGCAAGTTGCCTTGCCCAGGCTATTATAACGCTGCTGGTCACATGAGCAAAAATCAGTCACAGATGAGGGACCCCGCGGGGCTCTGGACGCACCACTTCAGGTCGTGCCTGCCTTGGGTTTACTACCTGATTTGGGAAACCACTCCTGAGCTGCAAGAGGCCAGGCTGCTGTGTGGCACTGGCAGGTGCCAGCAGAAGACACCAGCAGTCCTTTACTAGAGCATCAGTCTGGATGGTGCCTGGTGGGAGCACAGATCTGATCCTACCGTGCATGCCAGGGCTCAGCAATGAGACTGGGATCCCAGCAAGGCAGCTGAAAGAGGCCCAAACAGAGCCACCACACCACCTGCAGTCTGACTGCACACAGGTCTTCCATTTTTCCTCTATCAAAGGCAGACAATGGATAACTTATTCTGTTTGGTGTTTGTTTGGATGGGGTTTCTTTGACCACGCCAAAACTTAAATCAGTCATTTGACCTCAGCATTAGCACTGCAACCAAATACCAGGTACATACAGCATTTGTCACTTGCTCTTTCCCCTGCAGGCTGGTGTCAGAGCTTTTTAACATGACATATTGGCCCCAAAGAGGGCTCAATAATCCCTGAACAGTGGAGTAGGGCTGCTTGAGAAAAATTAGTTTAAGCAGCTCAATGAGACACCGCAAGCTGTCATACCGTGCAACTAGCAGAGGGATGCCAAGCCACTTAAAGACAATCTTTCTTGTTGAAACACCGACATTTGCCAATGGATAAGATCATATTTATAAGGCTTTTCAGCATACATAAGATGAGATGTGACAAAGGGCAGAGACAGCTAAGCTTTAGAGCCACAAGCTCTTCCAAATTATCGAGACTTAACCACCTACTTTGTAGAATCATTGCTACTTTGCTGACAAAAGACCTTGGTCACTAAGAACCGCCTTTCTCTCACATTCATGGCACTGAAAAGCTTCTGGTCCAGTGACTTTTACTTTAAAAGACAATTCTATTTGCTGACACTTGACAGGTTTTTCATTAAAAAAAATAAAGAACACATACACCAAAAAAACAGTAACAGAGATGGACACACACACATTTGAATCAGGTCAAAGACACCTTTTATTACCCTTAGACGAGGCCCGGCATTAATTATCAACAGAAACAACCACTACTGACATGCCACAAAGCAACAACCATTTGCCTTTTCAATGTATTATTCCCTCACTGCACGTGTATAAACCCCAGTAATGCTAAAATAAGATTACTTGTGTGATTACAGATGGGAGAACAAAAAAAGGGGGAAAATGGCCCATATTTAGCTATATCCTGCTGAGTATCCTTGACTCATCAATGCTTTACCAACAACCACCTCCTACAACCTCTGCAGTTTGTGACATGAGACAAAGCAAAAAAGGCCATAAGAAATTTAACTTGTGATTTTTGCAAAGCTTGAAGAGGTAGTTTCTGTAAACATCTGGGATGACCATAAAAAACTACCTCAAATTGGATCACAGAGTGGGGGGGAGTGAGAAATGAAAAGACATGTACGTCAATGCATCCATTTTTTTCTGTATTGAATATGTAATAAATGCTTATGCAAATATAAGTGATCTTTAAAGAAGCAGGCAGCTTAAAATAGTCAAGAGCAGGGAAATTAAGGCACATGAAATCTAAACTGTTTAATAGGCAATAATAGCTGAATCAGTATGCAACAAGATCTCCTAATGCATTAAAAAGTGACAATTCTTGGTTGTATAAGTGACAGTTTAAAAGATGCCTTAATCAAGAAAGAAAAATTATTTATTGAACTTCTTAAATGTCAAATTAAGCTTCTTCACTAAATGTTCATTAACTGCCAAGAAAATTCTTATTAATTTTAAAGCGCCATGAATGCAGTCACACAGAATGGCTTTATTTGATGCAAGCTTCATTTCCTGCAAAATGGTGTCTCCCTCCCTCTGATGAAGTGATATTAGCAAAGATCCTAGTACCTCTTTTATCAGATCAGACTTTAAGACACAGGAGAGATAGTATCCCCCTGCTCTGACCAAAATACTAACCTGAGTGTCACATTACCAGCGCCTCAAAGTCACCCTCATTTCCAGGGTGTTTTACCACGCTTCACATTACAGCTGTTTGAGATGGCAGCATGGCAACACCTTACACGAAACGTTTGCCAACTCACCTCCCCAGTCTGCTGGTGGCATAAAACCACGTAACTCCCCATTCATACCAAATACACACGGAGCCACCAGCAATTCAGAAGTTAAAAAGCAGCACATTGCACAAGTGCTGGCTGCTCCCTTCCTCTTGTGATTGCCAGCTCTGACTCTATTGATGAGCTAGCAACTTGCTTGAAACTCTGCTTAATACACTCAGACTTAAGCCCCACAAGGAAACAGCTCACCTATTTTTTTTTCTCCAAATACAGAATTTGCCAAGCTTTCTCCATGCCAAATCAGCCTTGGAAAACTACCCTGATGCCAAATGACTGAAGTATATATGCAGTGAAGGTCCCTTTCTGCAGCTAGGAGTAGGAATGTATAACTTGGCCCCCTTGCATTAATGGGATTTTGCTGTCTTTTGTGTGAATGGAAGCATAGCCAAAAAAAAAATCCTGTTACCCATCCCTGCATAGTCATCAAGGCTTCCCTGGTGAACAGTGGTGATGTCTGAGAGAAATCTGGCTCAACTAGCAATCAGCAAGACGAAATTCAAGTGGTCACTTTCAGATATATTGAGGGGGGTTAAAAAAGAAAAGGAAAAAAAAAAAAACCGTGGAAAAGAACCCAGAGTCTCACCCCTCAGAGTGCTCCCACTGTGCTCACCACAGCAGCTACTGCAAGTGTTAACTCTCTGCACATCCAAGTCTCCACTCCAACTGTGTCCACTTTGCCAGCTGCTCCAGCTGTCCAAAGCAAACACAATGCCAGTGCTGCAACTGGCAGGTGCCTTCAGTCTCTCTCCCAGATGCTTTCCAATAGAACTTTAAAAGCTAAAAGCACAGAAACTATCAATACTGAAAGGAGAACTGCACCCATCAGCCCAGAAGGTCTGGTTTTAACAATGGACTCACATTTGCTTAAAAAAAAAAAAAAAACAAGTTTAGCAGGCAGCAAAGTTGTACAACCTCAAGAACTACAGATCCAGATTTCTGCAATAACTTGAGCTTATAGAGAAGGCTACAATGCAGCCTAATGTCATTCACCATCCCACTTAAGTGAAGCTCATTCACCTGATAGAACCAGGCAGAAAACACAGCAAATCACCAAAGATAAAGGAGAGAGGTCTGTGAGAGTAAAGATCTCCTCATGAGAGGGAAAGTGCACAGAAATAACAGATGCTACTCATGAATAAGGTAGAGAGACTGGAAAACCTGCAGCAACAAGGGTGGAGATCACATTACCATTAGACACATTCTGTTTTACCAGCACAAGCCAATGGTTTTGGAAAGAAATTAGGAAGGAAATTAGGACTTTTGGTAGTGTACGACAGGCAATATTAGAACAAGAACACTACTACCCAGCTAAACCACCAGGATCTCAGTCTTAGCAACTGCTGGCAGTGTATCTTTGGTGTTGTTTTGGCAGAGGATATAAATATAAGCTGCATCTGAAGCAAATGACTTCTGGAGCTGCTGTCACTCATACAGTACTGCCCCTGCTACTCACGTAGTACACCTGTCCTTACAGTACAGCATTAAACTGCTATGGACACCAGAACATATTTTACTCCACACCAGAACTGTCATGTAACTTTATAATGTTCATTCAATTTATAGCAAATAAAGCAAAAGGGATCCACTGTTTTTAAAATATTAAGTTTCTGGAGTTTTCTTTCAAATACATGATTTTGTCCAGAGATTTTTTGGCCAATATAGTGCTAATAATTTGGATCACCCATGAATGTAAGAAGAGACTTCTCAACCTGGGAATAAAAGCTTTTTTACTCCTTCATCTATGTTTAGGATAAAATATAAAAGAAACTTATTTGGTCTCAAGCCCTTTTTGATGGTTTTCATAAGAGATATACAATTTGAGATAAGTGAAGAAGTTCTTATCAAGAATATTGATCTTGTGGGAGAGGGGGAGAGCCATCTGCAAACACTTTTACTATTTTCTGACTTAGCAATCAGCTTCCATTCACAAGACTAAGGACTTCCTTGTTTCTCAACCTTGCACATTTAATCTCTGCATTTTCTAAGCTCCTCCATCAGGGTCATTATTGTATTAGCCATAGCTCATCCACAGTCCCAACTTTCATAAACATTATGGCCAACTTTTACTTTTCATTAATGATGCAAGGCCTTCCTCTTCATGCAGGTAAAGAAATTGATAACACATTTATAAAACAGGATTAACTTCTCCCTTACTAAGACCTTCTGTTCCAAAGTAAATCACTATATTGCTGTATATCACTATATTATTCTAGTGCCTGATGAAAAAAATTTTAAAAATTAAATTAAAGCTACTCCTCTTTAAAGATCACTAATTTCAATAAAAAATACTGTTCTGCAATGTTTTTACGACAACTGTTGCAAGTCTGTACCTTATTGAACCATCCTGGCCGCGTTACTTCTGCGCTGCAACAAAAGGAGGTTACAGGCAGATCCCCAGCATGCAGCCCTACACCTGGGCTGCGAACCGACCCCGCTTCCTTCCTCTTGCCCCGAGGCCCCTCTCCTCGCCAAGCCCGGGGATACCCGTGATGGGGAGGCTGCAGGAGCCCCCGCAGAAGGAGGAAAGGGTTAAAAGACCCGAGCGGGGCAGAGAGCGAGCCTCTTCCCTCCTCCCAGCCTCTCCCGAGCCCCTCCGCCCGCAGCCCGGCCGAAGCGGGGACAGAGCAGGGAGCGGGCGGCGGTGCCCCGCCAGCGTTTACCCTCCATCTCGGCGTCGCGCTGGGACCGGAGAGGAGCGGAGGCCGCTCCCGCTGTGCCCTGGCCGCTGCCGCGCCCACAGCCTCGGGGCCGCCGGGGCCGCTATAAATACCCTCGGCAGCGCGGGGCCCCCCCTCCCGCGGGGCAGGGCGACCCGGCACGGCCGGCAGCGGCGGGCACGGCTGCCAGCGAGGGCCGCGGGGCAGCGGCGTGCTGGGGGTTCGTGCCCGGGGGCTGCCTTCGTTGCCGAGTCGGGGGGCCGTGGCAGTCGCTGCTTGGAATAACGGGTTTGTTTCGCTGCCTGCAGAGCCTGACCCGGTGCCTCAAAGCCCTCGTCGGGGCTGCGTGGCTCCCCTACAAGCAGGCAGGCAGCCCCGAGCAGGGCTCGTCCAGTTCACTGCCAGCAGCCCGGCAGGGCACCGCTGCCCACCGAGGGCAATTTTCACAGAATCACAGAAGATTCTGAGTTGGAAGGGACCCACAAGGGTCATCAAGTCCAACTCTTACCGCTGCACGGGGCATCCCCAAGATGTCCCCGAGATACTGTCCATATACTTCTTGAACTCGGTCAGGCTTGGGGCTGTGACCGCTTCCCTGGGGAGCCTGTTCCAGTGCCTAGCCATGCTCTGGGTGAACCTTTTTCTAATATCCAACCTAAGCCTGCCCTGGCACAGCTTCAGGCCATTCCCCAGGGTTCTGTCACTGGTCACCAGAGAAGAGATCAGTGCCTTCCCCTCTGCTTCCCCTGTAGACTGCAATGAGGTCTCCTCTCGGCCTACTCTTCTTTAAGCTGAACAAACCAAGTATTAAGGACTCTGGATGAGTTGTGGCTGACATCTCTGTTCCAGTTCATCCCGGGACACCTGCCCCGTTCAGCACAACATAGGCCCTCTTAATTCTCATCCCTTTATCCTCCTAATTTCTACCTCTTAAAATAAATTTCCTCCCAATTACTACCTTTTAAAAGAAAAAGGTAAACAAGCTCTGGTTGTGAGTGCTGTTGTCACAGGAAGGTCTGAAAGTGTCCAAAAAAGAGCTACCAATGCCCCCAAAATTTTCTGTCTTCCCTTAAAATTCAATCCTGATTAAAGTTTGACAAAGATGTTTGGAAGTAGTGAAATAATTGCATGTGAATTAAACATTTATTCACATGTAGTATCCTAATCTTTCTTATTTGCAGGGAAACAAGTGTAGCCCTTTTGTAGTTTAACAGCGGACTCTACCAAGCCATTAATAACTTGTTCAATTGGAGAAGGTAATTTTGTAGCCCAATAGATATCCTACGCTGGAAGAGATAAGTATTTGAACCGCATTGTGACAGATAAAAGTGATTGATATCACTAAATTAAGAGTTTGTAGTTGCCTGGGAACAAGCAATTGTGGTCTGATTGTATTCATCATGGGTAAATGAAAGGCAGCCCCAATCAGAACTATGTATTTCTGCTGCTTCAAAAGAGCTAATTTCCCCAAACTGAGAAAAACAGTAGGGACAGCTGACAAGGAAAAACATAGTGTGAACGTCGAAAGAGGGGCTCTCATAAAGCCTCTATTAAATGGCCAAAAGACTATGACTTTGCAATCGCAGAAGGCAGTAACTTTACCATAAAAACTCAAAGGTGGCAGTCAGAAAGAAAATGGAAAACAAAGAGAAATTGTATCAATTACAGTTGCTATAAATTACAAGTTGCAATATCAGAAATTGATAAGTTAGTAGGCAAGAAAAAATATCCATGGTCGTAATAGCTAAACAGGACATTTAAAGTGTGTTAAGAATAAAACAAAACCCAGTGATGACACTGGCCCATGTAGTAAATGCAGTTCCTAAGTGGTTTTGTGCTGATGTGTAAAATGTAAAATGTTCTATAAGTAGTTTTGTGCTACAAAAGACACAAGTAGATGGATCTCAAGGGGATTATAAAGAACTGCTCCAACCTGCTAGTAATTAAGAAAAATAAGAATCGTGATTTGTGAAATTCCAAAGGGGTGTTAATCTTACACCAGTAGTCAAAAAGGAGCAAGTAAAACGAAAGAAAAATACAGGCCAACACTGGCACCCTAAATAATAAAGTGAGTAACATTTAATTTTAAAATATTTCAAAGTAATTAATAGAAATAATTCCAGTCCTTTTTATGAAGACCAGGTCTAATCAAACTTTTCTAAATTCATTCTTCAATTAGATTGCTTGTTTGGTTACATGCACACTGATGGTTCAGATTTTAAGTTTGAAAGAAAATGTGGTACCCCATGATATCATTGAAGCAGATGTTAAATTGTGTAGGCCTTGCCTAAATAACTGATGACAAAAAGTAACTGCAAGTAAAGGAACCTTCTTTGAATGGTTATGTTTCTCTGAAAATGAGCCCAAAAGGAGAAAAATGGTAAAGATACCATGCAACCAAGTGAAGTAGTCTGACTTGAGTGGCAAACTGGACCTTGTCAAACAAAACACATCTACTTTAGCTAAATCCCTGTAATAAGCTTGAAGGATTGTAAGTGTTGTGTACTGAGAGTGATGGCACTCACTGGAAACGATTTAGGGGTTGTAGTCACCACCTCGTCCTAAACACTGAGTGTGACATTGCTAAAAGGAAGGATTAACCTGCATCAAGGGAGTAGAAAGTAGGGAACATAGTTTTATCTCTGGATATATCACCAATAAGACCAGTCTTGCATACTGTGTTCCTGCCCATGTTTTGAAAAAAAAGTTGAAAAATAGTAGAGGGGGCAGATTAAGAGCTGAAAATGTGATTTGAGAGTTGAAGAAAAATGCTGCTAAGTGAGACTTAAAGAGCACAATCTGTTTATCGTATCAAAAAGATTGACTTGATTACAGCATATAAGTACCTCGATGCAGAAAAAGAATACTGGATTGTGAAGGACTCTTTAATCTAGTGGAGAATGGCATAACAAGAAGCTGTGGTAGAAACTGAAGTCAGACAAATTCAAACGTAGCTCAAAATTTTTCTTCTTAAGGTGACAACACATCACTGGAGCAGCTAATAAAGTCACAAGAAATTTTTTATGGTTTTATATCCCTCAACCAGGACAAGATGCTTTTCTGGAAGACAGCTTTTTAGCCAAATGCAGGCTACTGCTCTCACTGCTTGTACGTGTGTGAAATTTAATGACACAGGA
This sequence comes from Edolisoma coerulescens, assembly GCA_013397115.1. Classification (NCBI taxonomy): domain Eukaryota; kingdom Metazoa; phylum Chordata; class Aves; order Passeriformes; family Campephagidae; genus Edolisoma; species Edolisoma coerulescens. The sequence continues at coordinate 891,151 of VWZW01002445.1, forward strand.
TACAGAGGAGATCAGGCCATATGACTAAATGGTCCTCTGTGTCTTATTTAATTTTTTCTTCTTATGTTAAGTAGTTATAAGAAGGGGTGGCTAGTGGTGAGCATCTGCTCAAGATGATATTCATTGTCAACTGACTGCAATCAGTCTGAAAAACATGACTACCCTGAGTGTGTAGGATTCTAAATGATCACAGTACGTAAGACATTCTTGGCAAGCAGAATATGAAATACCACAAGACAATCAACATTAGTCACCTATTTCCATTTCTCAGTGCACTAAGCTGATAAGATTTCAATTAATTTGGGTCAAAAAGGAGCTCAGAAGGGCTTAAGGAGAAGCTAAAGGAAAGGGCAGAAGTATGAATCCATTAAAAGCACTGGCCATCAGACTTAGGTAACATGATAATTAAACAAAAACTTTGAAATGCTGGCAGGCAAACCAGGCAACTAATTCAATATGCAATATTACACTAGTAAATATACATCAGTTTTAAATATTTATGAATTTCTTGCCCAGCTTGTGCATAAATGAATCAAGTTACCTCACCTGAAGCTATGATCCCCCATAATGAGCTGTGGTATGCAGTGAAGACTAAAAGGTTTGACACAACAAGTAATGCCTACCTCTCTGAAAGCAGCCAGGACCACACAACTGAATTGCGTTGCACATAAACTATTGAGAACTGCATTTAAATATTAATGAACTAACATTCTTCTTAAATTGTTGTATTTGCCAGGATGTGAACTTGCATCTTCTCTCTTCTGCTTGCCAAGTTGATATGGCAAAGTTACAACATTTACCTGCTGATATTACAAAGCTGAATGGCCTCAGTGGCCTTTCTGATCTCATCACCTGTCCCCCTGCCTGAAGTTTATTCTCTGAGCACAAAACCTTTTCGACAAGTAAGGAACCTCCTCTAAACCATGCAGAACCCCAATGGCTGTAAACAAATACTTAACACAGAAGAGTAGAATAACAATTCATTCCTTACTGAAGGAAGAAAGAATTGTGTTGAAGAGGGAAAGTTCATTTTGGAGATAACATGTAAAATTTTTTTTCAAATCCACTACCCCAAAATTCAAAACAAGGGTGCTTTCCAAGCAAAAAACTTAATTTTATCCAAAAGAGGCTCGAAGATTTTGTAATATCTAATACTGGTATGCAAAGTCTAATACCATGTGATTGGTTCTGACTTTTAGAAATTATTTAGAAGAATGCCAGGGCCCTTAGATGGTCTTAAAGATGGAAGCTTTACCGTATGCTCTACAAGTCTAACCTGGAAGGTGCATAAAAAAGGGTCTCAGCACTTCTCCCGTGTTTTCCCCAGAAGAAGCTGTGGGCTACATTTTCAAATTAAAAAGAATTCACAACTACAAATGGAGTAAAATAAAAGCTGCAGGAGCCCTGAGCTTGTGAAAATCAGATCCAGATCCTGGGGCATTAATAATTGAAGTATCATGGTTACCTCCATTGGTATCAACATCACCTATGGAACTCAAACATTAGTAGTTAGTAGTCTGGTCCAGGAAACTGAGACAGGGAAGAAAAATCATTAAGGAGTTGAAGGGCATTCGTTACCTTTTTGATGCCTAGAGGAATAATGTTGCTGTGCTGCTGGAGGCCAACCAAAGGTGAAGACGGGTCATCCTATACAGTAAAGTGAAGAAGTAGTTAAGTTCTCAGGTTGCAGTATCTGATGACTTCAAAGGAACAATTTGACATTAGATGGCTGGCAAAACACATTGTTCAGAATGTCAAAGCCACGAAACATCAGCTGCTGAGGCTTGGACCCTAAAGGCATCAGCAAAGACAACAAAGCCAGCAGGAATTTGTGAATACTGAATTTAAGCTGCAGTACAGAACACTTTCTGGAGATAAAATTCTGCATATCAGAGGTGAACAAATGTCATTCCCTTGAGACACAAATAGTCCACGTGTTTGCTTGGACAGCACATCTGCAGCTGCCCAGAAGTCACATATATAATGAGGTCTCTGGGTGGAGGAAACACAGGGAGCAGTTCACAAACAGCAAAATCTCTTGGATCCTTATGAGGCAGGGCAAGGACATGACAAATGCCAGGACTCAGTGCTGTCCCTGCTGGTGGTGCCAGGGGCAGGATGAGCAGGAAACAGAAGCCTGAAAGAGTCAAAGGCACTGGAAGGACTTCTCACTGTTCCACTGCAGGTCTGGGCTGGACATCCAGTTCAGGCCTGTGGCAACCTCCTGCTGCTAGTTCTATCCCCACTCGCTGATTAAATGGAAACTTACTGCACTTGCCGGCAAGTCTTTTGTCGTTTCATAGACCCAGCTTATATACCCATGTTGTGTAAGTAAATTGGTTAAATCACATCTGTATTTTCTTGGGAAAAAAAAAAGTAGGATAATCCAAATAGGTCTGTTTATAACCTTTCAAAACTGACTGTTGTTCATTCAAGTCAATAATGAGAATTACAGATCTGTTATTATTCCCATGTTTAATAAAAGCAGCAATGCAACGTATTATTAAACAGTAGACTGTCTAAGGTGCCTGATCTCAAAATTGTAATGCTATTTTTGAATAACTGGTATGTCTTGTACATTGTCCTTTAATCACATCTTGGCAAACCATGTCATACTCCTTCTCTAACGCTCATCTTCGTGGGAGCTGAAAGAATTTAAAACCTCATAGGAGGAGGAACCTCTCAAGATTTGGGAATCAGCATACTGTTTCACCCATTATGTTTAAATCAAACACTTTTCTGGGAAAGATATGTGTTCTAGGAAAGATCATCATGACATTTGCAGTGTCAAGAATCTTAAGAAAACCCTATATACCTGGTTTTTCAAATAAAGTAACTTACATGTTTGTTCCACACCTAAAAAAAAAAATTATTCCTTTGTGATTTTCCAAAAAAACTAAAACTGGGAAATTTTGAGCAGGCTAAGCACATGCCACCCTGAAATACCTTTGCAGCAAAGGCTGTAATTTTCACATTAGCAAGCCATAAAATAAAAGGCACAAATATTGTTTCTAGAATCAAGATTTATGTCCTTTGTAACACGCAGCCCCCAGAAGGTAACACAGTTCCAAGAAACGCACTTCAACAGGTCTAGCACTCCATCCAGTGCAGCTCATTGTGTGGAGCCATTTGGAAGCAGATACAGATACCAGAGTGTAAGTGAAACACATCTTCACTGTCTTCCAGAGCATGTAACCATGCTAAGGAGGGCTAATGGTTCAGCTTCCCAGCTCTGTAAACTTCAGGAAAGAATGAAGTTTATATCAATTCAAGACAGATTTTACATGAATTCTTTCCTCTTGCAAAACAAGAGTCATGGACCACATAACATTTAAAAAGGATGCAAAGCAGCAGGCAATTTCAGAACCACACTGAGCAATGTTTTTAGCAAAAAACTAGCCTGTGGGTTCTGCAAATGAAATTACTCCCAATGCTCCCTTCCATGGAAAATGTAAAATTCTGTGTACAAACAATGTACACCAACCAAGATGAAACTGCATTTGAGGACAAAAACAAACGTTTCTTTGAGCCATCTTCAAACCTAATTTGACCTTGGACAATTTCACTGCAATGAGCATAATTTCTTCTCTTTGTGTGAACACCTGTTATGGATAAAGAAGTCTGAGGTAAAATGAAATAGCTGCATGCAGGGATTATAGTAGTTGATGTCATGGCTGGGCTACAAAGACTAGGAACAGACAAGAAGCAAACAGCTGTCACCATCCCACACCCAGAACAAAGGGGTTTTTTAATTGGTAGCGTGTTTCAGATAATGTAAATACTGCATGTAGATTCGAGAGCCAGTTTCAGTTAAGTGGCTTACGACTTTTCAGTCTTCCAGGAGAAATGGAGCAGCAATAGGGAAAGGCGTAACTTCAGCACAGTATTAGCCATGTGAAACCAGAAGGCACTTTTGGCCAGTGTCTGCTAGCACAGGCAGAAATTAAGTATTTCAATGGCCCTTTTTGTCTGAGTATACCCTTTGTTAAAAAGCAGAGCTACACCAAACATGGTGATTGTGATAACTAAAAGTGTTTCTGATATCTAGGTCCCCCTGCAGAAAGAGAAGTGACCACTTACTTCCAGTGGACACAGGTTCAACTGCAATTTGAGTCCCTCCTGCTGCTTCTGGTTTTCACACAGCTTTCACAACACTGAGCTGTATCACTGGTGCAAATAGGCAGCATATGCAACAAACTGACCTTGCAAAATCAAGCTTAAGACCAAGAAAGAGATGACTGGAAGCTGGACACTGTACAGTACATATCAGTAATACTTGAAAATTTTGTTGTTGTTGTTATTTCTCCAACAGCCTTTTTCTAGCAAAGAAAAAGGTTAGTTTATGACAAAGTTGTTGATCTTTTCTGAGATCAAAGGAGATAAACAAGAAATAAAAGCACCTCTCAGGCCAAGAATTATGCTAAGCAGCTCACTCCTCTTAGCATTCTCAGTTCTTACATAACTTTAAAAGTCCCCTTTGTTAGATTATAGAAAACAGCTTGCATGCAACCAACATAAGGGACAGGAAGGTCAAAGCAGCACCAGTGTGTTGCTGAAGGTTAACAACTATACTCCTGAGACGTCAAGGATCTGAACTCCGGTCTCCTGCATCCAGAGTAGTGCCCTGCACATGGAGTACATGTCACACTTTGAGCTTGGGAATGAGCCAGTGAGCTTAAATTATGACAGGGCAAAAAAGAAGTGGAAGTCCCAGCCCCTAACTAGGAAAAAAGCCAAATTCCTGTTGCTGAAACACTATAATCCCTCTTTCTGCTTCTCAAGGACTCAGAAGATTACTTCCTCCAAAGAAAACACTATGAAAAGTGCCAGATGTTTCTGCTGATGGAGCTGAGGCAAACCTAGGACAGGTTTACCTGAGGAAGGTGCTGATATAAGATGTGGCACTTAATGAGTAGAGGACAACTTTTATCCTGGACTGTATCCTTCCAACTCGGATACATTTGGAGACCTTTTGTAATATGACCATTATATAAATAAAAAAGCAACTGGAGTTTCTAGGTAGAAATGGCAGTGCGTAAACATGAGAGAATAGAAGAACTTTGAATAAAAGGTTGTTTTGACTGTTTTCAGCTACATTTTCACTTTGGTTGGCAAAGACACGCACAGCAGAAGGGCTGAACTAGACCCTGCACACTGTTATTTCTTTCACCAACAAATGCTTTGGGAGCACTATTAGTTATTAGGATTGTGTGAACTGGTCTCTTGGAAACAGCAATTCACACAATGGTTTTGAGACATTTTAGGAAGAGAAATAGAGAAAAACTTGGCTGAAAACCAACAATTGCAACTTGAGGGAAGTGTTTTAAAACCCTGGATCTGTCAGTTATGTAGACTCCTTCATGAGATGTGTGGTATTGGACTGCTCAGGCAGGAAGGAGTCATTATTCCAAACAGTATTTTTTTTTATTTAATCATTTAAAACGGATTTTCTCCTGAGACATCATCCATTCAAACTTTAATGGCATTCTTTGCCAAGACGTCTTTTTTCTTGGGGTCTCTCTGCATTTCACAGGTAAGGAATTGCCAACTGTGATTGATCACTCAACCAGTTGTATTAAAAATAGTAGAGATGACAACACTGCACAGTCTTCTGTACTTGACAAAATGGAAGAACACAAAGACTTACTCTACAAGCACATCAGAAAGAATGGAGCCAAATGAGTCACAAAATACAAGTCCAGTCAGCAGTGAAATAGAAAGAAAGTAAAATGAACTTCCACCTTGTTTTAGAAAAGACTCAGGTAACATTTTACAAATAAACTGAACTATAGGGAATATCTGACAAATATATAAAGTAAGATGTATGAATACACATACTATTAAGAATTAAATAAAGAGAAAATGCATCATTTTAACATATTTTTTAGTACCTACTTACATAGAGCAGTACAGAGAAGTATATAACACATTTAGAGAGAAAGATGCCATTGAATTATATACTTCACAACCAACTATAGTACATTAAACCCAGTTACATTCCCTTCTGAATCATAACCATCTTCAAACATTTAATGCCAAGAGCAACTTAAAACCAAAATATGTAATTTTACATCCTCTGTATTGCATCCTGCACATGAGCAACCCATTTTGAAAAGTTTATCTGGATGCACTTCTGGTATCAGTATAGCAGTTCAGACACAGAAAAACCAGCACAACCACTCAAACAGATTCTCTTACCACTGGTATTTAAAAGTGTTAAATCACTAGATTAGACCAGCACATTGCCTTTTAAAATAGAGCCACATATATTGACATAGATAATTCTTCCTGATCGTGTAGCTATTTGATTTCACTTCAAAGGTCAATCCCTACAGTTTAGAACTTCTCAATAAATAGTATAGCCCCATAATATAAATTGAATTACTGTAGCAAAATTAGGTATCTCAGATTACTTCCAGTTTTACAAGATGACTCTTTAGGCCATTTGCTTTTTATTAGTGTTTGGCCACCAAAAGTCAACACTGCTGCAATTTTTGACCCCTCTCTGTAAATGCATGAATATATTCTTTAATCCTAGTCACTTGTGACTCAGTTCATTTGCAGTGGCAGTGACAATAAGGGCTTTTGTTCCACTCTGGATGCCTTGGTTTCTTTAGAGATGTCAAACAAATTCCTGAGTATTCTTAGTACTAGAATGGATGTAATAACTGTGCCATTAGAGTTTTCAAGAAAAACCCCTGTTGACAGCAAACAGGACTTTTTGCTTGACAATCCCAGTCCTCAGTATCTTGTACACTTTATTGTTCTCATTTTCTCAGAGGCTAACTTTAAGAACTGGCTTAATAAGAGAAATATCCCGAAGAGTACTCTCTTTTCCTTTCCAAAGCATATATAAGTTTGTTGGAAGAAATACCTAAATGTCTGACCCAGTCCAGAATCATTAGGAAAAACCTGTATTTATCATTTTGTTACTCTAAGGCTTTTTTCAGTATTCTAATTCTCACAACAATAAAAATCAGACACTAATTAGTTTCATAATTAGGCAAGCTATCAAAAATGGAGGGAGCTAATTAGGATTTCTCCCTTACCAGTCCAAGAAAAAATTATATTCAATAAAAATGTTATAGCAAAATGGTAAACAACAGGACTGCATTCGGGGGATTTCCAGATTCTGGTCAGCACTAAAAGGAATAGGGAACTTTTAGTGTATTAAGGCATTATAAACCCAATCTTTTCCACCTGTTGGGAACTATGCATGAGATTTTTCAAAGGTTTGTAACTCAGAGCTGAGTTTGTCTCTTTGGGAACTATCTGGTGATTTGTGTGCTGCAGTGTCATTTTCTGTCCAAGGATAGCATAACTACTAATGCCTCTTTCACAGTCTCCTCTTCTCTGACTCCTGCTCCAGAGTGCTGTGTACAACCTCTTGGTGTCAAGAATGTGCTGAAGCTTTCATTTGATTTCTTGTTTACAATGTCAACACTTCTGCTTTCTTCTCTTATGTTTAAAGGCTATAAGCATATGGCCCTTAGTGGCCTTGAAACCCCAAAGGGTAATTTTTACAGACATTGTGTATGATAGAGACTCTAAAATATAACCTAATTTGACAGCAGTCCCACCTGAAGGAGTTTAATTTATAAAAAATGTATAGGAAAGGACAGATTTTCCATCTGATCCATGCTACTATAGACAACAACAGAGAAAAATAAGATAGATGCATAGAGTGACAACATAGGAAAACAAGCCTACAAGACTCCTGTGCTAGTCTCTAATGATCTCTTTCTCCCTCACCCTGCAGAAAGGTCTAACAGAAAAACAAAGAAACATAGAGGGAAAAAAAAAAGGGGGGGGTAGCTTATTTTCAGAAGTTTTTTTTACAAGATTTGACACAATCTCTCTAACAGTGGATTAATGGTCAAATGTCTGAAAGTCTGTGTCCAGTTTCTAGTGTATCTCACTACCACTGTATCCAGAACCATCAATACTAACACAGAATCTAATTAGCTGTCTCAGAAGACAGAAGCAAGTGAAAAACAGAAGGTACATGGAGGATGAACAACTGTCCAAATCAAGTTACAACTTGCTCAGGCACCAAGGATCAAGCTGGTCCCTAGGAATGAAGCCAAAATATCCTTCCAAAGTAGATTGGAAGGAAAGGCTTGGAAGGTTTTGGTCTCTATCAATACCATGATGGATTGTTTACTTTGTAGGACCTTCTAGACTTCTTTAAAGGACAAATTCTCCTGGTACTTTAGAGTCTAAACACACCAGTAGTGCCCCAATCTCTTCTGCCTTTTTCCTGTGGTGTGGTGTGCTTTTGTGTTACTGCCTTTTGTATTATGGCCTTTTGTTCTTACGAGCTTGGGGCAAGATCTGTGGCTCCCACGATATAGACAGAGAAGCATTTCTGTTGACTTACCTGTACTAAACATTTATCACAGGGCTGCCTGCTACTGCAAAGGACTATTTTTGATGGCTGAGGTGATACCCTCAAGATTCTTCTTCCTTCGAGGTGGTGTTTACAGATTATGCATTAGCCAACTTAATGTTCGGCTCAAAGGGAGCAAGCTCCAAACCCACCCTGCCCAGCCAGCAAAAAGAAGGCTAGACAGTCTCCGGAGCCATCAACACAACATAAGCTCAATATTGCTGTTAAGATAAACAGCAAAAAGCAGAGATTTCTCAGTCTGACTACAGCTGCTGCTGCTTCCACCATCTCCTTTTTTACCCCAGGGAATAAAACTTCACACTGCAGATATTTCCACAATACGTCCCCCTGCCCGGCTGCCCGACATGTTAACATCAGGCTCAAAACAACACATGCTCTCCATCTACCTTTTTCTTTAGGTGATTGTAATCCTTTGTCTGCAGATTTTAATCCCTTCCCTCCTGAAATTTGCCATCTTATTTTAGACATTTTTTCACCTCAAGCTGTCATTGTCACATACACAATTCCAAAGCCAGTAGTAATGAGCAGTGCTGAGGGCAAACAGCATAATCAATGTGCTACCTAGATCCTGCCCTCAACCTGTTTAGGAATTGCAAGGAGAAATTCTGTCCCCATGTGAGTCAAGAAAATGAATTACTACTAACTCTAACAGAGTCAGATTTTTCAGCCTCGGTTACCGAAGCTCCAAATAAAGCACTTAATACTGAAAGCTTCCCCTGTGGCTGCCACCAGAGGACCTGAATCAATTAGCAAGGTATTTGCAGGAAAATAGGAAGGCAAAAGTAGATCCACGTTCATACACACCCTCCTTCATCCATTCTCCTTCTCCAAACCATCAATATACCTGACCCACTTTCTAACTCCCTGTTGTTGCAGATGTTGCTGATGCAAAGCCTGCTTCAGCTTATTGGGAAGATACATTCATCAAAGAAATAATGCAGTGCAGCAGTGTCTTCCTTTGTCAGGAGCAGCTGGAATTATTGCTTACCTGGTGTCACCCCAAGGCATTCATAATTAGGAGCAGAAGATGTGTGTGCCAAGATAAGCTGTAAAAGACACATTTTATGCCAAAAGCAGGTTGGGAATGTCTTTGTAAGTATGGCAAATGGTTTCATTTATACCTTAATGAATGCAATTTTCTTGGATTTCGTTTTTGCCATTTGCATAGGAGAACTTGATCTGCTGCAATAAAGATTCAAGTAGCATGCATCTATGATGGCGCAGTACCAAAACCCATTATTTCAGTCTGCAAATTCATAATTCCATGATAAAGAAAAAAAAATCTCCACAACTGCTCACGTCTGAGCATTTAGATATGAATCTGAGGATTTAATTTGACAATGAAAGTGCATTATTTCACATGATTTTCAATTAATTTAAAATTACTTCCAGCATGAAGCATGTTAGTTTCAACCCTGCTCAAAAAGTTTAAAACAAAATCCTGTGATGTCCCAACCCACCTGATAGTTGGCAATACCAAAGAACCTGTGTTTCCACTAAGATGACAGACTGTGGATGGGAATGGCAGAGGTATGGGTACATGTCTCTTTCTGCCAGGTTTCCCACTGCAGTAGTAACTGCTGGCAGAGTAGCAATCAGCAAGGAGACTACAAGATCTTAAACCTATGCAGCTGTTTTCTTAGCAGCTGATTGTGGATGCTGAAACCTGGGTTGCAGAAAGATTTTCCAGCTTTCTGCCACTGTCTGAAAACAGTTAGAAGTTTCTGTAAACTAACTCCTTTATCTTGCAAGTTGTTTTGCAGTATTGTTATAGTTCTAACTAGAAAATATTTAAAAATGAGTGTCTTAGAATTTGGCCAATCCCCTCAGGGGGTAGATGGCCAAAAGACCAATTACCTTATGCCAGTTAACACACTTCTGTGAACTAACATATAAAAGCCTTTAAAAAATTATTAAAGTGCTTCCTTTTATCCCTGAGCCTTGGACTCTGTCATTTTCTCTACCTGTTTCTCAGTGCGACAGTGACAGCTGACTTAGCCTTAACTGCAAACACACAGTTCTATCAGCCTCACCAAATGGGTGATAAACAGTTTTATCCCTTGTCACGTTCCCTTGCTTGGCCATGGCCTTGAGTAGAGGTATCTGTGACAAAAGGCTGCATCTAGCTCAGGCTCACCACCAGGACGGTGCTGTGTCGTTTCCCAGTGGGACACCTTTCTGTCCTCTTCTCTCCTGGGGACAGGCTGAATAAATCAATTCATCAGTCTCTGAACAAGCCTGTCAGGAGCCTCCCCCTCGTCAGAAGGAATTATTGCTACGTATTACTAAACAAGTCCTGCCAAACCTCTGTGCAGGACTATCCCCATGCATCTGACAACACCAGCCATTCCTGTGAGCAACTCAGCTGGGAATGAAAAGTGTTACAAAACTCTTCAGTACAGCATATTGCAGACCACTGACTACCAACCTTTCTAGTCCGAGCCTTACTTCAGTGACCCCTTTTGCCACCAGTCACAGCCAGGAGCTCTTTGGCATCGTGGCTTGATGGAGGGCTCTGCAGAACACTGGGTGAGCAGCTCTGCATCATCTGCATGTGTGAGTGCAGACCAGTCATACCCCAGAGGTCCACGTGTTGGATTTCATTACTTAATACACAAACATCCCCCATGGCCTCAAGTGCCTCTGTACAGTACTCAGATAAATCCCTCTGCCAAGATCAAGTTGCAGGGGCCAGAGACAATCGCACACAACACGATGCCATAATAAGCTCTTTTCTCATACCTCTTCCTGGATAAATAAAACTTAACCTCCAAATGATAAAATATTTTTTAAAATTTTTAAAAATAAAACAAAAGCCCCGTAGATATTTCAGAGATATTATCAACTCCATTCTTTATCAGAAAGCCTTTTAACTGGAGTTTTCCAGAAAAAAATATGACCTGGGATTCCCAGATGACTTTATATTTTAACCCAACTGAGTGGATGATCATTATTCTTCTAAAAGCAGAAAAAAAAATTAACAATTACAACACAGAGGAAGAAAACACTGATACATTTTGACACTTATGACTTGCAGATCAGAGACCTGTGAAAACAGTATTGTCCTGTCAAGATTTAAAAAAATCAACTGGATGAAAATCACCCACAGAATTCTAATTAGACCTATGCTTCTCTGTCCATCCCTGACATGCCACAGGTTGAACTTCTGCTTCTTTCCTCTGCAACTGAAAGTCAAAGAGTGAAAGGTCTGACATTTGTTGCTGGGCTGCACTGACCATTAAACAAATAAATGAGGTGACAGGAGATGTATTTGTTAGGTCATCCTATAACTGAGATGAAACCCATGCATTTTTACGGATGAAAGGAAAAGCATGTACCGAAGCACAGGATTATGGCTACATGATCAGAACTGTACAGGACAGAGTACCTCGAGACAAAAGCCTGAAAGGACTTGGCTCAGAGCAGCAATGTGCAAATGCAGAGTTTCCATGGGAATAAACTATTTTGGTCCAAAAAGAAGCTACTTGGAATTCAAAGTGGGGCAACACTTCTAAGGCAAAAGCACCATGTGGTCATAGTTTTTCCTTCGTTGAAGGAACAAAGGTTTTCCAGTCTTACTCCACTTACACATGCATAGTCACAGAATATGTAACCGTTTCAGAGACAATGGCATAAGTGGACTAAGTATTCACACTTCCACCAAGTTTCCTTACTATTGCTGTAAATTGTTAGGCATTAATAGCAAAGGTTCTTTTCCTTGCTAGTCAGCCTTGTTGCTAATTGTCCTCATTATGGCACCACCATCACAGTGACCATCATTACAATGTGTTGCAGTGGAACATAAAACACTCAAGAAGTTCAATCTTAATAACTAAATACAGTAATATATATACAGAAGGAATTCTTTACTTTTGAGGCTGGTGAGGCACTGGACAAGTTGCTCAGAGAAGCTGTGGATGTCCCATCCCTGGAAGTGTTCAAGGTCAAGTTGGATGGGGCTCTGAGCAAACTAGTCTAGTGAAAGGTGTCCCTGCCCATGGCAGGGGGTTGGAACAAGAGGGTCTTTAAGGTCTTTTCCAACCCAAGCTGTTCTATGAGTCAGTGGGAGCCTGACTCCCACTCTCCCACATCCTACCTGGGCTCACTTTTGGGCTGGAACAGTATTGGCATGTTCTTACTTCTTGACTGACCCATTTGGGCTCAGTCATCATGTTCAAAAACAGAAAGAGAATTTAGCCATGTGAACATGAGCTAAGCTACACTACCTGGCCCAAGCTTAGTCTAGCTTTAGAGACACAGCCCCTACACAATACTCACAGCACTGTGCAGCCAAGGCCCATCTTAAGGCCAAATTGCTGTACCAATTACCACCTGGAAGGCCCTCTGCATTTGTTGGTGTTGAACCCAAAGACAGTCAGAGAGGGAAGCTGACCTTGGATGCATCCTGGGCTTTGCAGTACACTTACAGGTGTGCTTATCTACCAGACGAAGGGCTTTGATCTCACGCTGAGCTCAGCAAGTCTCCTCAGGGAGACTGAAGCAATTTTAATCATTGGTATGTGGCCAAGAGGGGCTATTTTTAAAAAAAAAGTTCTCTGAAATAGAATAGGTGTATATTTAGGTGTGATAAAACTAGAACATTTTTCCAACAACAGAAGTCATTTGACACTGCTCAGAAAATCTCTAAAAATTTCACTGTGAGAGTTCCGATCATCAAAGTTTAGTCAGCAAATCACTTTTTCCTTTTTTTCAGGAGGAGTAGAAGTAAAACTAGATGTTGTATTTTGGAATCATTAATGATCTCATGTGAAATTTTTCGACAATGTTTACTCTAACAAGGACAATTTCAGCTCCAGCAGTCTATGCCCAAGTGTGATGGATGTGAATATACAGTGGTTTTAAAAAGAAAAATAAGACAGTATCTCACTATCTTGTTTTGATTTCTCTTCAGGAAATGTTCTCCGTATGGATATTTTCATAATGTTACAACTGAATCAAGGACCTGGAAGACATTTTGAATTGGTTCAACATCATCAAGTAGATGAAATGCTGTGAAGTGGGCAAAGTGTGAAGTTACATGAGATATTAAATTGAGGCCAAGAGAAAAATGAAGATGCTAAGATGGGCACTTGGGAAAGGAAATGGAAAAAAGAACATCAAGACCAACATTTTTCAGAGATCCCATTCCCTGCAACATCAGCGACCTGTGCAGATCACAACTAGGTCAGAGTCCCTGCAAAACTAGAGGACAAAAGATGAGAAAATCATAGAGTTCTCACAGACTGCTGAGCTAAAGGCAAGTCTCAGGAAAGAAGAACATACCCCTACAAAGGCTAAAGGCCAAAATAGTAAAGCAGAGGGCCAGCTTTGGGTCTCTCTGCCAAGAATCTAAAAGAGCAAATTCCAAGTCCCAGAAATATTAGACAGCAATCCCTAAACAGAGATACCAGTTCAGAGCACATAAGGACATTGGGTATGTGCACAGAGATGGAGAGGCCAAGACCGTGAAGCTCAGAATCAAATTTCCAGAATTCAGTGTTTAGGGCATCAGTGCTCTGGTAGAATAGGAAAGAGACATGGTCATGAATCAAAGAGCCTGGATTTAATTTCCGGCAGCTAGCTGGAAGAACTCAGGGTCTCAGTGCTACAGTCTCTGGACCTGAAAAAAAAATATTTTTTGAACTTTCATATGCCAGACAAGTCTGTACAAGATCAATTTGCAGGATGGAAATATAAACAATATTCTCTACAACAGAGATAATTAACAGGGATCTGTACAAAGGAGATTAGTAATATTCTCAATTTCTTTGATTTATGAAGCCAAGGCACTTGTTTTCTGCACTTTGTGCCTTTAGACTCCTAGCATAGCAAACATTTTATATCAGAGTCACTTATGCCTGTTAAGGAAGGTATTCACACAGGCTTCATTGAAGGGGCATGGTTTGATTTGGTTTAGGTTTTTTGTGGTCTTTGCAAGCTGCTTGTTTCCCAGCACCTTCAGGGTGTGACAGAGCAGTGGATCTGGTAATCCTGTGACAGGGAAAGACCCTGGAAAAAGGCTTCTGCTGAAGTGCTGAAAGTCTCTCTTAAATAGTGGACCTCATGAGAGGGCTTATATGTGCTCCATGGTGGAACCGTGGCCTTGCCTCTCTGCCAAGCCATGCATCAGGTGCCACAACAGGCACATTGCTGGTCACGCTTGTCATGCACATCCTCCATCATCAGCTTTCACAAAGCAGGAGAAAGGACAGGGGGTTTCTAGTGGATGGCTAAGGCAAAGGACAGTCAGGTGAGAAAAATGAGGTGCAATGCTATGGCGGGAGCAGGCAGAAGCATTTGAGCAATTGCGAGATCTGACAGGTCTGTGATTTCCTTAATCTAAAATAAAAAGAACATGTTATCCCTTTAGGAGGAAAAAAGCTTGGGGCCCTTAATCCTAGTGACAATCATCCTAATGACATCCTAAAAATAATCCTAATAACAACCCACAATAACTGAAGGGTCAAAGAAGGGTTAGTGCTAGGTTTAGCTAGGGAAATTCACTTGTGGTTTTAATTAATGACATCCAACTGGCTTAAAAACTGTTCTTTGAGCTCTCTTGAGCATGTCTCACAACACGTTCACTGAGCCTCCCTATCCTAAACTGCAGGGAAGGAATTTATGATAGTCACTGAAGAGCTAAAAGTGCAAACACCAGCATAATGAGTCTGCCTGAGCTGCCTAAACTTGATTGTACCCCTCATGTATTTGCAGCTATGAATATTTTGGGGGCTAGTTCTCAATTTCTCAGACCACTCGCCAAGCAGGAGGTAGTCTCAATGAAGCGTACAAAGAGAGGAAACCAGGACAAGAGGCTTCCTTGATGGAAAACATATGATCCGATTTCTCCCGTATCAAAAGCATTATACAAACAGATCTTTCCGTATTCATCTTGTCAATAATTTACAATTAAATTAGCATATACTTAAAATCTCCTACACACAGATGGACTGGAAAACTTCCATGAAGCATTACAAAATCAAGAGGACAAGTGGATGTTAGATGCAAGAGACCAGGGATCAAAAGCAGGAAGCTGCAGCCAGTACAGACAGAAGGGTCTAATAAGAGACTGTCACTAACATTGACTGAAGCTTCAGCTCGCAGCAGAGAGCAGCACGAAGCCACCGCTGAATGGAACTTGCTTTCTGATATTCAGCTAAGAAAGGAGAGAGCTGACAGGACTGAAATGGGCTCTGTCACAGTTAAGGGACCAACTTTATTCTCCCACTGGTGCTATAAATATTCCCTTGATTTAACTGTTTTCCAGCAGTAAGTGCACAGACATGTCAAGAGAGAGATACTGCTTTTTTTTTTAGCAGGATTTCAAAATTGCAGTCTCGGTGACTCGCTTTTAGGGGGGCACGAAAGTGCCAATCCAGATTGGAAAATTATGTTTCTAAATGGCCTCCTTTGAAGCCCCACACTCAAAAGTAGCACATCTTGACAAGCAGAAGAGAATTATGGTATTTACCAATGTGTAAAAACCCACAGTTGCTAGAAATATGTATACCAACATTTTTGCTTTATAGTGCATGGATAGAAAGTGAAAAATACTAGGCAGTGCTCAGTTAGCCTTCTGCACTGTGAAATGCACTGTGGTCTGTTCTGCCTTCTTGTGCATAGCAGGGTAACAGCTCCCCAGGCAAAGCACGGGGATGTTCAGTGCTGCCTGTGACACTCTCACCTACCTTGTACATTTGAGCATGCATTGTACAGAGCCTGCTATAACTACACAAGATTATGGTAAAGGTCATGTAGATTTTCATAGTGACAAATTCAAAAATAAAACTGATGTAAGAACTGTGTGAAGAAAAAGAAGTCAAATGTGAAACTTTCTGGCCTACAACAAAATGGGTTCCAATATTCAAAACACTGTGCATGAGCTGGAGCTGTCTGAAAAAGTGCTGCTGGATTTTTCAACAACTTCACTACATCATCAAAACTTGCATCCCATAGAAAAAACACCTGTCTCAATGCAAATCCAACATGTTTTCAAGCACTGCACTGTTACAATCTGGAATCCTACTAATTAAGCCTTGCAGGTGAAAAAAATAATCCCCTGCAGAAATCACTCCTATTTTGTAAACTTTCTAAACTTTCCTCTAACTAGTTTCCTTTGTGTAACTTGTGCAGCTGGCACCAAACATATATTACTGCGGTTTTCTTGGCACGAGGCTGCAGTGGCAGAAGGCCATGTTGTTCAAGTGAAATAGATACTAAGCACCAGATGCGCAGAAGGGCTAGGGCATATACATTTCACTTCTCTCTGTATTTACCACCCTACCCTGAAGCTTGGATACGTAAAACTGCTGGCTGGCTCCTTCCCCTCTTGGCATATAAACCCTGAATTCCCTCGAGGGACTCAAGCGTAAATGTGAGCGTTCCCTGAGTCTCTGGAATACTTCTGGCCGTGCACACAGATACTTAACATCACTTGGCAGTCGAGTGCCAAGCCCTGCTGGGTTCCACCAGTTGTTGTTCCATCTGAGGGGTGATCCAGCTCGTGGACTATCAGCATGTCTGAAGGAGGAGTGTTATTCCTGCCTTTGGAAGCACAGCTAACAGACAAACTACTGCTCTCCCTTTTGTACCACAATCTAGTGGTAAATTCAGCAAATGAAAACATAAATTCACAGCCATCTTATGCCTATGGGATTCAACTGGCCCCTCAAAAAACTTCTCTTACCACAAGTGCTTGCCTGTTTCATGGGGCAGAAGTCCTTACCATCTCCCTGGCTGAGTCAGCTTCACTTTGCATGAAAACTTAACAGCTCATTGGGTGAAGGAAAGTAACTTAACTCTGTCACCTAGTGGTCAGGATTCTCTCCAGGGAGTCTGCAGGCCCAGGTCAAGAGGAGTGATTACAAATTTTGCAATGAAAAGTTACAATAAACAGTCAACATTGGTGAAGGGATGATGTCCCAGAACTTTCCCTGGGGGAATCATTGAATACAAAGCATACCCCTTAAATCTTTCATTATTAAAAAAGAACGAAAAGGAATGAGGGGAGTGTAAAAGAAGTACCATCCCTTATCCTCAGATAAAGGCAGTTTCAGTGAGAAACATGGGTTAAATTCCATCCATCAGAGCAGAGCGAAGTGCCCCAGTGTCTCTGTGTGCTGGTTATTGCCTCTGAGCTGTTGTGCTGCTGTCTCATTCTTCAAACAAAACGGACCAACACAAATCCAGGCTTAGGAAAAATGCATCCTGCAAGCTGAAAGCTGGCTGAAACACAGCAAATCTCACTCTCACAATGTACGAATTTGTATTCTAGCACTTGTACCCCCAGGGACACTGGGAGCCTCTGAGCCTGGTTAGTTTGCCATCCAGCAACCATTTTACAGGTGCAAAGGATACCTGGAGAGTCACTGTACTGTTCAGTTTAGACAATCATCTTCTGCTTGTTTTCTTCCACACAGAGAAATCTCTGAGTCATCAGCATCATTACTGCCTCCTTTTTGCTTACCTAGCCTCATTAAAAGGATTAGACAGATCAGCAAGGGGCAGCAATTTAACCAGAACAGACTTTACAAACAAAGCTACACCAATTTCTTCCACCTCCTCTGATAATTTTGCCACATGAAGAAACACTGTGGCCTGATTTTCCCTGTGTAGGACTTCTGTTCTTGAAAAGGCAGTGCTTATTATTTGATGTCTCAAATACAAAATGTCCATGTATTTTAATTCTTCCCATCAGTCTAACATCTCTATCTATGGTAAGTTTAAGATGCCTATCATTCTATTGTCCAAGCAATTACCGCATACATGGCAGAGAACATTAAATGCTCCTTAAATCCCATTACAGCCAGAGGAAGATGAGTCACTGAATGGCAACTAAAATAACCATGGCATTGAAGTTGTTTTCAGTGACTGTTGCTGAAAGAGTGTGGAAAAAGTCAGGATGAGTGACATCAAGAGTCTACTGGTAAAATCTGCCTCTTTTCAAAATAAGATAATAACAGTGTTTGAGATTAATGACTTAAAGATCACAAAGTATATATATGCTCACACAGAAATGCACTGCAAATATCTGAAATGCAAGGAAAGCCACTTTGAAAAGCTGTCATATGGTACAGAGCAATGTTAGGGGACACGAGTCAAGTCTTATACAGCTGAAGGATAGATTTGGCCAGGGACCATTAAAGGTGAGGCCTATTCTGCCTCAACAATAAGACTGATGTAACAATTATGGGCAACGACAACCCTTCCCTTCAGTAGGGAATTCAGTCTAATTCTCTTTCTTACTCTGCTAGGGCAGCGTTTCATGCCGACCAGGAAGGGGGAGTATCACCTGTTGCCCTGAAAAGCACTGTTCCATTTCAGAAGAAAATTATTTTCTTGCCAGTTTGCTATATGAGCAGGCACCCTGCCTGTCCTGCCAATCTACCTGTAAGCAGCTTGTAAGCCTGATGTGATACCAGTGCTTTACAGTCAAGGATAGGAGCAGAGAATTCTTTATCTGTGGGTTCTGACTAAGCTGATACTTGCAGCTCCCATGTGAATGCTGAAGTCCTTATTCCTCTCATCTCAATGGGATCTCTGCCAGTGAGCTATCAAGGCATAAGGATGCAGTTCTCAGGGTTTCTGCTGTTCTAAGCTGCATCTTAAAATTCTACAGCTATTGTTAAAGAAAAACTAATGAATAAGACTTGGCACAAAGTAACAGGGCAAGCTTTAGATCTTCTGTTTATTGCATTTCCTTTAGTGAACTTCCTTGCATGGGATTAAAGATGCAGCTTTCTACAGAAGCAGCAAATATTTTGATTTCTAATAAAAAAAATCGTGTTGATTATTCAGGCCAGTGGATCCACAGCAACCGTGACATTACTTGTGACAAGTGATGGGAACAGTGGATATTTTTTGCTAGAGATAGTAAATTGGAAGACAGCTGAAAAATGGAACCAGCACTGGAAGAGATTAATGAGGAACTAAATGATTTACAAGTACCATGTCCTCATTTGACTGGGAATTAGATAAATTAACCAAAAAAAAAAAAAATCAATGCTCTAATGAAGCTGAAGGGCAGCTCCACAAATATATTACAAATGGACTTGGAGACAAAGGGGGGGGAGAAAAGAGAGGAGGGAAAAAGCAAGCAAAGAAAGAAATGACAGCCTACATGTAAAATGTGCTTAGCAACCCAATGGAAATGATAACAATTCAAGCAGAAGCCCTTAATGTTGTTTCCTGAGGGTGACAGGCAGGGAAGGAGAAGCTGGTATAAGCTGGTATAGTAGATACATCTGTTAATAAGAGGGTACCTTGTATGTGGGGAAATCTTATAAAAGAACTGGGTCATGCTACCAAAATGATAGAAGTTTAATTTGAAAGATAATAAATTGGCTGGACATAGTGTTGCAAATGCCGGGGGTAGAGGGAAATTTAGCCTATATTAAGGAACACCCTTTCGAGGATCTTCCAGGATACATTCCTCTGGCAACAAAAAAATGCAAAAGCCACGTAACTTGTCCTACTTCAGCAAACTTCCATAGCCACAAGATGAAAACATTGATTCTGCACCAAAAATAAGTTCTATACGAAAAGGAATACTTCTTGGGAACCAGAAAAACATTACCACATAGCAGGATTGTTAAAAAGGAAACAGCGCTGCTGTTTTTCAGTAATTATCATCACCAGATCCATTTCTTGGGCACGGAATTCAATCTTATTCTTGGCAAACCAGAAAAGGGGCTACAGCTCAGCAGAGAAGGACCATTTACTTACATATTAATGGTCATCCCTCCAGCCTGTTGTTTTAGTAACACAGTTTTCACTGACCATAGAGCTGAGGGCTGTTCATACTTTGTTAGCTTAAGCATTTTAACAGGCCTACTTATTGGTTTGTTTCCAGCATTCAGGTTCCTGGAAACTGGGAAATGATTTACAGAAAATTTTTACAGGCCAGGTTACCCCTGCAATTCATTAAGGTGATTCAGCTATATCTTTTTAATAAACATCTATAAGATTTTATATCAGTTTTACCTTTGGTGGGAGTTTGCAAATGCAACAGCCATGTTTGCATAATATAGTCTGTGCTGTTTTACCTGCTTAAAGCTTCTTGCTCTGACACTTAATAGTGCACATTATAATTAACATGTACTTTACTAAAAGCATATTCTTTTGAAGCTTTTCCCAGTTATGATTAAAATTAAAAGAAAATCCAATTTTTCTGGTTCAGACACCAAACCAAGAAATGGAAAAATATTTTAACACTAACCTATTTTTTTTCAATTTGATTTATATCTTTAACATAGACCATATCCAAATATTTGCTTGACCAGAGAGGGATAGCAAGAATCACTCTGGATGGCTTCAGGCCTTTTTTTAAAGGAAGCTATCTGGCCTATCCTATCTCCTGCAATAAATGCTTCTGTATCACTGTGCATTAAAAATATTATGTCAGGAAGAGTCAATACACAACATCCTAGAGATGGACAAGTGCTGTTCCAAGATGTGAGAACGACTGTTATAATTTGGGTTGAGCCTAGATTGACACTTCCTCATCTAAAGACCAAGCAAGAACCACTGGATTTCAGGCTATTAATGGAGAATGAGATGATAACTTCCCTTTCTTTATTGTTGTAAATTCCCTTCTGAATCAAATCTCTGATTAATGGTTGGGCTTGATGATCTTGGAGGCTTTTTCCAATCTTAAGGATTCTCTGATTCTGTGATTCTAATGCTGAAAATACTCACGTTTGGAAAATATTAGAACTGTTCTTGTCTATCTCTTCTATTTAGGCTTTTTGTTTGGCTTTTTTTGTTGCAGCCATCAGAATTTGCTGAATTAATCTCAAATTCAAATATTGTTCTTGTGGATGATGAAACCTGGGTTGTAGAAAGATTTTCCAGCTTTCTGCCACTGTCTGTAAGAAAGTCTTTGCTTTCTCACAGACACTGGCTGAAAACTGTTAGAAGCTTCTGTAGACTAATCCCTTTATCTTACATGTTGTTTTGCAGTATTGCTATGGTTCTAACTAGAAAATATTTAGAAATTGGTGTCTTCGAATTTGGTCAATCCCCTCAAGGGGTGGACGGCCAAAGGACCAATTACCTTATGCCATTTAACACACTTTTGTGAACTAACATATAAAAGCCTTTGGAAAATTATTAAAGTGCTTCCTTTTATCCCTGAGCCTTGGACTCTTTGTCATTTTCTCTACCCATTTCTTGGTGCGACAGCGACATGTTCTGACCAACCAAAGATGACCTATTTATTATTGAAGGAAGGTAGGAAGCAAGCAAGATGCAATTCTGCTGTGGGTAAAGGTATTTTATAGGTTGTGTATGTGTGAAAAAAGGCTAAGGACAGGGACCATGAGATGAGCTGTCCTTTTAGTGTGACATATAGCAAATTTTAACAGCATACTTAGAACTACTGGAGAATGAAATTCATCTCTGTGTAGAAAATTGCACTTAAGCCTTCAAAACAAGGCTATAAGTGAGAGATAATGGTTGTATATGCCTTTTCCTGGCTCATGAATGGAGCTGAATTCCCTCCCAAGAGTTTAGGATAAATATGAATGCTCTTCTGAAAAACTGCAGAAATGCCACAGGTAAGCAAAAAGAATTTGTTTTAATGAAGGCTTTTAGTGAAACAGAGAGGTGTTGTGAATTCCTGCACTCTTGCAGAAGTGCCCTTAGTGTACAGGATACTTCCTGGTAAGTGTGTTCATGCTGTGCCTCTTCACTGCTGGGTAGGCACAGCCATAAAAGCCATGTGGATTTTTTAGTATTTACTCCTGAGGATTTTCCTTTCTATTCCATTTGGCTGCTTAGGTGGAACACAACAGGAACACACTATCCAAAAAGTATCATGTTTTACTGGCGCTATTAAAAAAAAAAAAGGCAGTTAAAGAGAGATTCCTCATTTGATTTAATTCAAAAAGTTATGCTAACTTTGCTGGACATACAAACATAATCAATGCTTTCAGTGGGGCATTCTTAAAAGATTCATAGATCTTCTACAAGTGAGATCCAGTTTTTGATCCAAACTGCATGCAAGCACATTTTTTTCAAGAATTAGAGTATGAAAATCATGTTGTCATGGAGCAGCCCAAAAGAATGTTTTTCCAACATGACATCAAGTACCCATTAAAATCCAGTTTTGCAAGGCAATGAATAATCTGATGGGAGCCTAAGTTGTCTCTGTGCTTTGCATAAAGGTTCTCAGTCTGCAGCAGCAGGATCAAATTGAAAGAAAAACAATACAAAGATGATAAGAAGAAAAGAAGAAATACATTACCCTTCTGTTCTGCCTTAAAGATATTTGCTACCAATGTTGATAATGTTGCAATGAAATTAAATCTATTCTATGATGTTGTATTCTCAAAACAAACACATTTCTCAAAACAAACACATATTTATTTATTCTCTTCATATAAACAGTCATGCCTATCTGGAAGACTCAGAGTTGTAAAAGGAGTAACTTCCAAAGCACAGGGAACTTGTTATGTTCTTCCCACGTCTCTCTGAAAGTGCACAATAATCTGATCTGTTGGTCTCAGCAGGCAGGCAATGAAGGAGCACTAAAGCCACTGCTCCACTGGTAAGGAAATTACTCATCTCTGAGTGCAGGGACAGCAGTGCTTCCTCACCTCCCTTTGAAGAAGGAACTCCACCTGCCAGCACACCCCGGGCAGTGAGCAAACGCCTCTGACACAAACCACCACCAGGTGGGCACTTAGTGCATGTAAGGCACCTGTGAGACTGCTGGGGAGGTGAAATACCAGCAAGAAAACATGAGTGTTCATGAAAAGGAGGCAGGAGGAGGAAGAGGAGAAAGGACAAGATCACCTACGAGGTCAGAGGTGCAAGAGAAGAGGTGTTTGTAGCTTCACTTGGAGTAACTTAGTGATTCTTCCCACCAAAACCAGCGGGACCAAAATGTTTCCTGGTGTGTTTTAACATAAATTCAAATAAATTGGAAGGTGTGAGAGAAACCTCAACATGAAATAACTCTGATAGACTAGTGAGCTGGACAAGAAGGAAAATCAGGTTCTTAATGAGTGAAAAGCCCTAGTTGCTCTGCCATAAATACACTAATTGAGCCATCCTTACTCTCCACTGGCCCTGGGACAAATGACAGACACGCTGGCAGATTCAGAGTGCCAGCCACACATAAAATATACCCGTGACTCCTTATCCTGTGGAGGACTCTGGACTAATCTCTGCACTACTGGGTGACACTGCTGAAACTTCATAAACCATTGCACCACAGGACAACAATTTTTTAAAACAAAAACAGAGATCAAGAGGAGGAAACCCTGAGGACAAATTATTTGAAGTATTTCAGCACCCCACTGCATTCATACTGTTATGAAGATCACACAAAATATTTGATGGAGCAACCAAAAGTGCCAAAGTGTAAAACATTCACTTCACTATTAAATTTTAAAGCCTTAATTATAAAAATGTCTGACCAACTCTAACTGGCACCTTTACCTTTATGGTAACGAGAACAAAAACAAGGGAACTTGAGAGAATGAACTACTCTTTCATTTCTTTGGATAAAGGAAAAGGCATAAATCTTGTAATTAAGAGGGAGTTTGAACTGCCAGTGTTTGAGCCAGACAACTAGATCTGTCTTGCATGTAAGCAGGAGCTTATAACCTTGGCATGATAGTTAGGACACACACTCATTAATGTCTGTCTAGAGCCATAATACGAGTATTCCTTCACACATCTGTGTCTTTCATTCTCCATTCACAGGCTTTTAAACTAGCTTTTTTTGGCTTGCCACCTGCCTTCTCATCCATTCAGGAAACCAGCTCACTCTGTGGACTCAATGCCAACTTCACGCCAAGGGCTGGCACACGGTCTATGGACTATTGGAAGCAGGAAGGGAGCTCAGATCATACAGAGTCCTTGTACTGTTTCTCCAAACACACGCAACATCTATCCCTTGGAACTACACCTGAGGGAACACTAAGAAATGTTCCATGTAGGTGGGAGCTCAGGAATGTAGTAGCAGCTGATGGCAGGTGTGTCCAGAGGTCCTTCCTGCTGGAATCCTCTCTCTGACAGGGGCCAGAACGGGATGTTTAAGGAAGACAACAAGAACAGAGTTAACATGTAGAGAAATCATCCCAAAGTGGATGGAAGCCATTAGCAATTTACAGCTTCCTGAACTATTGATAATGTATTTTTTAGTCCATGCATTTGTCCTGTCACTTTTGAAACCTGCACAAACTTGTCAGGTACAGAATGACACTTCCCCCAGGCAGACCTAATTTTACCTAACTTTTGCTGTGTAGGTCTTGAGTGTCTGGTCTAGGCCATTTTCTACAGTTTCTCTATCAGCTGGGAGAAGGAGGTTTTTCAGAGGGAAGTTCCACTCATCATAAGATTGGTTATTGCAGACACTGGCGATGAGTTACCTCATGGAGGTGTTTCTTCCTCCATTAACTTAGAAGGGAGCCTAATGAAAGCCTAGCTTCTGACAGCTATAGCTAGGTGACACAGATGCATTGCCAAAAGCATGCTTCTGGCATGCAGACACCTTTGCTCTAAATGGGTGATCCAAGAAACACAGAAAATAGAGTTAGAAGGGATCTTAAGAGGGTCCTTTTAACTATACAGAGATTCTCTCAACATCTCAACTGATGCCATTGCTCTTTAGGATGGAGCTGGTTACTGGAATGACCTACTCACAGGATATATTTTCTCAATGAAGTCCAGGGCTCTGACAAAGAAAACTGAAATTGGTACAATATTTGACAACATACTTGACATTTCCAAGAGAATGCACTATATAACAACAACGAAAACAACAATAAAATGTTTCAGAAAAGCTGAATCTGATTATGCAATGAACTGCTAAACTGGAGTCTGAACAGAATCTTTAAAGGGGTGGAGATAATTAGGCAAATGTTCAAGAGACAGAGCCTCATAAGTGTCAAATGTCACAATTATCCATTTACTTGATAAAACACGTGTTCTGTTGATTAAATTTTATTGCTCTCCTTGCTTCCTGCTTCAAAGATTAAAACATCAGAATCAATTCTAAGACACTATTTTTTAGGAAGGGGAAGAAGATGCCTCTGTCAGCAGAGGTCTTCAGACAAATTCTGAGCCACTCCTGAGGGTCTATAACACTGCCAATCACAATCACAAATGCCTGAGTCTTGTGGCCTGTGCTGGTGGGAGGGACAGGGAGAGATTGCAGCTTTGGTTTCATCAGACTCTTTTGGGAAATCTAATCCACTCACCAATACCAGCCATTCCATGTAGCAGTCCTGACCAGCCACAAAAGCTGGCCAGTGCAGGAAGCCAGGTGAAGAACATGTCACTTACACCCTGCTTTCAGTAGAACAAGCTACCACCTGGCTTTAAGCAAACATGTGAAAGTCACAATCATTTGTGCTCCAGTCTGGTTCACCATGGCATTTCCATCCCAGTGTAACTTTATCATGCATCAGCAGAAACCTGGAGTGACACAGGAGTTATTTCAGCCCTGGCTATTTAAAGTTCCACAGAGATGAGCTGTTACAGTAGGTCTGTTTACATGAGAAGAGGGACATTGTGATTTACAGCTCATGACAGATTTTGGAAAGGCCAGCTGCTTTCACTCTGTATTACACTATCGCTGGCTCTAGCATGAAACTGCCCCATCAGTTTTGGAAATCCCTCTGTTTCTAGATGAGCTATTTTCACATCTTGCTAATCATGTGTAGCAACAACAGCTACTGCCTCTGCCACCAAATCCAGATGCATCAACTCCAGTCTTCTGTCCTGCCTATTCAATGCTGTCACTGAGCTATGCCCTGTATGGTGTGGAGTGGTGCTGTCATACTACGTGGTCTCTGAGCTTCTTGGCTTAAGATTTCAGTGGGCTAGAAGCAACTTTAAGCTTATCAAGGGTCTTCTTGCTCCATCTCTACAGTGCAAAAGAAGAATGGGGACTGTGTAGCAATAGCAGCTGAGCAGCAGCAACTCCAAAAATAATACCTATGGGGATTCCTGGAGAGATAAAGCAAGTGTAAGGAAGCGGAAGGAGAAAGCAGGAGCTCCTTCAATAGGATCATCTTTTGATACATACAGATGTACAGGAGCTGAAGGATGCTCAGCCTGACAAAGTATCTGCCAAAGGACAGTGAACGCCATTATCTCTGTTCTGCTGCGTTCTGTCCTTAGCAGCACAATTATAAACATCCAAAGACTTAGGCCAGTTTTCAGAAATAGAAACCCCAAGTTAGAGCTACATTTAGACACTGGCATTAAATGGTGAGTGATGGCTGTTGCAGGCTCAAAAGCTTTCACAGTTAACCCGCCTGTGTCTCAACACAAATTTAGCTGCTCAGGTCTGTGCTTCTATTTCTAAAATCCTTGTGTGGTGAACCCACTTTCACCACACCCCAAATCCCAGCCCTGCCTGCTCATTAGCTTCTGATTCAGTGGCCTGCCAACTGGTGAGCTACACACAATTCCGTCAGAGCCTGCTATCACCTTTCACTGCGATTCCAACTGCTGAGCAGACTAACATTCAGAGGACACAAACATTGAATATTTTGCTTCATTACTTTTAAGGAATAAATAAAATGGATTCTAAAAGTCCTCCCGACCTCTTCCTCATTCTTTATTGTTTTTGACATTCTAAGCCACAGTGTCCCAACCACGGCATATTTCTCTTACATTCCGCTTACTTCACCGTGAAATGACTCAATTCAGCAAGAGGGTTTGAAATACACACTGAAAGCAGTGCAAAACAGCACCCTTCCCAAGTGTGGAAAAAGAAATACAGTTCATAAACAGAGTAGAAAGCATATTTAAAACAACTTCTAATGAACTCCAGAGGCAGCAGAGCTTGAACCAGACAACATACCCCTGACATCAGCATCGGCTTTCAAAAAAATCACATTGTCCATGGGTCATATATTTCACTGCATCTCTGAAGAAATGCTAAATCAATAAAATAGCTAAAGGTTGCCAATGAATCAGGCAGTGTTCTATAAAAAGCCAACCATTATTGCTGCGGGGCAACTTAAGAGCTGAAGAAATATTTGCAAGGAAAAGGCCATCCCTCCCACTGGAGCCCATTCATATTCAGTCGTTTGACGCATTCCAGCGGACACCAGTGAGCGGTACCAGGAGAGAGCTGGAATCGTGTTGGCCTGCTTGCTCTGCTGCAGCAGCTTTTCTTGATGATGTGGGGTTTCTTACACACTGTCAGTTTGATTTCTTGAGTGTTCCCCCTCCCTGAGCCTGGATTTTAGCACCGTTATGAAAACTCAAGCTTGCGTTGGCAACGCATTCACCAATTAATGTCTGTGTTACATCAGCACCCATATATCCAGATTGCACATTCCATACTCAGCCTTCAAAGGGCCACAAAATTATCCACACCTGGTAATCGTGAAATCAGAGCTGGGAACTTTTTAACAATTCACAGTAGATCTTTGGTTTAGTTTTTGTATATACCACAGGATGCCATCTTCTTGCTGAGGGAAATATGCAGAGGAGAATAAAATATTAGGTGAAAGCAACTTTTATATTCTGCTACAAATCTAGAAACTTAGCTTATTGGTGTCATGGAAGACTTTTGTTTCCTGTTTCCTTCATATGCAGACATCCATCTTCCTGAGTGGAGTCCCTAGAAAATCAGACTATCATACTCATCTGACTCAGTTTTCACAGAAGTAAAAATAAAGGTAGGTGTCTATTCCCTGAACTCTTGCATACCACTTTGATCTTTTTAGGCTATTAATTTTAAAAGAGGGAAAAGCAGTCTAAAAGCCAATTCAGTGTTGATGGGGAAGCTAAAAACTACTGGAACTAAGATTATTTAATTTCATGAAAAAGCTGGGACTAGAACTTTTGTCTCCCAACATAAACATTCTAAAAAGTGCCCTCTTTTCAGTCATGGGAACATACAATTTCTGCAGTAGTTTCAGAAAATAATAATCTGATCCAGAAGCATAGAGTATGTATGTCTTGGCAAGGCAGTTCTCTATTTTGCTTTCCTGTTGCTAAAAATAGAAATTTTTCACAACCATACTTTCAATATGCATTTATTATTTGCAAACAGGCTGTCTTTGACAAACAGGGCTTTTGGATAAGCTTTAATGAGCTCTGTGTTCAGCTCCATTACCTACAGTATCACAGCCCTCTGAAGATATATCCTCCCACTGTTACCACCAACATAGACACAGAAAAGGGGTCTTATTCTCCTCACAGTCACTCTCCTGCAAGCTTCACAGTTGGAAAAAGCCAGTCTCACCTACATTTTGTTACTCACCTCAAAGAATTTGGAAGTGCAGGGCAATGTCAGAGGGAATTTAGACTTTATACATGTCTTACTTACAAATGTTCAGGTTTTGCCCTTTATCTATACTTTTCTTCCTCTACACACTTCCATGCTAGATTCACTTCTCATAGGCACTTCGCAATGGCAAAGACATTTTCAAGCAGATGACTTTGTGGGTGATCAAATGCTCACCAGTTAAACATACATCAAAATTGTTTTCCTTATTTTATAGGAAGGCAGCCCAGAAAGACTTATGGATTCCAAAATGTTTACCACCATGTGTATTTCAACATTGTGCCTGCTGGCAGATGGTGATTAAAAATTATTTTCAGCTACCAGTTCTGTGGAACACTTACTTACAATACATCCGTTTTTTCTCTCTCCTCTGGTAGACCCACTTGATCCTCACAATATACAGATTACAAATCTTTTCCATTTCTTTATACCTTTCTGATGTTAGGCTCTGAGATACTGGGCAATGAGAAGCAATGTCAGACAGTATATTGCTAATGAGTTTCCTTGTAAGTTCATCAGGCATTTCCATTTAGCATTGCTGTGATTTTTATCCCCTTGAAATTATCCTTTTGATTCCAATTGCATTCTATCATTTTCCCGAGCAGAGCATTTGTCTTGTAATAATTTTAAACATGTTTCTGCAAAACAGTCATCCTTTTAGCCCTAATATTAAAAAAAAAAAATCCTCTGTTCACAGTAATTTTTGTCATTATGCTATATCCTTTTTGCACAACACTGCTTTCTTTTTCATATTCAAACCTGACATAAGTGGCATAAGTGGGTGGGATGATGAGCGAAATTCAGTCCATGTATCTTGAAGCACAGAAAGATTAAACCAAAAATTAATTAGGCCTAAGTAAGTAAGGCTCTACTGCAGGAATGACAAAGCAGAGCATCTCAAATATTGAGTGAGTTTCTTACAAGTGAACATTTACAGATGCAGAGGATACAGATACAGAGGATCTTTTTTTTCCCCACAAATTCTGATTCCCAGAATACCATTAACAACACCAACTCACTAAGTTTAACAATGATAGGTGTTCTTGTCAAATCCTCCTCAAATGTAACATTCATATCCTTCACCCATATGAGTCTTTAGTATTAACACAGTAACTATTCCCACAAAATAACTGCATATTGATTTGCATTGTTCAACATTTATCAGGCTCTAAAATGAGCACAGAGCATACCTGGAGTGAAACTTTTACCCCTCCAAATTTCTGTGGAGTGCATCTTGTGGGTTTTGTTGTGGTAGAAGGAGAAATCTAGGGGGAGCACCTTAAATATTGTATTTTAGATAAGCAGTACCTATATGTACAAGCTCCTAACATCAGGGTGAATCTTGCCACTGATTTCCAAAGCTGTTAGGCAAACCCTAAAAAGTGCACTGAACATATTCCCATTGCTTCCTCATGAGTGCAAATAATGCTGGGCACAGCATGACTCCTCCTGTTTGGGTGTTAAATGGAGGCTGGAAAAAGCAGATGGCTTTTTGTTACTGGGATGCTGAGGGTACTACAGGGAAAAGACAGTTAAGGATCTAACTAAATCAACATTTCTGCAGTAAAAAAATGAGCTGGTGGTAAAATGTGTGCAACTTTTACAGCATTATTTGTGTTTCTTCAGGCTTGGGTTATGGTATTGTAGTGGTATCACCTCTCTGCCTGAAGTGTGTCAAATCAAAAGTGTACAGGTTCTGAAAGAAACAGACTGTTAAAAAAGATACATGAATGGTGAAATCTTTAAACAGTTGATGACTATACCTATAAGACCTTTCCAGATGATATATTATGGCATGTATCTCCATCTTTTCTCCCCATACTATTCAAAATGTTAAAACTGTCTCTGATTATGATTTGTGTCTGAGCTCAGAATACAGAGGCTGATCAGCTACAGCTGCTTTATCACACTTCTCAGTAGGCGTAAACTGAGATATTTCTATTGTATTTTTTAGGCTGATGTTTGCTCTTTTCACCTCCACAAGAATGCTGGTTTTGCAGCTGGTGATTTGGAAACCTGCTCTGGTATCAGGATTAAGGAAAACAGTTCACAATTGCCAACCACCAGGGACAGTCAAACTTTGGACCCTGCTCCAGGAATGAACAGCCCAAGCTCACACACTGCACTACTGGACAGGCCACTGAAGGGCTTGGCTACCACTGCACTCTCATATCAGGTCCTTCTGATGTGAGCATAATGAATTAAGTTCTCCAGCATGTTCAGCCAAGCAAGGTCAGAAAGAAGAAAATTAATGTCACGTTACATTTGATCGGGTGTCAGCGAGGTTCATTTTCAACAGAGGTTGTGTCAGTGGGGCTCAGGTCATTGAACTCTTCCAGCCTCTCTTCTTGTCTGATTAATTTTGCTTATTATTTGATAGCTTTCACGTATGGTGGAATGTGCTGAAATCCTCTGGCCACTGCAGAATAGAATAATGCACTGTAATTTTGCCATTTCATTTTAAATCTCAGCTGAAAACAGCTGTTCCCCAAGTCTATAATTTGCTGTGACTGACTACTCCTTCCACTGTTATTTATCCAGGTAGCTATATTATTTAACTCTGTGAAGCACACTGGAATACAGTCTACCTGGAGAACAGCAGTAAGTGGAGAATGAAGTGGTGCTCTTAAATCAGATTTCAATGATGGCTTTGAAGAGCTTCTAAAAATTCTCACCTGGTGCTTCCCGTACAGTCATTCTTTACACATCTATTCCATAATATGACATGAAAGGAATTTTCAGCTTCAGTCCTTCTACTTTTTGACTCCAGCAGCTCCTGAAAATCTTTCAGATCAAAGAACTGATGGCAGTTTGTCATCTTTGTAATGATGCATTTTTAAAAGGTATAGCTAGTGCAAGAATTTACATGTACCTTTTCTGCATCAGTGCATTTTTCCAATCAAGTAAGATTCCCTGTTTCTGCAGGCTCGACTGGTCGGATAATGGACTGCAGTGAGATATGTCCTAAGCTGAATGCTGCAACAGGGACAAAATTAATGCTGGGAGAAAAATGACATGAAAAGTAAAATTAAGTGGAATGATTGCAGTGCAACTATATAATTCACTTCTAAATTGTTAGAAAAAATTAGAAAAGTGTTAATCTTTTAGTATTTAATGGGCCAAATTAATCCCTAGTTTTCATAGTCCATTAGAATCTAATAGAAAAGTGAAAAAAATCTTGTGAAGAACCTTTAAGCAAGCTGCAGAACTTGGCTGAAAATTATATCCTTACTACACAATACCAAAGGATATTTTTTTTCTTAGGGTATAAAAAGAAGGATACATTTCATAATGATATTCTGTTGTTGTAAGGCTTTCATATTTAGGGAACTCTAGCCAATCTATTCCTGCCTTGTGGAGATGGGATCTTTATTTGGACCCTGGCTGCTGGGTAATATACAACTAATTCTGCCACTGTTCTGCAATGTTTTCCTTTCTATCCTTCAGATACCTGGTCAATTCAAATTGAAAATGAGCCCAGGACTGTCACTTACTGCATGTATTTACAGTAACAAGGCAAGTGGTGTGCTCATTGCAACTTGTTCTTGAGTCGATTTTCAGCAGGAGGAGAAAAAAAAAAGAGAAATGTGAAAAATTGTCTTCGGTTGCCTTTTACTTCAGCAATGGGGGTTCATGATGAGTAAATAGACTGAGGACTAGGTCTTGGGCAAAGAGACACGGTTCAGATGCAGAGTAACCAGTGGCCATAGTATCCCACAAGTGTGCTACAGAAAGGCAGGCTGCCCAAAAACCCTGGTCAGCTTTCAAGTTGAATTTCAAATTGCTGTGCATGCTCATGATATCAGATCTGCTCATCAACCATTGGGATCAGTAGCTTCTTAGATGTGTAGCTAGACACAGATTTAAGGACCTCATAAGGAGCAAAGGCTCTTACTTAAAAATTCTTTGTGGGAAAGAAAAATGCAAATGCATGAGTCATGGCTTCAATTAACATCAAGTGCACTTTAATGGCCAGCTTCATTCTGTCTGATTCATCATGTAAAGCTACATGTGCCCCTGCAGAATGTATAACCAGGGGTTTACTAGCCCAGCCACTCCGCTTGCAGAGGTCCTGTGCTGGTTCAGGACATGGAAGTACTCTAAGCCCATGACTGTCATGGCACACCAAGATTCAGGGCTTATAGTTACACGGGGCAGCACTGCATCCCCAGAAAGTCCTGCCCAAAAAGATAGGGTCGTGATGGATAACTGATAAAAGCAGTCTTACTTTGAGAAAATAAGCCTCTTTACAAGAGTCATACAGCAGTGAAATGCTATAAATAGAAAGAGAACATAATCTACATAGAGAAAGGTTCTCATTTAAAAAAAAACAGTATAGAATTATTCAATACATCTCTGATCCTGTTTATTCCCTTTTAGTAATGTTTACATCTCTGATCCTGTTATTCCCTTCTAGTAATGTTTTGGCATAGAGAGGCAAGGACTGTACTCTGACACTCTTATTAAACTATTTCCCCTTAGCAATAAACCAATTATTTTGGATTAATGATTAATGAATTTCAAAATATTAAAAGCCATAAGATTTCTATTTACTAATTCCTGCCTGAAGACCGATGATTGTGCACAACTGAAATTGAACAAATCTTTCAAAAGAAAACATTGAATTCTGCTTTTCTACATTAGAAATTTTTAAGAACCCACCACTAGTCTACATAAATGATTTCCAGTGATTAATTTTCTTTGTTAGAAAGGTGTACCTTATTTCTCTGAATCCCAGTGTCCACCATCATGAATAAGTACTACAAAATTATCTTTCTTTGATCCTTCCAGGAGAAAAAAAAGGTAGAGCAGGAAAAGCAACTGATATCAGGAACTGGACAAAACAGAACCCCTCACCGCTTATAACTTGTATTTACACCCAATGTCTGAACTGGAGATTAAAAGTTTCCATCTTATTAGAGATGTGAAATCAGTTGCTACAATCTTTTTGTTTCAGGAAGGAAGATATTTTTCTGCTCTAAGGAGCAAAACATAATGACTGAAAAGCTCGGGTTTGTTTTTATTTTTAACCAACAATTACTTACTAGAATGGGACAAAGCTGAACACGACACATGAGTACCAAGGAAGGGCTAAAAAGTAAAAATGTGCAGATCTTCCACAAGAAGAAGGCCTGATTCAGTGATGGGGACAGACCTGAAAGGACTTTGAGGGTGCTGCTTCTGAGGAATGTTCTTATGAGCCAAAACACAACACTAAGAAACAATGTACATGTGTGTATTTTATCACACTGCAATAGTTTGCAGACTGTTCAGCCAAATTATCTGCCAATTTTGATTCCCAGCACAGACCGCAGCAAAGATATGCAAGCTTCTATGAGTAGATGCCATAGCCCATCTTCTAGAACCAAACAGAAATGAAAATGTTTCCAGGTACTGCATTAACACTGAAAATTACCATCCTACCTTTTACCAGACCTCAAATTCTTGAGCATAATTTGTCTTTCTGGTTTTAAAACCTGAAAAAACAAAAACTTTCCTTAGACGTAAAAGACATCCATGGAGAAAGATCAAATGTGAGAAAGAGAATGCTCAATGGTCTCAATGGTGAGCCAAAAACTTGCCAGTTCACTCTGGGCTGATGCTGTAGTAATGGGGAATATTGAATGTGTTGGAAAACTGCAAGGTTCACTTCCCCGTTGCTGAAACTCTTCTCACTCAATGGCCAGCTAAAGGAATACTGTCATTTCTTCATTAACGCTGCTGACAATCAGCCTCTGCTTTGGATGAGGGGACAGAGATGCACAGGGTTGTGCTAAGGAAAAAAAGCCATTTGGATCAGGTTTCCAAATCAGGAAAATTATAAAAATCACCAATTTTATCCCAGGCAGACATAGTATTAATAGACTCCAACACACACATTTATTCATCCAGTTTCCTCACAGACTTCTCAAGCATTCACATGATAGGAAGTCAGCAAGTACTCACACTGAAATTTACTTCTAAACCAAGTATTACTCCTCCTCAGCTCCTTCCCACTTTTCAGCATTTTTTAACCTGCTCAAATACTCAGAATTCAGACCAATCTGTTTTAAAAACAAGATCAATTCCTTTATTTCACATTAGAAAAAGACGAGTTGTCAAGCACAGTCAAAATAGTCTTCATTTTCCAGGAACAATAAAGCCAGCCTAGCTAGGTTTGCATTGTTTTGCTTGTGTGAGATCCAGAGGGACTGTCTTCCACCTTTGGCATGGAAATTCCACTGCTTCCTAAATTTTATTAACAGATGAGACAGCAAGACATTGTTTGTGGCTAAATTCTGCTAAGATCTCTGCTGCTAGGCAACCTGCCTTAAGCACAGTGTGAATAAGGTCAGTCAAGTTTCTAGTTCAGCAGGATGTATTTTCTGAGAGCAAAATTTGGTGGCAGACTTGATCTCACTCTTGAATCCCAGTTATCCCTTACTCTGCATCTCTCCCTCTCTTGTATTTGGTCAGCTCTTTATCAGCTTTGAAACGCCACAAGGATGAGGTGCCTCCTCACACAGACTGTGTGGGCATGCTCTGACTGACATGGGCATCATGGGAGGGGCTGGTTGTTGCAAGGTACTTTAGCCTGGAAACCTGCTGAATGTTCTGCCGTGCTGAAAACACACGTTGCAGACCCTTTGCAGACGCTGGGACAGGGACTTAGTTAAATATGCTAAGTGCCAACGGAATGGCTGCAACTGCTATGAGATTACACCTCTCACAGCAGGTCACATCTGAGGACAGGCTGAAGCCACTCCAAGCCAATAAAAAGCCTCTCTGCTTTTTCTCCAGCTCTCCAAAACCAGAGTCTGCAAGATTCCATAACTCAGTGCAAGGAATCTGTGCAGTGCCACTGCCACAGCAGAGACACGGTGGAAACAGAGAAATTAAGGCTTTAGTGCTAGTGGCTTAAGGGCCGAGGGACAAATGACTTCGTCTTATGGGCCCAGATTCACCACAGCTAACTTCAGGTTCTCCACTGAGGCGTCCAATCCCTAGGCTTCCTCTCTGCCTGCCCTTCAGTGAGCAGCTCAAATGGTCTCTGGGGGTAAGCTGGTGGTTCTAGCCCACATGCTTCAGCTGAGTGTTTCTGATGAAATGGTGTGAACAAGGAGCACGGATCCCTTTCTTGATAACTACTCAACTGATACCACTGCAGGGCTTGCACTATAGCTCACTACAGCCTGATTCAGTGGGGACATGATGTCCCCTAACTACAGCTAGCAACAGTTGTAGGATTGTCTGAATTGCTAGAATAGCTAAGGACCATGTCCTGCACTGTATTACAAAAAAACCCAAACGACAGTTTCCAGTTTATATGTCAAATTTTCCAAAACACAGTTGTCCTGAAGATATGGATGGTTAAGAAAAATGGATTACCTGCCAAAATCACCCAAACTCTTCTTTGTTTTGACACTGGATCTAGGTAATTAATAGGTATTAAGTAATGAATACACAGCATATGAACGTATATATGGTTGAATACTAATCCTTGCTACTGTGTGGCAAAATTGATCAAGGAGGTTTTTGATCTAACTTTAAAACAGTGCAAGCAGTGAACTGTGTCTATGCATTTTAAATAGCCTGAATGCATAATAGAGTGATTTCTTTTTTCATTATTTCTTACATGAAATACAGGTGAGTCGAACACACGACACACATGGGGTGAGGGCTTTTGCCTCATAGAAGAGTTGCGCGGCATATTATGCAATGAATAATATGTCTGAAGTCTTATTCAGATTTTTTGCCACTTTAAACAGAATTGTCATATTCATGTTTAAAATAAGTTTGGCCATTAAATCTTCAAATAAAAGCAAAACTTTAGCCATCCTCACTGTAAATCTGCACGTGGTAGACTTTCATATGAGAAGTGCTTCCTGAAAGACAATGGACCAAATGCAGAGGGCAATGAAAATATTTTGCAAAACAGGAACAAAAAGCAACATGAATAAAAGTCCCCCTGTTTTGATGGCCAAAATAGTCACTGTAACAGAGTGGGTACCTGAAATCTTTATGAAGTCAAACAAAACACTCTGAGCCAGTGACTGTGTGCTGTCTCAATTACAGCATTCCCGGGCAGAGGGGTTTTTTTTTTTTACTACCAGATGGTTGTTGCTCCAGTTGTGGTAGCCTAGATATGTGCTGACATCTAGTGGTCCTTTAGAGAATAAGTACAGTCCAAACGCTTATTAATTAGCAATAAAGAATAATAATATCAGATTCAAAATCGTATTTTCTCCCTTTTCTTCCTTTCCCCCCACAGTGCGTGTAATAATGTTCTAGATAACTGAATTGTAGTGATTATGGTGCTTTTTGATATTTGTTCAAGCTGATGTTTTCTAAAGCACTGTTCCCATTGACACCATGCTGAGTCCTTTGGGAAAATCCACCTGGAGGCATTTCTTGACTGACAATCACCGCGTATTTAAGCAGAGACTATAAAATTGAAAAAGAAATAGATGGGAGTACAGTTCTGCATGTCTGGAGCCACAGTAGGATCTGTATTACACCTGATTTGATCAGAGACCCTTTAAGCTATTTTTACTAAATTCAGATCCAAATGTGTCCCTAAACTGTTATTTACCTATAAATGCAAGTAAATGGCTAAAAATGGCCTTTAAATGATAATTTAGTTTACTACTATCATGAAAATACCTCACTATATTGTAGACACCAATGAATATTTATGAGATAACAGTCAAAACTCTACTTAGAAACCCACTTTCCATGGTATTTACTCCATCTTCATTTAGCAAGTATTTCTGTTCATTTGCAAAGCACTGCATGCAGTGCACCCCTTACTCAGGATAACTAAACTGGGAAGAAACTACTAGAACCTTAACCACTGATTTCAAAGTAAGCTGAAAGGGGAAACACAACCAGAAAATCAACTGCCTTCAGGAAGAACTGATTTGGAAGACCAAAAACTCTTGCTTAGGTTTCAGTTGATTTTTGAGTCACCACCACTGAGAAAGGCTTTTACTACTTGAGAAATAAGACAGCTGGAGGTTTTACAGTGATGTATGTGGTCAGAGAACCCTAGTCATATTCAAACCCTAAAAAGAAGGTCTATACCACCTCCAAGGGGTCCCTGAGGCCATCGTTTAACCAGCTTTGATTTCCAGGACATTGTCTTTTAGGCTAAAGGAATAGGCTGTTACAGAAGACCCCAGGTCACAGAAAGGGAGAGGAATGAGATGCTGAACTAGCACTGAAGAGATTTACTCTGAAGGAAGAAAATGGAAAATACCCTCATAGCTGGCATAAATGTACTGTCATTGTTTCACACAATCACCAGGGTACCATTAGTGTTTCCCTGACATGAGTCCACCAGTGTCCCTAATAAGCCAGCATGCTCAGCTCCTCATGAACAGGTCGTTGATTACCACTTGCATGACATTCATTTTGGGGGTATTACAATTCAAGTGGCTGCTCAGCTGGTACCCTATAAAGAGTCTTGCCACATAATGTTATTTTTCATTTTTTCCCTCAGTGCAAGACCTGCTCGTGATTTATCGGCTGTAGCAAAGCACAAAGCCATAATTTTCTTTTATTGAACTCACTCTGGGTAGCCATCACTCTGCAGAAATGCAGATGGTCATCTTATTCTTATTCTTAGCAATGGGATGAATGCCACAACTCTGCTGACAAAGACAGCAAAGCAGCCATTTATAATAGCAGGAGAAGCATTCAATTTAATATCTGTGTTAACTGCACATAGTTAGGCTTTTTGGACACAGTTGTTATAGAATCCTGCTCTGCTAATACTTCAGGACTTTACAGCATTTAGGCAAATTTGCATAGCATGTGTACTGGCATCCAGGTGCAATTTCTGTGCTTATGGCAAATGAAACTGAACTACACCCTACTATATATATAGTTGGCCTCCAATTGAACTCTAATCATAATCAGGCTTTATGATGTGTATTTGAGGTACTGCAGTTTAGTAATTTGTCTATCTCTTCCCTTACTTCAATTTTCAGGGGCATCCACACAGTGCAGATGAAATTCTGGTTCTGGATCAGAACCTATGAGCTTGAGTGAATTAATGTATTTAACTATTTCACTGTCAATGGAATTAAGGAGATGACTTGCAGCTTCCCTTCTGTCTCAGAAAATGTGGATTTAGGGAATTTCTGGTCCCAGCATGATACACAAAACACACTTTCTCTGTTCCGGGGTGAGAAGAGTGGCAGTGAATAATTCACAGCAACTAGTGGAGTGCCCAGAGACTTGCCCTGTGATGACCAGTGAGTTTGTGG
Source organism: Edolisoma coerulescens (assembly GCA_013397115.1). Lineage (NCBI taxonomy): Eukaryota > Metazoa > Chordata > Aves > Passeriformes > Campephagidae > Edolisoma > Edolisoma coerulescens. Next base: position 930,071 of record VWZW01002445.1, read on the forward strand.
AGAACAAAAATATGGTGTTGAATATTAAACAGAAAGGGTCAGGTGTTTTTTAATAAGCACCCTGCTGGATCCTGCCAAAAGGCCCCCATACAGACCTTAACAGCTGAATCTGGAATGTGCTTCATTTCATCACAGAACTTGCTATTGCTACAGCAACGGCTCTTGACAAATAATTCACAGAAACAAAACAGAGATTCAAGTCAAATACAGGAATTAGAGTATTTAATCGTTTAGAACACGGGGAGCTTTACCTAGCATTTTCAGTGAATGGATTCAGAGCAAAAATTCATCCAACATCTGCTAATGCTACATTTTAGTATTGCCTCTTCAATCAGAGTAAATTATATAGCCTAAGTGTTCATATCACCAATTAATCTCTTCTGAATCAGATCTGCATATTAGTTGCTTGAAATAGGCTTAATATAGTCATAATTGTACAAACCATGAATACCATTTTTCATAATAATTAGGTAGTCACTTTGCCCTTTTTCTCAATTTGTCTAAATGTTCATATTTACATTAGAAGTTAGCAGTTAATTTTATCCACACAACCTTTCTCAATTACTCCATTGGTCTGTCAATAGAACCTTCAGCTTAAGGCACCAAACCCGTGCAAAGTACAAGTATTCAACGTGTAGCGTATCCATTTCCTCAGAGGCTCATTTGAGAGGCTTGGAACTCTGCTCCAGGAAGCACATGGCAAGGAAGCAAACAAGCTATTTCCCGCTTTGGAAAAGGCTCAGTGAGAGGAACCAGGCACACTGACCATCAGATCCTTTCCACTCAAGCTGAGAGCAGGCCAGGAGCCTGCTGTGAGAGGGCCACGGAGCTTTGCAGAGCAACTGCCTTGTGCCAAAATTACCCAAGCATGACAGTGCTCTTCCATAGCACAGTCTGAGTGCCTCGTTTGCTACAAAGACCCCAAAAGTGACAGAGAGATAATTACTCTGACCTCTGCTTGTTGGAAGATGATAGAGAGAGAGTTGAGAGCAGCACCATGAACTGTCCTCATGTTTCATTTGCTGATGTGCTGTAAACCTTTGACTTGCTGCTAAAATTTAAGGTTGCCTTATGAGATAATCCCAGCTAAGAAGTTCAGTTTCTGTGCATCTTCCTGCCCTTCTGCCGGAGACAGGGGCATGATGTAGTTGGCTAAGAAAAGAAACACAAAAGCTCAAGGGCTGTGAATAATGATCTTGAATAAGTTCTTGCATTTGCAAAACAGAGATAATACTATTTACCCTCATATTAAATTTATAAAACAATTCTGCCCTGCTGGAGTCTCTAAGTCCCTTATTAGACCACCAAGAATTCTCTTATACATTTCCTGCTGGTTTTAATCGCCTACTCCCAATTTCAAGGATATTTTCCTAAAAAAAAAAAAAAACCAACAAACCAAAACAAAACCAAACAAACAGAAATTGTGCATTTCAGAAACAAACACTTAAAGCAGCACTCAGGAAGAGCATGAGACTTGGCTTGCAATAATAACTTAAAAGATACTGTAAATGCTTTATTAATCCGTGCTGTTGACAGCTTTGAATGCCAAATTATCTGTGTTGCACTGAGCCATGAAACTATCCAATGAGGCACTAAAGTTCACCTTGAGACAGCATTGAAGCCAAAGCTTTGATCCTCAAGGCTGACTTGAGTAAATCATTATTTTTAAACTCTTTAATCCCTCATGCATCCGTAGCACATAATTTTAGTAATGCATTTGACTTAAATTTCTTATTACTTCAGAATTCAGTCCAACTTCTACTGCAAATAAAGTCAGAGCTCCCAGGGGCTCCAGAGAGCAGAATTACTCCTGTTCTACTGCAATTCTCCATTGAACTGATGAGATGACAGAAACAGTATGTCATCAGGAGCCATAATTTTACTTTCTTTAGGTGCTTTTTTTCTCTTTTACTGTATTTCAGTGCAGCATTTTCTGGAGAGGAGGAGCACAAGAATTGGAAGTCTAGAGGTCTTTAATTTCAGTCTTGCTCCCACATCAGTTCATGATATGACTGCTAGAAAATGACCACAGATATCACACTTAGTAGCAGATAGCAGCTTACATCAGCTCAGATATACCAAGCTAAGGACTGGGACTTTACCCACACTGCTAAATAAAGATCAAGCTGTGTGGCATTGCCTCATCACTCTGCATAATGTTTGGCCAAGGGTTTCCCTTTGGTCCCCTGTGGTTGCCTCAGAGCCTGATTGCATAAATGCTATTTCATTGTGTATTATTCTCAGTTCAGAGCATTTTAAATAATGCTATGGCAGTGTCACAACTCATCAAAACGACATTTTATCAGCACAAAATGCAGGCTATAGGTTGCATTATCTGTGGTTTAACAGAAGCCTTGAAGGTGCAAAGCATCTCAGGATATCATTAGAGAGAGAGGAAAACAAAACTGGTCCTGACAACACAAAACAGTGCCAGACTGCAAAACAAGCATTAGCAGCCCCAGGAGTTCATTCCCTGTCCCCAGTCTCTCCTGCAGTAGAGACACAGCCGTGGATCTCTACATGCTCCAGCTGTCCCAGTCCATAGTGTAGGCTCTACCCTCCTGTACAGACTGTACAGGGCTGCCTCAGGCTGCCCCTCGCTGTAGACATACATCTTGTGCAGCCAAATGCAAACTCAATTTCTGCCTGTAATGCAGTGATAATAACATTTACCCAATTACTCTCTGTAAAGTTCGCCTTATCAATGCCAATATACCATATACCGTTCGTTGTATTGAAAAACTATATCTTAATTGTGAATACGTATCTTCACTAAAGAGAGTAAACAGAGAGATGTTTTATACCACTGCAATTGCAAACCATACCCGTGATTTAGGCAGTCAGTTGCCAAGTGCTGTAAAACACACCCACTTCTGAAACTGCCCTATCTATTAACTGTCAGTTCAAAATCAAAGGCCAAAACGAGCTCCTGCTGGCAAAATTAATTAGTGCCCGAATATTGCCGCAGCATTCCGCTCTCTCTGCAGTTCCTGGAAGGACAGGTTGGAGAGGGAACATGGGGTGCTCAGCTGCAGGATAACCCCTCAACAGAAGCTGCCTCTGGAAAGCATCACCTGCAAAGCTGAGAGGAGCTGTATGTGCCTGGTCAGAAATCCCACACACTTACTGCTTGGCTGATCTATGTCTGTTAATTTTCATGGTGGTGCCGTAACTCAGACATCATTCCAGTTGAAGGAAACTTATTTTGTACGATACGCAGTGTCCTGAAATAAAGCCTGTCACTGCTGTCTCAAGCTTACATTGCTACCAGGAGTCAGTGAATCTCAGTGAACTTGACAATGTCTTTGGAAAACAAATTTGTTACTGCTCAGAAAAACATCACGTGCTTCGTGTGAAAGGGATGGATAATACAATCCCTTGCTTTGCCTGCTCTGCTCTTTTCAACTTACTAAGTCTTCAAAAATCTCCTTGCTGGAAAAAATAAGCTGAAATATGGATGATCTGGTTCTGTTTACCAGAGGCATATACTGCACATATGTGTCAGTGAACCTGTTTTCTAGATAGCATTTTAAAAATATCACCATCAGCTAAATGGTTCAGATTTTTGCTCTTGTTTTCAGGGGACCTAGATGAAAAAGACAGATTTAGGCAGGAAAAAAAATAATTTAAAAATAGTCAAATAGTTTACCAGCTTAAAGCATCATGATTCTTCAGTGAACACTGTTTCCATTTAGTACTGCACATATGGCAAGGGCAACAAATCCACTTAGACCAAGCAAGGGAAAGTATGCTTTTACCTACCATCCTGAAAACAAGATGAATGCTTGCCCTCCAGGTTATGTCCAGCAGACATCATCCCCTTAAAACAAACTTGTTTATATAGGCTGCAGAAAATTACAGTTCTTCCATTGCTATCACCACAGAAAAAAATGACCCTCAACAGAGGGAAATAGCAGACACCCTACCATGCACTATGTTCTCAGTGAGCAGTTCGGTGTGCTTGCTTTTAGGTGCTTGAGATGCCGTGCATCTCCCTGTTTACTTGAGAAGGACCTAATTTCTACCGTAAGGGACAATTCTGCATAATAAAATGTTTCTCAAGGACTGACTCTCAGCTGGTCCTTCTGTCACTAACTTCTCCTGCAGAAAATGCAGAAATCAGTGCTAACAACAATTCTGACATCATCATCATTTCAGCACGTTGCAGACCTCCCTGCTTAGACATGTGTAGCTTAGCAGCACCTTTCAGTCTAGCTTTGCGACAGCAGATTAACAATATGACCTCTGAATCACATTTGGTTGGCTAACAGACCGAGGGCTAAGAGGGAGACAAAAATCAGAGCTCTCCAGAAGTTTGACATGCTGAATTTCCATATTGGTGGTATCGAAAAGATAGAAATAGGAAGGAAAAGAAAATGTAGTGAGACTGTCCTTTCACAGCTAAAATGAGCCATAAAGTAATTGCTAATGAAGAAATTCACTTCCTATGAATACAGAATTAGCAACTGTAATTCTTACGAGAGAATCAATTAAGATCAGCATAATGGTAGCAATATATAAGTTTATATGACAAAAAAATTATCTTCAACAGCTCATTAATATTAAAAAGTGTCATTAATAGTACTTTAGAAAACGTTCTTGACATGTTTGTAGGTATACATTTTTATGTTTTCTGTGTAGTTATAATTCCTTAGCACTATAGACTTTGAGTACCTTACAACTTCCAAAGGAAGTTCATTGTTTTTCACTTACTTTTCTTCAAGGATGGGAGAGTATAAAGATCATGAAAAACAGTCAAAATGCTCTACGTTTTGTCTTTAGCTTTGCATATTCACTGTGAACACAGCCCTAGCCTTCCTAGTGTAATAATGTCAATCAAAAGCTTTGTTATTTCACAAGAAGAAAATAAGAAATCCACGACCAACAACTGTTGAAGCCAACTGAGAGAAATAAATGTGGCTCTAGATTCTATTTCCATCTAAAAACTCTACCACAAACACAGCAAGGAGCAAGCTGAACATGACTCAGAAATGATCATGCTATTTGTACAAGGAGGCACTTACCAGTTAAGACACAGCAGAAGCTTCTCACTCTGCATTCTGTGCTGCAAGGGATGCTGCAACCTGCCATTCAAAACAATGCCTTGGAACTGCAAGCAGCTATGGGATTTGGGGAAAACGGAGAGGTTGTATAAGCCAATTTATTAGCAAAGGCAAAGAACGGGTCTGTGCAATTATCATAATAGTCAGACAAACTATGGATTCACAGCTACGTGAGGCCCAGTTGCAGCCACAAGCTGAATGGAGAGAACTGAAGGCTGGTGAGACATTTCTTCTGCTGTTGGAAAAATGTCAATGACACTGTCCAAGAGGCCTGAAGGAACAGGACTGAATATCAACCCAAGCAGGTACATTCCACCTCAGGAAGACTAAACTGGAAAGAAGTGGCAAAATTTCATAATGAAAAGGTGTGAACATGGGGAGGCAGGGAAGCAGGGAAAGAGATCCTATAAAACTTCTCTTATTTTCCTTACCATCTCCATCATCCATACTTCCCTCACAATTTTGCTTATTTGAAATACGCTCTCCTTCCAATCATTGTCCTTTACTGTTCTCCTAAAAAGTACTTCAGTCTTTTAAAGCCCACAGAATCCAACCTGAGCTAAGATATTAAATATATGCATCTTGAAGAAGAAAGGGCAAGTGAGAAGCCAGAGACAGAATAATTTGAATAATGGGAAAAATGCTGGCCATGAAATCAAAAGGTGGGTTAGCTTATCCCACTCCTAAAAATTCATGCACTTTCCAAACATCCTCTTTAATTCAGATTGCTTCTTATGTCTGCTCTGTCCATATAATAAACTAAAGGATCACTCTAAAAAATGTTGTCATCACTCCCATGAACCCTCTCAAATCTACAGTAGCTTCTGCATTCTTTGTAGGATGCTGCTTAGAAAACGAATGTGCTACACCATGTTACTTAGGATATCTGAAAGATAGGGTGAATAGGGACATTCTTCACATTAATACTTGGTCAGCTGAAGCTAAAAAAAAGTACATGCAGAAATGCAAAATAAATTTTTGAAACACTGACTTGTGAATTTTAAATCATTACAGAAAGGGATGTGGAACTGTAGATTTTCTCCACTGACTTGGATACATAGATACATAAATCATACTGCTCTTTCAGAACCACACCATAAATAAAATCAGACTCAGACTCACATGTGCATCAACGTGACTTATTCAGAGTCAATAAGTAATTTAGTAATAGCACATTCTGAGGTGTGTGAACTCTACAATAGGCAGAATACAGAAAAAGGGTAATATCCTTTTAAGCAGTCCATGAGCTCTTTAACAACCTCCACTCTTGTTCTGTGTCCAGAAGGCTCATGAGAGCAGCTGCACACAAAAGTAACTAGCCTTCACCTGCTCTGTATGATTAATAAATGCATTTATTGGTTACTACTATAATTATCCATACAGGCAAAGAACTGTTCTGTTTGCACAGGACAACTGTGCATGTCCTTACCAGGATTAGATACAAAGAGACAGTTACATCATGGTAATATAGCAGAATATAACTAGTATGATTATTAATACGTGCTAAACTTATTCAGTGTAATTATATTGTAAACTTACATTATATTACGGAGGATGGTCAAGTCTCCAGTTCATTGTTACATGGATGGAAACAAAGGCATCTTCTGACAAACAGGAGAAACACATCCTGCAGGGCACGGTGTAAGTATTCTGTAGCTTGCACTAGAAATGCATTTGATATAACATGAGTAAATGTGAGATTTGTGGTCAGGCTGCATTTAGGTGAGTAGATACGGAAGCAAAGCCAAGTTGGGTTTTTAATGGTGTCTGTGGCATCTTGGAATCCCATTCTGTGAACTGTGTATTTGAACTTGAAGCTTCCAAAGCACTAATAGTGCACTTCTCATCTCAAAGCAAGGGATGACCTGTAATGAATACATTCAGGAGACATTTATACACCCACTTGCAACATGCACAGATTAAACAGACATAAATATAATACAGTTTTTAAGATTCTAATACATACATATCTCAAAATTGAGTACTGTAGAAAAGAGACATATGGGTAAGAGCATAATTTCTTTCAAATGACATAAATTCTTATATTGGAATGAAAACACGGCATGCTGTCTGTGCTAGACACTAAATTCATTCTATTTTTTATATACACAAATATTTTATAACTTTGTTAATTTAAAAGGTTTCTACCTTTTCATGTTTCCCAGTTATTAAAGTAAATCAATTACTTATGAAAGGTTATACATTGCCAATACTGTTCACATGGGACCAAGGACTGTGTTCTTTATTTTATTAAGCATCAACATTTTTTATGTGGGCCTGGCTGGCCTGAAAATAGCAAATGACTGGGTCTAGATCTGAGTTAGAGAACCTCTTCACAAGCTGGGATGTCTCTGTGGTGCATCCTGGCAGTCTGAGTCTGAAGTAGAGATGGAGGTCACACATACTTTGTCCTCCCTTTTCCTATGGAGGTAGTTGGTACAGATTCTAGCCCTGAGCTGGTACAGATGTTTGACCAGCAGAATAAAACATACTGCCCCAACAGCTTATTGCACACCTCTTCCAAGGAAGGACTGGCTAGCCTCACGGAAGTGTCTCACAACGTCCACAAATTCAACACTCCACAAATCCAATAAAACTATATTGCAGGTTTTGGACTGGCAGCACCAAAATACACAAGTAATTTTAAGCATGTGGACTAATGAGACCTATTCACAGTTTTCTTCTGGGTGAAATGTCAGAAAGATACTTACAGTGTATCAAAACCTTCTCATGAACATGCCAAAGCTTTGGCATAGAGACACTAAAGTAAGAGAGTTATTCAAACTCCAGCTATATTCAATCTTCAGCTGCTTTGTTTACAGTCTTCACAAAACTCATAGTCTTATTAGCACTTCTTTTTTATTAGTAATTTGACTGACACCATATCAGTCACTACCAGCTATCAAAAAGTTACAGGCTCTATTCCTACTGACTGGTAGGAGCCACCCTTTAACTGGCTTTAATATGAAAGTCTCAGGTTATTCTATGCAACAGCAAATACACAAAGCACATCTTCATTAGACCCCAAACTGTTCACCGAAGATGCATTTGGAATCACAGAAAAAACTGCAGCTGCTTCAGAAACAGAAGATACATTGCCATGGTAGGAACCACAATACAGACAATGCTGAAAGAGAGAGAAAAAGAAGCCAATAGGGTTAAATTAAAAGTTCAGTCCAAATGCTGCTTAGCAGTGTGAATACAATTGTCTGTCAGACAAAGAGCATAATTTCCAACACTGTCCGTCATTTACCATGGAAAACTACAAAGTTTCGTTTTGAACTGGTCAGAGCCCAGGAGATTTCACATGACATGAAAAGCGGAATGAAGAAATGCCAAGGAGGCAGCGAACTGTTTAAAGACCTTTCTGTTTAAAAAGGGGGGAAAAAAAGGCAGTTTGAGAGAGATCTTTCAAGCTAAAATTTTTTTTTTAAAGTCAGAAAATAAATATAATTTTAAATAATTTCTTGTGTGCAAACATTCCAAGTGGCCTTGAGCACACAGTGATCTCATAAGTACCGTCAAAGAGTTCTCACCAGTCAAAGCACTTTACCAAGTTTTATTGCAATTCCTTAAATTTTATAGAGGCAGTTAAAGGGGATGTGAAGCAAAGGCAGCATTCTCTTAGCCTTTTATGACAGGCCTCACAAATTGCTTTATTCTAAGGAAACAGCTATACCTATTTCCTACTGTATACAATAATGGCGCTTAGGAAATAGTTACTTGCGCAAAACCAATTGTAAACCAGGATTCTTTTTATTTTATATTGAATTGCTCTCCAAAGATACCTCCAGCATTAAATCCTCAACATTTCTTGGCCATGTAGAAAATTAGTAATGGGTAGGAGTATCATGCTTCTTTACTTCTAGAATTATAACAAAAGACTTAGTAAGACTGGGAAACAAAAAATAAATTCTAAGGGAAAAAAAGCTATTTAATCCAGAAATATAATCAGAGATACAGCTTGGGGTTCAGAGGAATGATTTAAGATTCAGTCTTTCTTTATATTTAGCTAGTCATTAGAAAGAAAAATGTTTCTGGAATATCTTTACAGAACATAAAATCAAAGCACAGGTGAACAGCAAATCCAAACAAAAGGAGGAAGTGTTAGCTATTCAGATCTGCATCTCTGTGAGGAAAAGGCACTTACTATTCCAGGATGTGTGTGTCAGATGAATGTTAATCTGCCTTGTTAAGATACCTGGCCAGGTTTTCTTACATGCGACCCACATAATACGACTCTAATTTGCAGACACAGCACCGTGCACAGGCATTCAGTCAAGGATTTCTAGAAGGTCAAACAAAAAGATGCCAACTTCTGCTGAACCTCAGCAAGAAGGGGATGCCTAACTCATCCAGGTACCTTGGCAGATCCAGTCTGGGAGAGAGGCAACCCTGAATGCTGATGTTTCAGTTGTACAAGGGCAAGTTGGAAAAAAATGATAGCCTTTTAAAGTTTTGCCTTTATTTCTTCTACAATCATTCACCACCTATCTAATTTGCTATAAAAAAAATGCATCTGTCCTCATGAACTTTTTTTTTTTTAGAAAATGGAGTTTTTTATCTAGATAGAGCTTTTCATCTCAGAAACAGAGTAAATTTCTCATTTCTAGCAGTGATATTGATTCCAGGACACAGGAGTAGAAAAACAGCTGTACCATGCTGGATCTCTGCCACCTCATCAACTCTGCCACTGGCCAGTATCACTCTGCCTAGAGCAAAGTGTAAGAAAATAAACACTTACCCACAGTACTGCCCCAGCTTCCTGCAGTTTATTGAGGCAGATGTAGGAACTTTCTTTAGGCAGCCTTGCTTGGATTTTCTTTCCTGAATCTGCCAACTGCTCTATAAAACCTTAACATTTTTCAGCATCTTGTCTTGATAACTGTCCTGGCTGCATTACCCATTATATTCAGAAGTGCTTCTTTTTCTGTGAAACTCACACCTAATTTCATTTGAGGTCTCTATGTTTTGCACTGGAAAGGATAATGAACTCTACTCACCTTCTTTATATCAGGCTTTAGAGACTTCTAGCTTGCTGTCCCTTAGCCAACTTTTCTCCAGACTAAACACTGTTAGCATATTTAACTTCATATTATGGAAATTTTTCAATACCTGTGATTACCTTTGTTATTCATCTCACTAACTTTTTAAGCTATTTTACATTTTATTTGAGATGGGGGAACCAGAATTGTTTAAAGCATTCAAGATCCAAGCCTAATGCGGATTTATACAGTGGTATAATAACATTTCCTCAAAATTGTGAAGACAGCTTGCTTTCATCATATAAAAATATAGAGATAAAGCATCAGAACTTAGAATTCAGTATCTGTAAGTAGATTTAGAAAATATTCTTAAATATCCTTGCTGTCCTTAGGGCAATCTTATTTTCATATATATCCAAGAGAACCTACAAATCACTCCAATCCAATAACTAACAGAGACTGACCTGCATTACTTCCTGCTTTATTCATAAGGCAAAGAATCACGGTTCTTCAGCTGATATCCATATGGTAGCTGCTATTAATTCTGTCAAATTATTAAGTGATGAGATAAAACAATGATCAGCACATTAGAAGAACCCGGATGAAATCAGGCAGAAGACTGTAATAACTCAACTTGTTCTTCACCCAGCCGGTGCTGAGGTCAAACATGGGACTGGCATGGAACAACTGCTTCTCATGTCAAGAAAAGTCAGTCAAGATTATCAAAGACTGTAAGGTCCACCAGTAAATTTCCCTTGCGAAGACCTGCACCCAACAGGTGGCAAAAAAAATATGTTTAAGTTCTCCATTTAGTTCTTTCAGGTATTTTCATAACAGAAATAAATATTCTAGGACTGTTAAAGCCCGGGCTCTGTAGCAGCTCCTGGCAAACGGCAGAGCAGGTAATGCTCCACGCTGAGGTGCTCTGGCTGGGACATTCCCCATGACAACCTGATGCAAGTTGTTACATCTGCTCTATCAAGCCTGGCAGCAGCAAACTACATCTTCCTCTTTGAATGTTGTAAAAGTGCTATTAGGTTGAACGGGATATTTCATTTCATAAGCAAAAGATGTGTGAGGTAACACACTGAATCATAATGCAGCTTCTCTTCCCTGCATCCCTTCCTCACAGCAGACTGCTGAGCTGTGTGTTGACAGGTCTCTTCAGACTGAAACTTTAACATCATCCTTCACTTATCAGGCCCTCAGCAAACCGCAGAAGGAATAATCAAAGGCCTTAAGGCTTTGTGCTGGAGGGAGAAGACAAGAGAGCTGCACTAAAGTACACATACAGATGGTGTTCACACATTTATAACACATCCAAACTGAGGTTGTCAACTGGTCTGCAAGACGAAACACCAGATCGTGATGTTCCAGGTTGTGAGGTCAGCCAACAAATATCCTGGGAACTGCTCCTCAACACTGGAGGAAATCAAAGGGAAAATTAACCAGCATTTCTCAGCCTCTGTGAGCTGTTCAAAATTGCTTTATGGAGGGACATACATCATTCCTTCTTGTAAAGAATATCTATGGTACCAATTTCCTACCAACACTACACAAACTGAGACAAGAAGCAAATACCTGGAACTAGATATATATTACTTGGCTGAGCAGACTAAATGCAATAAAACTGAACTGAATCCCTAGAGTATTTTAGTTATTGTGTATACCACCTTTAACCACTTCTCAGTCTTTCTTCCAATAATTTAATATAAGTTTAAAGATTTATGGGTCTTAAAAGAAAAAAAAAAAAGTTAAAATTAAACCTAGCACTATGAGAGTGTTTTCTAGGGAAAGAATTGTCAGGATATATTTCAGGATGTTCTCACTCAGATGTCTAACAAATAAGGATTTATTTTTGGATGAAGCCCTGCACTGAAACTGAGGATGCTTACATTTAATCAGCAGCACTGCCATCAGCTTCTTGCATGACCTAAGGCCAGTCAGTAAATTACTCTTCTATTCAATTCTTGTCAGTGAGGACAATAATAGTTAATTTTTCCTACTTGTGTTTATTTAGGAAGCCATTTGAGGCAGAGACCCTTTCCACCCTCATGTATATAAAGCACCTATCGCAAAAGAACTCTGATCGTTTGTGCTGCTGTAATAGGAGTAATTGCACAAATGATTTCCTGCAGGTATTCCCCTGTTCTTTGAAACTAAACTCCCAGATCTACAGGATGGCCACGTAGTCACCAGTAGAGGCAGGGTAAAACTGTACAAAGAAGGAAGCCCTGAGGTAATATGAGTAGGAAGTTATGTTCACGGTGTAGATGACTGAAGCAGGTCTTGGCAAGATATTCCAGCTCATTTAAGCACAGAATTAGCCTTGATTAACAGTCAACTTGTGCTATTAAATACCACCTATTTAATTAAGTTATCCTGTAAATTACCCATAATAAGAACTGTAGTGGCTTAGATACAAGATGTGGCAGCTGTAGAGAAAGACTCTCTTAGACTGGTGATTGCAGTATGAAGGTTTGATGTGTGAAGATACCACAGGTACGTGGTGTTTTCTATATTATTGCTATGCATTAAAAACAGAAAGCAAGTCCTAAAATTTACCCTCTGTTTAAATTATAGTTCTTGCCCTATAGTATTTCCTTTTTCTAAAGTATAGTCAAGCAATGCCTTCGGGGGGTTTTTTTGGATCCTAAACAAAATTTAAGAAAATGTTATTCTGAATGGTAACTATTACAAAATATACTCTTGACAGTAAACACAACAGAGCAGTGAAAATGGTTCAAGAAATTGACCTATTGCTGTCTTCTCTATGTAGAAAATGAAATAAATGTGACCAAGTGTCTTAGACAAAAGACTGGGAAGTACAGGAAAAAAAAGGATTCTTAAAATACATCAGCATGATTCTAAGTCTGACTCAGCTGCCTTTAACTTTTTCTTTTCCCCTCTGTGTAAGGCCAATTCCCTTCAAATCTCTGAAAAGTCGGGTGGTCAAGTAGTTTAAAATCCTGTCGTCTATATTTAGAGTGCTCAAAAAATTTCCTGTGTAGACTTTCTCTTGTCATCAGCACAAACATGTGCTCTGGAGTGTTTCTGCAATGTCAGCCAAAACTAAAAGAGAAAAAAGAAAGGTGAAATAAAAAGAAAAAAAAAACTAAAAATATTTTTCAAACTATATACAATATAGTATGACTTAATATTATCAAAAGTTTGCAAGAGTTTCATGAGCATTTTTACTTTGATTCATAAAGAAAAATTATTTTGGTTAACACAGAGGACTGAAATTAAAATACCCCTGGCAGGATGACAGAGATTTCATGTTTGTCAAGTATAGGAAATATTATCGACAACTGACCTTTTGTATTTATGTTTTAATGATCTTTAGTTCTGCTGATTCATTTCAGAATCCTCGAAAACTGCACTTGTAGAAAATCTTTTTCCTTGGGAATTATCACTAGCTGATACCAGAACCTGTATCCCAAGAGTTTTGTTCCATTGCTTCAGTGGATTTTCAACCTCTGTTTGTGATTGACCCTTTTGTCAGAATTTATATAAGCCACAAATTGAGTCTAAAAAGTGTGATATCGCACCATATTTTCTGACACTATTCCTTAAATAACCCTTCACTAGGATATTCTGTGTGATGTGAGTTTATGATACTATTTTAGATTGTAAGTTGAGAAATGAACTTTAGCATTCAGGCATTGCTTCTATATCCTATAAAGGGCAATGTTTGGAATTTGAACAAAATTATGGTCTGTCACTACAAAATGACATTGTGTTATCAAGTAATATCTGGCAAGAAGAAGCAGTTGGATGGGGATCTAAACACTTTTGATATTCATCCAAAGTGAAGAAAATCATATCTGTTCTGACTGGTTGAAAATTGTTTTGAGCAATTTATCAGACTATCAGTGTCAAAGTTAGTGTTGTGAAGTACAGATTGAGACAGTAATTTTGGTCTGAAAGACAAACTTTAATTCCAGAATGAAGAAAATATAATATTAACACACATTGTTGTAATTTAGACAGCTGTCAAATTAGTTGTGCCAAGAAATGAGCTTTGAGAGTCATTAACATGCAAAGATACTTTGTTAATTACATCAATGGTAGATGATGCACTGAGTATGCCTACCAATGAAAGCATCCTTAATGGAAAGCTGTAACATGTAAGCAAGTGCTGTTTGTTTCATCTGAATGGCCCTCTCACTGGAAATAGCTGACATATAAAATCAAAATTTGCCATCAGAAAAGTTGTTTCAGCTGTTACTTACCCAGCTCATCACAGACCTTTTTTAGGACATAGAACTCTGGTATTTTATAAATTTGTGTTTATTCAAGAAAGTAGAGCAATAATCTACAGGCAAACCAGATTTTGGTACGAGTGGTGACCTGATATCCAACAGAACAAAAGAATTGCCTGACCCCAAAGGATTAACAATATTAACAAAGATTATAAGACATCAATTTTTACACGTTTCCCTAGATCGGTCACAGCTATATAAAAACTGAAATAGGTTTAAATCAGAAGCTACAGTGTTACATGCTTGGTAGAAAAAATGAACCATAGCTCATGTGATGATTACAGTCACAGGTTATTTCACATCTTCTACATAACTGTGCTTTCTACAAGCTCCTTTGGCAATTTACCACCTTGATGCTGTTGAATTAAATTCCCTGATTTGCTCTCCAGTTGTGCTCACCACACCTTGTCAGCTCCTCAGACACAGTCCCATTCCACAATTAGTTAAAATTTTATAATTTTTGGCCTGTTTAAGGTTGCTTTGCCTGCCTGTATCATGGTTCTCACTACATCATCCTTTAAAATTTCTTTCCATTTAATGCACTTCTGTGCATTCAGCAAAATCCTGTACTTCAGGATTTTTTTCATGTTTGTCATTCTCTGTGAACCCACAATCTCTGGGCCATTTTTCCTAATGGTTTTCTATACTTCCTCATGCCCAGAATGTTAAATCCCTTCTAGCATGCCAAAGAACACCATTTGTTCTTCCTAATCCCATTGCAAATATCCCATCTACTGCCATCATCTACCCATCTCATCTGCTGTTTTCTCTCCACACCACTCACAATAACAGTCACATATAGAAGACAAGAAAACTAAAATAATGCCTCAAAATTAGTAGGATGTATTCACTCACCTGCACAATTTATTATTTTCATATTCCACCCCACAAAGTTGGGGTTTATTACCCCTTTCTGTTCTGCTACACAAAGAGGCAAAGTTCAACCAGAATTTCTCTGTCGCCACTAGTAGCTCGCTTTTTACATACTAATTCACACTGCAAACCCATTGAAGCAAGGATTGTTCTATTCAAATACGTTTTAAAGGTCTTTTGGGGCTTAATTCCTCTCTGCCATGCCCTGATTGTCTACCCTAATGTCACATAGCCCTTCTCTTTTACCTATGAGAAGCCACAGCACTATTCCTACCATTGTCCCCCTCTTTCTTCTCAGAAGCAATGAAAACATCATGTTTGTTTAGCCCATGAGCAAAGGTGAAAGAAGATGTCTGTCTAGAATCAGGGTCAGGAGAAAAAGCTTTAAAACGGAAAGACCGAAAGGGTAGGCATCTCATTTAAAAGTGAGGGCTCCTTCCAAAGAGCTATAGGTCTCAGTTATAACCCTGTAAGTGTTTTTAATCAACAGGGACCTAAGGTTCTGGGGAAGAAATCCCTCCCATGTCAGAGAAACAGAAGTATCTAAAGCTGCTTTCTTATTTGTGTTATCCACCCAGTAGGATGGAGGCCGAGCACAACAACAGGAAATAGCTGCAGTATTAGAATTATATAAAACAGACTGTTATAATGTTCCACTAAGCTATTTACGATCCAAAGATTTGAAGATTATGTACAGAGTCACACACACTCCTGCACAAAGCTGGTCAGATTTGTGAGGTTAGATTGGTCTACTGGAATCAGCTGTATAATTCAAGGCTCTCTGGGATAAAATTCTGGCCAACTTGAATATGCAAATTTACACCAGAGTTGGAGACTGGGTTCAATTCTTATCACTAAATGAACAAGGAGATGTAGCGAAATAGATTAAAAATCATCTTGCACTGAATGACGTGTTTTTCTTGTGTTTTTCCTTTCACATTTGCACAGGAAACACATCACAAATTAACAGCTATAGATATAACGATAAAAACTTACAAAGGAAAAACAAATAGAACATGGTCAGTACACAGAGAAATGTACTGCACTCAGTATCTCCTATTTTTGGGTTATACTTTTAAGTTTGACATCCTATAATGTCCACCAGTGCATTCTTTATCTCATAAATGGAGTGAGAACCAGTTCTATGTTTGAATCAATTTCTTAGAAATTATTTTGAAGCATAAATTAGAACATACTTTTTCTTCAGACTAGCCCACTATGTCTTTTAATTTTGATTAAAATGAAACAGTACTAGATAAAGTTTATTCAACCTGGAAGACAACTGAATTCTATCAAGCCTGATGAGCATATGAGATCTATAACCTTTACTTGTTCTAATCTCAATTTCTGATCTATAAAATATTGTACTCATGAATTCCTATTGATTGCTAACAATGCTTTTTTTCAAAGGAGTTTATTTTCAGCGTGACTTTAATGGTAGTGTTCATACACACTGCAAGGACATTGAGCACTCTGAAATCCCCAACTGCTTTTTTCTTTCTAGGCCAGTCCTGTAGTGATGTTCTCCAGAAAAGCTGAAGAGTGGTTTAAAAGAGAGAACATTTTTCTCTGTTGTTCAGGCTTTGATTTTTGTCCGCTCAGTAGAATCACTAATACGCCTTGTTTCACGTATGTTTTGAGGAGCTGAACATCAGAGTTCAGATTTCCAAGCACAAAAGATTAACACGGACCATTCCTATTGAACTCCTTCTGCAGGCACCAGGCACAGAAGCACAGCAGGACATTTTGTTCTCAACCGTTTTCAGAGTCTGTTTATAGACGTATGTCTACAGATGCATGTCAAAATATCTAGTGCTTTTAGATGTTTTACTAACCTCCCTTTTCATGGGGGACTACCCTTTTCCTCTTTCCCCAGAATGAAAAGAAGCCCCAAAATAATATTTTATAGGAATATATTTATGTATAAGAACTCGCTGCAAGAGGTAGCAGGGTCTTGCCTGAGAATTTAACTGAATTAATCTTCAGTCTTGTACCTCATGTCTCTAATTGTCCTGTGTGCTGTGCATGACTACACAAAGGGGTGCCAAGGGACAACTGATGAACCATCACCAGATCTAGAGGATCTTTTAAAGAATGTATTCTTCTGTTCTGTTTGTAGAGGGTGCAGGAGTGACTTCACTTCTCAAACTGGAGATGATTTACAGAGTATTGCCTCAAAATAAAACAGGGAATTAATTTGTTTCCTCTCATGCCCACTATTTGGCCAGATATTTGGCCTGGAATTAACCCAAAACTTTGAAATAGACAGCTACTTTAAGCAAAAATGCATACTCAGATCACTAGGTGCAGAGTAGATTACAGACTAGCAATCCAAGATCAAAAGGAAGAAACCAATAAAATAACTTATTACTCTGTACTACTTTCCAATTTAAATCTGCACTCCAATACAGCTAATTTATCAGAGCATACAGAGTTGTGACAGATGAGGCCAAATGCCATCAGCTACAGACTTTGTTGACAGACTCATAGCTAGGAATTCTTAGAAAAATAACATCTGAGAAGCAGGAGAAAAATCAAGCAGTGGCAATTGGATTTCTTTTTCATAGGGGAGAGCCTGAAGAGAAGTGTCATGGGAGAAACAGGAGATTACAAACCATGTACTCTGCATAGCAAAGTCCTTTTTTTCCCTGCAGTAAGGATGCCAGTCAAAGCTCATTCACCAATGACATATGGTAAGTCATCTGTACGACTTTATTTCTTCTGTCAATAGAGAAAATATAGGCAAGAAACAGAAAGTTACAGATAAATATATCACAGGATATCTCCTCTGAGCAAAATCACCAGAAGGAAATGTAGATGTATTACCAAAATATGATGTGAGAGGAATCACTCTCAGTTTATAAAACCTCCCTTCCATCTCCCACACCTCCAAAGTTCTGGGACAGGAAGAAATTTGTGGAAGTTGGTCGAACAGAACAACTCTAGTGTCATTCTCAACTCTTCCCTGACCTTCGCAGTCCTTTTCTTTATTGTGAGGACAACCCTTTGCAATCCTGTTATCTTCTTCAGTACAGCCAGCCTCCTGCCAAGAGAGCTCCAGGGACAAGGACAGGACCTCTGCCTGAATGCAATAAAGAACAACAGGAGAAGTTTTATCCTGTAGACTGAGAATTCATCCAGGGGAAAAAAATCAACTGCTCTCCCTGATAATGAGGAGTTATCTCTCCCAGTGCCCCAGACTGAACCAACTTGTTTCCTCAAAAAAGTTCTCAGAAGAGTTCATTTCAGGAGTCACTTTGAGTAAGTAATACTGACAAGTCCATATACATTTGGCTCCCTTTATCCTCTCATGTCATATTAAGGGCATGCAACACAAATTCTTTGTGCCACGTTACAAATTGAGAATTGCAATGGGCTGTAAGGCTTATTATGCAGCTCTTACATTGTTTCATTGTATCGGAACCAGGGAAAAAAAATCAGGATGTTTCCTGGAATCCAGGAGAGGCCAAGACCAAGTGCCCAGCAGGATGGGCTAACCCTGAGGGGAGCATACTCAAGGTACTCTGTACAATATGCTAGACCTTCTAAAATGCTGAAGAAACACAGAGCAGTGCTTCCCACAATTTTGGGAGAGACCTGGCATGTCTCTGTGATTCCCTGAAAGGCCAGGGCAGACTGTGCTGCCTTGGCCACTGCCTGTTCCTGCCAAAGCCTCTCACAGTGCTCACATAACCCACAGCCTACCAGTACTCCAGGCAGCACCTGGCTGTAAAACACAAACAGGATTGAGGAAGCAGAAAAACTACCTGGATGTTCCCCACCGTTGTTATATATCTCTGCAAGGTCAGGCAAGCACAGTACAACCTATGGACATTAACTTTGTGCCAGCTATTCTCTTACTCCAAGAAAATAATGTTGCTTTAATCTTATTTGCAAGAGTCTGATAAAAGAGAACCATTTATCATCCACCTTAAATGAATAAATCTCATTTAAAAATCATTGTGATGCAGCTTATATGTGATCTATATTGCTAACCTATCACTGCAAAAGCTGACAGGCCTAAAATTAGATCATCCAGATGCATATGGACCTGGGGAAGTGAGATTGAACGCCACACTGTCCCTCTGCTTCACTCTGCTCTGTGGTGGACTGAAGTCAGAAACAATAACTCTGCAGAGCAGAGAGCAGGATCCTTCATATTTCAGTCCTTTGAAAGGTGTTTCAGGGCCCTCCTGAAACTCAAGGAAAAGATGCTGTGGAAAACAGAAGATCACTGAAGAAGTCAGTAGTGTGTTTGAGCGTGTCTGCATTGGTGGCGATGGCGACTTGTCTGAGAAGCCAAAAATGTCACTCATGTTACAGCCTTGTTTCACTTGTGTACACAGCTCCCAGACTTTTTAGGAGCTACAGGATGAAAATTGTTGGTCAGTTTTTAGAGGGTCACAGGAGTTTTAGGATTGTTTACATATTGGCGTGTGAGTATGCCAGTCAAAGTTCATTTAGCAACGACGTGCGGTAAACCAGCCTTGTGACTTTATATTTTTTATGTAAATAGAGGCAACATGGGTAAGAAACAGAAAGCTACAGACACATATACCAGAGAATATCTCCTCTATTCAGCCTTGAAAACATTGCTGTAAAGTAGTGTGGGAAACAAACTATGTAGCAGGACCTCAAGACTAATAAATCCATGCATTGCTAAATGTAAGGGTACAGAAGACACAAAAGCATGAATTTCCTATTGAGCAGACATTTCATTCACAGATCACGTCTTGTTTTCAGACTTGGTAGAAATAATACAATAAAATATTGTACCTGTGACACCCCCAGGGAGCTTTCCAGGGAATATGATGGTAAGGATTAAAATTACCCAAGTTCCTAGTGACTTGAGTTCTATGTGGCCTGACCCTACCTCATTTTATCTCAGGTGCACACACAAGCACAGAGTGGTTGAAGCTGGCATGGGTGTGTAAGTACACTACAGCAAGTGTGTGTACAGGCACCCTCTGTGTAAAGGAAATGAGACAAACAGGGATGCCAGGACCTCAAAGCGTCCGTACAAGCATTATGAATTCCTGTTTTGACCACTAAACTTGGCAAGACTGCAAATAATCCTATGTGCAGAAACATCTAAGAAATATTATAACAAAAAAAGAACAAAAAAAACCCCTAAATTTAAAAAAAAACCCTAAACCGTTGAGGATCCATCTGAGAAATCCAAGGATAACAGTCTGTGCAGTGTTTTGAATCAACTGCAAAGACAAGCACTGCCTCATGAAAGGCCTCTGTGTCTTTATGTATTTTCCCTACTGAGGAAACGAATGGAGGATGCTTAATGCTGTACTTATCTGTCTGTAAGATGGGAATTCTGTGCAGTGAAAAGTTACCAGAGAAACCAAAGGAGGTTTTTAATGTAAGAAGAGAGAGCTCTGGGAAGGAGATAAGAGAGGAACACTCTTTTCTAGCAGGAATGCCAGTCTAAAGAGGAGCTAAACTGGGAAGATTCAGCAGCTTGGGAGACCAGTCACAAGCTACAAAAAAGAAATTCTGGACCATCCCAGGTGGTCCAGATCCAAGACTCCAAAAGACGTTTCAGAGTAGTAAGAAAATTGAGGCATAGAAACATATCCAGGATTTATTGTTTTCTGGCTCTTTTTTAACCCTCAAGCAATTAAGGGTACTATCACTTCCAAAAGGCACATACATAGCACTTACCTCAGCTTCCCTGAGGAGTTATGGCCCAATGTACACATGTAGGTGAAATTGTGAGAAAGGGTGCTAAACATACACAAATGTTTGGAGATGTTATGGCCAGTTTTAGACCTAAGCTAGGACATCATCAGAGGATCAGAGGCATCAGGGAAGAAACAGCACAACAGTTATTTGCACATAAAAAAACTTGTAGCAGACGAGCTCAATAAAATAGGGTCCAGCAGTCTGCCAAGTGTCAGTACTGCAAAGACTTGATTAGATCCCTGACAAATCATTAGGTACATCTTTTCAAAGTAAAGATGCCCTGGATTATACACCTACACAGTTAACCAAGACTCAGAAATACCCTTAATTAACTTTCAAGGACATTGCATGTGCTTGAACTCCTTAACAATGCCTCCCATTCAACTTTTGACATGAATATTTTCTGTAAGTGTCATAAGAATATTAGGAACAAAATAAAATTATGCAAATGTGTCTCTGTGTCTTTCTATCAGGTACCTGTGTTACTAATTTCCATTGTACAGTGGAAACAATATAGTTTCAATTTTTTGATAAGTATTACTTCTCATGCAGTCCCTGCAAGTCATTTTGCTCTTCACGAAATATCTGCATCACCCTGTACAAGAGTGCATTCTAAAAATCTAGGGTACCAAAGCATCTAGCCACTCTAATTTTACACACAAATACAGCATGCAATACAGATATACACTCAGCTCCATTTTCTTAGGTGTTTTGTCTTGCTCTGCACTGGTGACAATGAAGTTTCTAAGTGAGTTCACACCAAATAAAATGCTTGTCAGTAAAGGTGAGGCTTTTCTGAGTACATGCAGCACAATGGGTACAAATTCTCAGTGCAGCAGCCACTCAGGTTTAATTGCCTCTGCAGACACTCTGCACAAAGCAGGAGGTAACCTTGTCCATCTCACAGAAACCAGCTCATATGAGCTGTGCTGTTAGTGCACCCTGGAGTGGTCTCACAGAGACAGCATGGCATGCCTACAGCACTTCATACTCAGAACCCTCACACTGACTTCTCATACAGGTAATCTCTAAGAGACACCAGGTACAGACTAGGAATAAGAGAAATAACACGACAGCAGATTATGCAGAATCTAGACAAGAACAGGTTCACAGAGAACAGCTTGGGAGTTCTACTGTACAACTTCTACTAATCTACTTGTGGCAAGCCGTTCAATAGCTGTTGGCAATTCTCTAGACAAAAGCTGACCAAAAAAAAATTTTTAAATATAGGATAGGGACTTGTTTATAGCCCACATGTATAATTTCAAAAAAAATCTATAGATTCAAGGAAGAGGACAAAAAAACCAGTATGTCTTCCTTTCCTTTAACATGTGATGAATGTTATTAGTTTCCTTATTATCTTCACTGTTTGAATCTAAGTTCAAAAACAGCACTTCTGAGACAAGGTCAAGGTCATGCTCCACCTTATTGTTATGGAAACAGCACACAGGGTCAGGACTCGTGTGTTGTTGAGATTTTACTTTCTCATTGCAAGGTCCCTATTACCACGGCTTCTGATAGCATAATGCTTCATAAAGAAACTACTGGAATGACTGCACACTAAAATCAATAATATTTTTCTCACCACTGATAGAGATGTTGAAGTAGATTTCATAGAACTAATTGATTGGAGGGAATGTGGAGCAGTAAAGATTAGAGAGAAAACAAAAATTTTATAGAGTGCCAGAATCTTGGCATGTGCAAGAAAGATCATTAAACTACTCTACACCGTTCAGACTAATCAAAAACTGAGGTCAAAAATGCAACGAAAGGTGGAAAAAAAAGGGCCCAAGCATCCCAGCCCACTGCACAGATGAAGACACAGTAACAAATACTTTTGCTGTTACTTTGTCTTTACTTTTAATTAGTGACTTTTTACTGTTATCATCCAAAATTAGTTGGAACTTTTACTAGATTCAAGTTTAAAGTTTAAGAACCTGATAGACTTAGAAGCATAAGAAAAAAGAAAAACCTCTTTCAGGACATCTTTCTTAGGTGATCTTTTAATGATGTATTAAATTTCTGTGTACTGCTGAAAACTGGCAATTAGGCAATTTTAGACATGAGCAGATAAAAATGGGGTTGTCATGATGCCAAGCAGCACTGACACTGAGAACACAAATACCAGCATGACAAGCTTTATAGTTCTGTTATTCTCATTATTATTCCACTCAGACTTTCTGGTCTATTGCACCTAGGCATGCAGGTCAGTTTTACATGATCATGTGTAAAATGAGAAAGAATTGTTATAAATCAAAACCATAATAATTTACAAGTGTTTGGCTGAAAGGAAGACATGTTTTTCTTCTTCTGAGCAAGACCACTTAAATGAGCTCCAGATTTTCCTATACTCTAAATATAAACTCCTCTGCTCCCAGTTCTTAGTTTTAATAAACCTATACTGTAGGAGAAAACAAGCGTCCATGCAAAAGAAAAAAATGCAATCTGAAGTGATAAACTAGAGCTCCTAAAGCAGAAATTTGCTGCAGTTTTTGCAGACATGCTCGTGCAGCCCTAAGCAAGGCTGTGTGTGAATACGTGAGTTCTTTTTGTTTAGATACATCAGCAAGGCTAAGCAGCTCTCGGCAAGTCTATACCCCCAGGTTGCTATATTGCTTCCAGTAGCCCTAGTAACTCGTGATCCCACAGACACATCCTTATGATATCCTCAGTGATCTCATTACAGCGTTGCCTCATTCTGTGAGTTAAATAATATTCAGGCTGCTGTGCCTCAGGCCTGCATTACACCACTTGTCTTATTCTGGAAGTCAGAAACTGAAACGTGCACTAGTCCCTTATTGTAAATGGGCAAGGTTTCCTTTGATAAATAAGAACCTTTTCTTCTGCTGGGATTACCTAATTCAGGTGCCAGATGGTTCACATCACCACACAGCAATGAAAAGATCTAAATATTGGGGGAGAATAGGCAGCACTCAAGCAGAATATAGCAGTGATCCAAGAAGATTGCCAGCCACTGTACTAAACAACGTTCCAATTTGTACAGAGAGGCAAAAATTAAATAAAATCCAGATTCCACTTAGCCTCAAGGCAACATCTTCAGAAAAGATTTCATCTTAAAAAGAAAATGTTGAAAGCACAACCAGTTCAAACCTGTCACAAAAATCATGTGGAAGAAAGAAGTTATATATAAGAACAACCAATAGGTCTGGAATAATTTGAACTCTGAGCCTGCACTCTGTTCCCTGTGCTTAAGCCTTTAAGTGAGGACATCCCTTGAAAAGAATGGCACTTCCCAAAGGCAGGTGTCTTCCCATGTGACTATAAGATTGAAAAGAAAAGCAAGTAATCTGATATTTGATAAGGGGGAAAGCAAACTGTCTTTTTTTGAGGGGAGAGAGGACCTGTTTATTTTCTTCTAACTCTCACAGTTTACAGAATGATCCGTGACTAAGGAATCTAATGTAATTAGAGAACTGAATAACCTAGTAGCAAATGCATCTTAAATGGATTTGAATGCAGAATAATGGAAGGAACAGGATGAACTCTTTGCATGCTCTGATGGCTTGTGCCCATAATCGTTTAGAAAAAGAATTAGACGTCTTTCTGAATAGCACAAAGTCCAATGGCAGTATAAAAACCACAAATAACTTTTTAGCCTTCATTTAGAAACAGATAACAAGCAATCTGGAAAATATCAAAGTGCCTTTATATGAAATCAACAGCACAATCACATTTGCTTTCTGGTCATCCAATTTTCCCAAAACCAAAGCACAAATAGTACAGGACAGGGAAGGGCAATAAAAACAATTAAATACACAGAAATATGTCCATTTTGGAACAGATTGAAAACAAAGAAAAAGAAATAAAATTTTTGTTTGAAAAGCAAAAAAAAACAAAACCTGGGAATACAACATATCTATGAAATAAGTAATGTATCGAGAAATGCAGCAACTGGATCCTAGCTAATAAGGAAACATCTCATAACAGAAGAGATTTTTAAAACTGATAAAACACATGAAATTCAGTTCCACAAGATATTATTGGAATAAAGATTTCTCTAGGATTAAAAAGAAGCTACCTGAAATAAATACATTTCAGTAACACCAATCTGCTTGCTTTCAGATATCAGTGTGCATTGGGATATAACTGCAAATCTTCCCATGAAAGATTAGATTCTAATCTTTCTCCAAAATGTGCAGTATTGGATACTGCTTTTCTTAGAGAATACCGATCTAGATGGATCTTGAGACTGGTCAAGATCCCAGTGTTACTTGGGAAACTGAATAGCGTAATGTGTCCACTAATAAAGTAGTTTTTCCAGTAAACACTTTGGAAATTAACCATTTACTTCAGAAAAAAAAAAAAAAAAACACGTTTAATGCAAAAGATAACATCCCAGTGAGTTATTTGTCAAAAAAGGAAATAAACCAAAACAAACAAATAAAAGCCCCACAAATAAACAAACAAACAAAAAACCCAAAGAAAGCATAGGGAGCATGATTCATATCAATGAAGTCTTGTTGCTTTGAATTGCCTAGCACAAATAACTTTTGCCCATATGTTCAAGACCTACAAATGATGAAAACTTCTGAAAAATATGATTTATAATAAGTCCTCTAACTGTGGTGTTTTAGCTAATTGCTATAAAGGTTAATAGTTTCTCATGCCTCCCCCACCAAGGTTAGCAGTTGATCTCACCTGTAATTGAGCAACTACTTCAGGTAGTGAAGCACACTCCCAAGGTATTCAAGTTTTTATGAAAGATCAGAACAAGGTTTAATGATTCCAGTTTTTCTACCGCCTTTGGCTTAATGTAGGAAGTTTCACACAGTATAATTGAAATAAATGAGATATTAAACCCTAAAAGTCAAGGTACATATAATTAAAAAGTAATCACTGTTCACTTCAGCTACGTGCTAGGACATCATCTTACAAGTCTCAAAAGACACATCATTTTAAGTGACTCATTTCTGTCTGCCCTTTATTTACAAACTACCAGCACTATTGAAGTTTTTCTACTTTGATTATTCCACAGGCACCACCTAATAGAGGTTTGAGCTTCCCAAGCTCATTTGACAGAGGCTCACAGATCAGACTCAAACCAAGGACTCCGAGATAAAACGCAGTAAAGCCATCTACTGGAAAATCAATATCTCAGATGTAATGAGTTGTAAGACAAGTAAATTAGAGTACAGATTACTCTGTCAATTGGAACACATAACTTTTCTCTGTAATTAAGTATTTCATATGTGATGCACTGCATTTGGCACCGGTTGCTTTGTCTAATTACTGTACATTTTATTTTAAATGAACAAGAAACTTCCTAAAATACCTTGGCTTCCAACTCCAAAGGTGCATGAGCCAAAAGAGGCTCTAGAGTAACGAGAAAAATTTCCTGCCCTAGCAGGAGCTGGCATTGGAAAGAAAGTGTGCTGTGTAATTAATGTGCCTGTCCTTTTTCACTTCAGCCCTGCTGCTGATATGAAAACAGTTACTTTTAGAAGAGCCCTAATCATCATTTATCCAAATCACAGAAATACTGTGAATATGGAAGGCAACATGAAAAATTATAGCTCAAATCCATAACACAAGGAAATATTTCTATTTAAAAAGTACAGCTAAGAAGAATACACAATTCCTTCATGTTATTCTTAAAATGTCCATTGATTAGGAGCATGCAAATCCTGATCCAGCTTGCAGATGGCTGAGGCACCTAAAATCTGTTACACCCGTACTGACACAGGACTATGCTGTGAGTTCAGGACACACACAGGCAATTGCACCAACTTTGGAAGAGGAAGATGTTGGGGTGGGATGGGATTCTAGACAAACAGAGACTACTCTGAACACTTGAGAAACCTATACCATAGGCAGAGCTTCCATGCTGTTGAAGATAAAGGAAGAGTTTGGAATTCGTCCATGTTACAACAGAAGCATGAAGGACCAGCAATAACCTGAGAGTTCTTATGTTCTGCAAACCTCTGGTCTCAGAATGGAGACACCAAAAAAGATATGGTACCTGCATCCCAAGAGCTGGTCTGAAGACTTGTGGATATAAGTAGTGCCTGAACTCTTAGATTCAGGACTCTGAAAGTTTTCAACTATCTCTAATCATATTTAAACACAGAAGACTGATAAATATGATGCTGGCATTTGAACAGACCTGAGAATCACATCTGTTTTTTAAGAAAGGGCTAGGAGACTGCAGATGCATAGCTGTGGAGGGTTATATACCAGAAGGGCCAACTGGAAATACCCTATCACCGTGTATGCACTGATACATATCTTGTACGAAAGATATTGCATATTATTCTGTGATTTTTAGGCACTGCATATAGAAAGGTTTTGCTCACTCTAAGAATAAAAAAGAACTGTAATGTCTGTAGTTCTAAAGAACATCTTTGTGGACAGAGATGAAAAGTTCACTTTTTTGTCTTGTTCATTTATTCTTCATCTCCTTCCTTCTCAGTGCTGCATCTGATCCACTACCCAGAGAAATCAAAGGGAGATTTTTCTGATCAGTCCTCCTCTGTTGGTGTCAGATGCAATCAAAGACTGGGGGTTTATTGCATTACAAAGTGTTGGGATTTAGTAACAGATCAGATCAAATCAGTTAGGGGAAACTACCACAGATCAACATTTAAAGTGCATCGCCGCCTTCTTGAGTAAAACCTGGCCACTTGTCAAGGAAGAAAACTTTTCTTATTTTGACATCCACTTTGTCCTTTCAAACAAAGGCATGTAAAAAAAAACCCCACAGGTGCATGAGAAAACAGTTTTTTGACTGTCTGTTAAGTGGTAGTTATTAAGATTTTTAGACGATACTAAAAGAAGATACTTTTTTTTGCCAAGGAACCAAAAAATATTCTAGACCAAAGGCCTCCTGTATCACCAGTAATAGAGAAGAGAATTTGTGTAAGTATGAGCTATACTTACCTCCATTCTAAGTTCATTTTACATTCCCTGAGTGATGTAAAGAGGTCATGCTGTTAATGAAGACAGGGGCATTTCCCATCTTCAAAAATCTTTACCCAAACATTTTCTAGACATCCAGTTGGGAGCTGACATCTCCTTCAGGCCTAGCTACACCATGCAATGAGGTAACACACAAGAGTCTCTAGGCAGCAAACCTAAATAGCACGACACAGAACTGTGTGTGGTAACTAGCTCAGGTGAAGAAGATGTGTCTGATGAGCTCAGGCACCACACTGGAACAATGTGCCCCCATCTTGCTTCTGAGACTGACTGGCTCAAACACCCCTGGCATGACATGGTCTCAAAAATTTTCACAAGGCAGGTGCCTTTCTCATTCTTTCAAACTCCCTTACAATCAAAAGTAATCCACTTCCAGCAACAGAGACATAAGTCAATAAAGCAAGGACAGCTTTAGGATGATTTTCTGAATCATGGTTTAACAGATCAAAAAAAGCAGCAGCATAATTGTGCATTAAAATTCAGCTGACAGGAATCACAACTTCTTCCCATGACAAGTCTCATCAAAGTCAGAAAAATCATAAGGATTTTAAGCACTGATATCCCACATGAGAACACACAGACCAACTGCTGAGACTACACAGTGTCACACTAAAAATCAATAGAGGTACTTTTATAGCCCCCTTTCTACTCTGGTGCTACCAGTTGCTGAATTTGAGCTACATATTGCAGTCTTGTAGTAGGGTATTCAAACACGGGCAAATACACAGAGAAAGAAAATAACTTACCTCTTTATATTTTTGAATACTTGTCATGATTTTTTGCAGTCCTGACCTTTATTCAGTAAGCTACATTGTGCATCAGTTTTCAACAATAAGCATTTTATAGACACATACACACTGTGCTAAAGAGCTGATAGTGTAATTTTCAACTTCATACCGATTACACATGTCTTCTTTTTAAAGTAAGAAAACTAGTTTTTGATTACTGACCTGAGAAAACAAACAAATACAAAATACAATGAAAACAGCACTGTTTTTCCCTTTTAACCACAACACAGCTAAGCAAAGTCAGCTTTGCCACAGACTGGCCAGATCAAATGCAGAAGTTCCCAGTACTCTGTCTGCATCAGGATTAGACCAACAAAAAGTGAAAAAAACCACACTCCTTAGAGACAAACTGCAGGAGACAAAGGTTCTGCCACTCTCATGAAAAAGCCAGGGAGCTGGGCAGACAGAGTGCTCTCTCCACCTGAGCAGCCAGCAGCTCAAAGTCAAGATACTTAACAAAGAACTTCAAAACTTTCTGAGTCATTCAGCACTCAGCAGGACTTAAGGTACAACTCACCTGCTAACCTTGAATAGCAGAAAATCAGATTGCGTAAGGAGGATCATAACACCTTTAGAGTACTCTGATCCTAGAACAATAAGAATTCAGGTGATTCAACTTGCCCACCCCTTATGCTACTTCCATCCAGTTTGCTGCTAAAATTAGATGCCTTTGTCACTGTGCTTCTAGGCATCCACAGTACAAACACTGAAAATAGGGGAGATGCATAACCTGAAATGTTTCAATTTTGCGCATAAAACTTCATAAAAATGTATTCACTTTAGTCCTAGCAGCCATGTAGATATTTTCCTGAGTATTAATCTCAGGATCTAATCTTAGCATCAGGTTCAACCAAGCCCTGAAACCCTGAAGAAGGCACTGGTAAAGTCATTTATGTTTTAATGCAAAGGAACTAGGCATGGGAAAGTATTCGGGAAAAGTAA
This sequence comes from Edolisoma coerulescens, assembly GCA_013397115.1. Lineage (NCBI taxonomy): Eukaryota > Metazoa > Chordata > Aves > Passeriformes > Campephagidae > Edolisoma > Edolisoma coerulescens. The sequence goes on from VWZW01002445.1 coordinate 959,620, forward strand.
TCCTAATTCACTTTTTAATAAGATTAGTTAAACTGCATTAAGTTGGCAAGTGGATGCTTTTGCTCAGAATGAAAGTGGCCTTAACTTGGTTTAGTTTAATTTGCTTTGGAAGAAGTTCAGGAATTAATCTGATTTAACTAATCCACCTTAAATCCATTAATTACTTCAGATTCTTGAGTTTTCCTGTGAAGACAAAACTACCTTCACCTTAATTGTTAGAGTCTGAGCTTGAAGATCTAGATGGAACAGCTTAAGGAGCACATTCCAGATACAGGTTAGCATTTCCATGGCTAAGCCGCATTAAATAATTCTGTGATCTTAATGCAATTCTATTGTAAAACAAAAGAGATTAAGCACCTTCAGTGGTCTACAGAACAGGTCATGTGTACACTAAACACAACAGACTCATTTCAGGCAGGCTCACCAGGTACTCTGTTGCTCAAGAGGCTTTTAGCTGACATTGGTAGGAGGTTTTATGGGTCAGATTGTTTTGTCAGCTGAACTGGTACATTGAAAGTACTGAAAATGGATCTCAAAAGGAAGAAAATACAGAACTTTTCTCTCTGCCTTTATATTTGCATTGGTCTCCTATCCAGGTTTTTAAGAGTTTCTCCTAGAGCAGTTGATATGCAAACAGGCTAGACACTCTGAGGCAGAAAATTCCAGGGGGCTCTGGGGCAGCAATACATCACCTGGTGCAGGTATGAGCTTTGCTCAGTATTTTCAAAGCTTTTCCATCTATCACCTAAAGGAAGGTCAAATAGATTGATTATTTTGCTGTTCTTCAGAGGATGGAAATTACCATTAGATTAGGGGAAATCTGAACCAGCAACACAAATGCAAATGGAAATTCACTCAAGGAAAGACAGGCTGAAGTCAAGCCCGCTGCAGTTATTCATTTGGAATACTTGTCAGCCAGGTATCACAAGCTTGCTGCAGGGAACATGTAGACAACGGCCTTACTCTTGCCAACCCAGCCCAAATATTACCTGTAGTTTTCACCTGAAAATGCTTCAGGGAGAACTCCTGTCTCCACAATTCTCATTGTCTCAGCCCTCTCAGGGAAGGGCTTCTACTCTCCCTGCCTTAGATCTTCACTGACGCCAGCAGGCAGGACTGAGTGCAAGTGGGGCCAAGCCACTTCCCTTTCCAGAGGACCTGTTTAACCTGGATATGGAACAGAATTCTGGGGCAGGATATAGCAAATCCATGCTAGTGTTCCTTCTGGCCACCAAGAAGAGGGACTTGGAGGTGCAGATTCCAGCACAAAACTCAGAAAAATACAAGGATATGGTAAAGACACCAAACCAGGTCTACTCTTAGCAGGAAAACCATCTCAAACAGTTCATGGCATGTTGGTCTCAGCCTGCATTCCTCTGCTTACCATGTCACAAGGCCAATGAGCTGATGCTCAAAATACAACTAATGACACATTTCACCACTCACAGGGATATATGACCCACTCAGTCATGACTTGAAAAGTGTCTGTCCTACCTGAACATTGCCACATACTCTCCAGACAGCTAAAAACACCATCAGCCACTGGTTGTGACAGGCTGAATGGGAGAAATCCTCTAACCCCATTATGAGCTCCTACACCACCATGAGGCTGGAGAGATGCCTCGTCCCTGGTTTACTGAATATACACAGCACTTTCTTTCACTGCAGAGTCTGCCTAGGTGCTCTCTGAAGGTGCAGACCTGATGCAACTGATCTACATTTTGACTAACACCTTTTGGCTAAATCCAGTTGCCACAGAACTAAAGCGATCATGACCTAGTCCCAACCAACGGAAGTAAACTCACTTATTCATCTAGGAAGTTAACTATAGAAGGTTGTACCAGGCCTGGAAAAGAAATAGGTTTGTGTGGTTAGCCTTCTCCAAGATTCTTAAATTTCTACAACAGCAAAACCCTAAATTTAGCACTGAAAAGACTTTCTATTTTAAGCTATATTTATGACAGTAAAAACCACTATCTTACACACACACAAGCAAGTGCTATTGCTTGGGTTTCTTTATTGACTTAGAAAAAGACACATTTTCTGCTAGCCTGACATTCAAGCAACAGAACAAGAACCTCACCCATCCTGTAAACAAAATATATTGACCATAAAAGCCAAACCCCGTGATTAATAGAGAAATAAAATCTTATGCCTTAATCATGTTATTACCTGAGTGTCAGTTACAGCAGTGAGCTGCTTTGGGCTGGATTAAAGTTAATTTTCTTCACACTAGCTAGTGTGGGGCTGGGGTTTGGATTTGTCCTAAAAACCATGTTGATAACACGGGTGTTTTTGCTACTGCTCAGACATGCTCACACAGGCCTTTTCTGCTTCTCATCCCGCTCCCCAGTGAGTGGGCTGGGGGTGCACAAGGAACTGGGAGGGGACACAGCTGGGGCAGCTGGTGATACAGCCAACAGACCAAAGGAATATTCCATGCTGTATGCCATCATGTTCAGCATACAAAGCTGGGGGAAGAAGGAGGAACAGGAAACAATTCAAAGCATTGGTGTTTGTCTTCCCAAGTAACCATCAGATGTGATGGAGCCCTGTTTTCCTGGGGATGGCTGAACACCCGCCTGCCCACAGGAAGCAGTGAATTAATTCCTTGGTTTGAGTTGCTTTGCCCATGTGCACAGTTTTTCTTTATCTATTAAACTGTCTTTATCTCAACCCATGAGTTTTCACACTTTTAATCTTCTAGTTCTCTCCCCCATTCCACCAGGGGGGAATTAGTAAGGGGCTGTGTGGTGTTTAGCTGCNAAACAATTCAAAGCATTGGTGTTTGTCTTCCCAAGTAACCATCAGATGTGATGGAGCCCTGTTTTCCTGGGGATGGCTGAACACCCGCCTGCCCACAGGAAGCAGTGAATTAATTCCTTGGTTTGAGTTGCTTTGCCCATGTGCACAGTTTTTCTTTATCTATTAAACTGTCTTTATCTCAACCCATGAGTTTTCACACTTTTAATCTTCTAGTTCTCTCCCCCATTCCACCAGGGGGGAATTAGTAAGGGGCTGTGTGGTGTTTAGCTGCTGCCTAGGGTTAAACCCCATGGGAACATCCATTCTGCAGCAGGTACCCCCTTGAAGCATGAGTGGCTATGCACAAGGTCATAGAGGAGCTCCTCAAAATGTGTGGCCATGGATGAGCCCAGAACAGAGCAGGCACACCCCTGGAGAGACTGCAGCCACGGGCAAGGCCATGTTGGAGCAAGGTTATTTCTGAAGAGACTGCGGCTGTTGGTAAGGCCATGCTGGAGCAGGTACACTTCTGAAGGCTTGGTGGTCCGTGGATAAGGCCAGGCTGAAACAAATGCACCTCAGAGCGACTGTGGCTTTGGAGAAGTCTATGCCACAGAAGGCAGACCTCGGAAGAGACTGTGGCTCATGGATAAGGCTCCACTTGGAGCAGGTACAATCCTAAGGCACTGAAGTCTGTGGATAAGTCCAAGCTGGAACAGGGTCAAGGGGAGGAGTTCTTTGCAATGTTAAACCCAATGGTCTGGTCTGGTCCAAAGGGACCAGGGGGGGAGATTGAAATGGAAATAACCTTTAAATTGTTGTAACCCATGATTTCAGTTGCATGTTACAGGAATTGCTGTAGCAGGAACCACCTGAACCGATGGAGGGTAAGCCATACAAGAAGCAGTGCAAGTGCAGCAGTGCCAGGACCCAAGATGGCTTTCTTGCCCAATAGCTCCATGCAACGCTTCACTTCTCCTGTCCTGAGTGACCACCACAAGCAGCAGACAACAGGAAAAGAATGTTCACAGTCTACAGCAGGCTACACCGAGATATTGCTGTACTCACATGCAAGTGATATGTAACAGAGTACCTCTATAACCATCTTGCGCTTTGAAACTCTCCAGCCCATCTCCTTTAGCTGCTGGATGGAAAAAAAACCTGGAAGGAATCCATGATTAACAAGATTTTCTAAGTATGGTGTTCTATGGAGTTTAGGTTCTCCACAAGAGAGAAGAATAAGGGTAGAGGTCTTTTCCACAAGAAAGAATAAAGGTGAGGGAAGAGCCTCTCAAAAGTGCTGTTACAGATGGATAACTCACCATGCACGTTCTCATCCTCAATGGCTATTTGTCTATATTTGCAAATGTATTTTATGTAGATATACAAAAGATATTTCACACAACATAATACAACATGAATTTTCATACTAAGACCACATTAAGCAAGACAGAGATACACAGGAATTTGCTACATCAAGTAACTCAGATGCTATGACTTTTCACAAATTTTAACAGAATATAAACTCAAGAAACAAAGCAAAGATTTTTAGTTTGTTGCTTTTTTCTGTGTCAGGCTTGAAGGCCCACAGGACCTGTGGTTGTGAAGGCACAAGCAATGCAAAGAAATAACTTCACTCATACTGCTCTTGCACTCTTTCAAGGGAAGGGTAAAAAGACAAGCTACTCACTACTGCCACAAAATCTACTCCAGCATAGCTGTGAACCCATAATGCAGCTACCAAGGTATATGAACAAGAATCAAATCTCAGTTCAAGTTCTGGATGACATTGAAGCTCTTTTGTGTGAAAAAGTCATTCCTAGTCTCCTTCTTAGCAGTATCTCTTATCTTCATCCTTTGATCAGCCTTACCACCTTTCCCTATAACCTAAGGACTATAGATCAGCTCCCCAAAGTGCCTAATCCCCACAGCCATCAGCCTCCTTCCTGCCTGTGCCTCAACTAAGTGCAATTTCTGAGCCTTTTCTTCCATTGCCTTTCTAGATCTCAAATTTGCAAAGCCAACAACATAGCTTCTGACCAGATATTTTCCAGACTACATCCCTTCCATCACAAATCACACTGATTATATACCTTCTCATGGCATATCTTTCTTACCAGCAATCCTTTTTCAGCATCTCTTAAAACCATATTCCCTTTACCCTTTGCTTTTCCGTGTTTCTTTAAAGATGCTACTTGCTTCCTGACTCTCCCTTTTCTCCTCTACACTTTTTGGTACTTACAGTTTCTTCCTTTTCTTTTCACAAATGGTTCAATATGCCCTTCTCTCCCCTCTCTCAGAGACTGTGTATGCTTCTGTTTTCCACTCATCCTACACTCTGATCTTTCATTCTTATATTTGATTTTGAAGTCTCATTCCACAAAAACTAAACAAAAGGCAGAAAAGAAAGCAAGCACTAGTAAAGCCTTGATCAGAGCTCCATACACCCACCAGCAAAGTTTAGCTCTAGTGGCCTTTAAGGAGGGCAAACTGATCCTATTCAGGTAACACGCCTGGAAAGGAAATGACTGCTCTCAGCTGTTTCGGCCCTCAGATCATTGAGATACTGCTGTGCTCCACGAAGGCAGGCATTACTCTCAGTGGAGATTATAAACAATGCATAAGCAGAAAAACCTTAACACAGGACAAAACTACTTATTTAATATTAGTAAAGCATTCTGGAAAATAAATTCCCGGAAGACTAATGCTGTTCCAGGTGTGTGGCCTGCAGCATAAGCCTTTCAGGTATCCAGCTGAGGCAGTCAATAACCGCTTTGAAAGACGCTCCTGCCCACGGTGAATTATTGCTTAATTAGATGGAGCCAGGATGTTCTATCACATGAGCAATGCTTTATGAATAAAATCAAGTGTATCCTGCTTTCTAAGCATTCATCTCACTGCAGCACAAAACCTGGGAAGTGACAGTTTGCTACCAGGAGGAAATCTACCCAAAAGAGATATCTCTTATGTTTCAAAAAAGAGTGCAGCTATAAACAGTTCAAACAACTCAACAGTCTGCAGTGCTGTCAGTCATAAATGCTTATGTGGTGCAGGAGCAGAGAAAAGCTCCAGTCAATATCAGGACCCTACTGTGATGAGCTGCATCGATGTGGGAAAACAGCCCGGCAAGAGTTTCCCCACAAAAGCAGCTCCATGGGCACTCCCCTCCTATCCTCACTCTAATGCCCCAGTAAGGAGGCCTTTATACTTATCCACTCCCAAACTAGCTCAAAGCAATTTCAGAAAGATCCTCTGTTTGGATTAAGAATGGCCACATGAGGAGATGGTGCAAAAATAGCTAGCATGCTTTAAAGTCACATTCTAGATTGTTTTGAAACAGCTTTCACGTACAAATGTATACTTTAAATATAAAATCTCTGCCTTGAAGGATTTATAATCTAAAAATCCAATCTTGCAAACACTTTTACACCTTCTCAGCTTGTGATACATGATTAAATCCTTCCTGTGTGTTTTAAGAAGCTTGCATAAAGTTTCATGATCTAAAATGCTAGGAACAGTTTTTAATTTCTGAGTTAATTGGAGGTGATCTCCTTCATGTCAAACTCCTAACAACAGGTCAATAAATTCAGTAGGAGGTCTTTTCAAGCAACATTTAAATTTCCAGTTCATAAGAGAAGACTCTAAAATCAGCATATACTTGAGTGAATATTGCACTTCTCAAGAGGATAAAATCACTTATCCTTCCCACATTTCAAATGCTTTGGTAGATCAAATACTATAAAGACACATGTTGATACTTTAATTATTTGGTTAGTCAAATAATTACAGAGAGCTTTATATTAAAAATTGGCACAACATTAATTCCCTGGTTAATTTAACCCTTAAAAAGGTAGTGTAAAGGGTGAACAGAAGGATGAAGGAAGATTGTAACTAATACTACTGCTAAAAGGCTTAGTAACTTGTGTAACACAGGAAATGTCCTGCAAACAATACCTAAAGAAACATTTTGTGATACATATATATATACATATATATGGCTAGAAGTCCAGGGGAACAGTGATAGTAGTATCAACAAATCCAAAGATCAATTAAATAAATAGAATTATAGAATAGCCTGGATTGGAAGGCATCTTAAAGATTATCTAGTTCCAACTCCCCTACTCCTTTCACTAGACCAGGTTGCTCAGAGCTCCATCCAACTTGGCCTTGAACACTTCCACTGATGGGACATCCACAACTTAGTCAGGCAATTTGTTTCTGTGCCTCACCACCTTCACAGTAAAGAATTTCTTCCTAATATCTAATCTGACCCTACTCTCTTTCAGTTTGAAGCCACTACCCCTTGTCCTGTCGCCACATGCTCTCATAATCATCTCTCTATGTCTCTCTTGTAAGCTCCCTTCAGGTACTGGAAGGCTGCAATTAGGTCACCCCAAAGCTTCCTCTTTTCCAGGCTGAACAAACCCAATTCTCTCAGCCTTTCCTTGCAGGACAGGTGCTGCATCCTCCTCATCACCTTGCTGGCCCTCCTCTGGACTCACTCCAACAGGTCCATGCCCTTCTTGGGCTGAGGACCCCAGAGCTGGTTGCAGTGCTCCAAGTGGGGTCTCGCAGAGCAGAGCAGAGAAGAAGAATCCCCTTCCTTGCCCTTCTGGCCTCACTGCTTTGGATGCAGCCCAGGATAGGACTGGCTTTCTGGGCAGCAAGCCCACATTGTCAGCTCATGTCCAGCCTCTCACCCACCAGCACATCCAGGTCCTTCTCACCAGGGAAATAGAATAGAGATGCTGATAGTGAAAACTGATTCCAGCCTCATTCAGTACAGGGTTGAGGGAGGTAACCATCAAGTGTCACGAATGGGTGACGCCATCCACACAAGGAAGTAACCTGAGAGCGCAGATGGTGCACTAATTCCACTGAGCAGCTCTATTGGTAGGTCTCTGCCAAAAGTGCTGACAAAATGAAGCTGCTGTTCTCCAAAGGGAAGCCCTGAGCAAATGTAGTCAGAGGCTCCCTAGTTACGAGTGGGAGATGGACTGCATAACACTGAAGGCGCAAACGCTAAAGGCAAACGTGGATGATGCGTACTGGACTATTTATCTTTCTGCAGGAATTGACACTACTGATGTGTCACGTGTAATCTCCTTTGAAAACTGGTAATATACTGGAGATCAGAAACTTAGAGAATGCATGTGCAATTCACCTCTTCTATAACATTAAATATGTGACATTAATAGCTCCCACACAATACTAAAGTATAAATTCCTCAGCCCACCCTGAGAGAGTAGCTAGCCAGCCAGCTAGGCCCAATTCCCACCTCCAGAGAAAGCCACCAAGCCCCCATATTTTTATTCCAAACCTCAGTTTTCAATAGAGCACAGGTGACTGAAGACACTAAAGCCTTTGAAAAAGATGAGAGGAGATTAAGTTCCTACCGAGAAGAGGATGAGAGTCGTATTTGCTACTCAGTGCAAACTTTGAAGCTGAGGCAGTAAAAGGAAGTAGGGAGTGACACTGGATGGAGACTGTCCAGAACACAGACACATTTAGGCTCTGGTTGAGAAAGGATACGTGTGGCTATCCACTTACTTAGACTAACTGGATTTTGTGTGTGTGTGTGTGTGTGTGTGTGTGTTTGTATCATTGCCTTCCATATTGGCTGACAACTGTATGGCCTTAAATTTTGCATGGTCTTGTTTGGCCAGTTAAGTTTGTCTGAAGCTGTCTACAAGGTGGCTTGGGGAAAACCCTCTGAACTGAGCAGATAGTAAAAATTTTAGCGTGACAATTACAATTGTGGACCTGCAGGCATTTTTAGGAGACCCAGCGCTGAAGGTACTTCTTGCTGCACTGCTAATGACCCTGATTTGCAGTTGCTACCACTAGTGCCAAGCCTTGGAAAATGTGTTCCCTGTGGCAAACACAAATCAGCATTTCTCTCGCAAAGAGCAGATGGATGAGCAGTATCCTGGGACTCTAGGCAAAGCCTGAGGCATCACATCTGGGAAATTTACAATTATTTTTCCTTTCCCTGCTTCCATAATTTAGGGACAGCTTAAAAGAAGCCAGGCAAATACTGACATAACCTAAGTAACCCTTCTGAAAGTCATACGGTTACACTGCTTTAATGGTAACACTATAAACTGGCCTTTTTTTGCTAATCAGAGCAACTGTTGATACTTCTTGTTTCACTTCACTGGTGATAAATGCCTTTGTTTCTCAGCATACTAATTCATAGTGAACCCTTCAGAGTACTGCAGATAGATCAGCTGGGACTGCAAGAAGAAAGAGGGGCAAGGGCTTCTATCCTAGAAGCCACTGGATTTAGTATGGTAGTCTCTGTCCTGGTTTACATTGTGTAATATTTCAACATTCATACAGTGGGAGACACCCTGGACCAGCTGGTTATGAAAATAATTTGGGTTTTTATCTCACAGTCTACAGCTGCCCGTCTTGGAGAGAGAACCACCTCTCTCCAAGTGAGCCTTACCTTAAAACAAGCTTTTGTTATTTATCATGTGTCGCTCCCCATCAGCCACCATCTAGGTTTCTTTGGGTTACAGCAGCTCTGCCAGGCATGTGCTTTTCCTGGGAACTTTGTGCCAGCAGCCCCACAGAAACAGTCTGCATGAAAAATTCATTTGCATCAAATCTCTGCAGCATCTATTTTATCAAAGCAAGTGCTTGCATACTCAACCAGTATAAGCCACAGATGGGAGGTTTTAGGCAATCAGCTGCAAGATTAGGAAGAAAACCAAATGCATATCCTGCTTATGCATTTCTGAATGTTAAAAAAAAAAAAAAAATATCCAGTAGCATGGGAACAGTGAGAAGCAGGTCACCAGTGTCCATCAACTATTTTATCAACTTCAGTAACACAACATGGATATTTATCTGGGATGAAAACACACTGCTATATAGTCTGCTTTGATTAACTCATCACATAAATCCTCTTTTACAGGAATTTTCAAGAGGTATTGAAAGCATTATTAGAAGTGTCAAGGCCAGAACTGTCAGGAACTACAGTGTGGGGGAGCCTCAATTGAACAAGGCAGAGCGTAACAAGTTGAAAACCCACTGAATTAAAAGGTTTTGATTAATTTAAATTTCTTATAGGAAATCAAAACTCCAGTTTGTTTCTAATCCTTCTCTTGCTGATCAGAAAAGCATCTTCCCTTTAGAACACTATTTTTATTTAGTTTCCTGCTATGATTTCCCTAAGCACCTTTGCCAATTGGATGTCTCAGGTCAGATGGATTTTCAAGAACAACTGGACTGCTGATAAACTTTAAGTTTCCTATAGTTTTAATATTGCCTCAATAATTATATATCCCTCATAGATCTGGAAATAAACAAAATTTTTCACAAACGTGACAGCATACAAAGAAGATCCAAATTGATTTGCATTCGGGTGGATGATGAGAGGGTATCCCACAGACTGAAGCAGGAACAACACTGTTTTGGAGTTCCTAGAATACCTACAAAGACTGTAGAAACACCAGGAAAAGCCATTACACCCTTGCAAGGAAAAGGAATTTTATGTGCTGTTGCTGCTAATAGACCAAAATAAAAATGAATAAAATTAGAAATAAAGTTTTGATAAGATGCTCTCAGTTTTTATTTCAAATTTCTTCCAGTTCCTAAATGTGGTTTTTGTGATGCTAATCTATATTTTAGCAGCTACACAGCATTTTCACTAAACAATTTCCTGTCTTAAAAAATATTTACTTCATGTGCAAAATAAAACAAACACATCTCATAACACTGGAAAGGTCTCCATTTTTTGTTTATATATGAAAATCTAACTATTTTATGTGGTTGTTTTATTACAATACCCCATGGAAGCCATACACTGGATGCTGAATGCTCCCATTCTCCCCGGCACATTGTGCTCCCTAGCTGCATTTTCTCTTCCATCATTAAAGATCTTCTCTCACAAGGGATGAAACTGTCACAGTCCCATTATGAGGGAAGGAAAATATGAGCCAACAGGGAAATATTTTTGAATCCAAAATATAACTGAGTTGAATTAAATGTTCCATATTCAAGTGTTTTGAAAAAACCTTTTTTTTTTTCAAGACAACATAAACAAACTAAAGCCTCCGTAGAACTATACTTTAAAATTTTGTCGATAATGTATCTGGCAATGTATGAGCAGTGTAAAGTATCTATAAACAAGGTAAAGTTTTGTCTACAAGTATCTAAAGGCGGGTTTCCAAGAGGATGGTGCCAAGGAAGAGGACAAGAGGAAACGGGCAGAAACTGATGCACGGGAAGTTCCACCTGAACACGAGGCAGAACTTACTGGCTGGGTGACTGTGCACTGGAACAGGTTGCCCAGAGAGGTTGTGGAGTCTCCCTCACTGGAGATATTCCAGAACCATCTGGACACAATCCTGTGCCATGTGCTCTAGGATGGCCCTGCTCCAGCAGGGAGCTTGGATCAGATGACCCCACTGCTGGCCTTTGCAACCTGACCCATTCTGTGATTCTGTGAATGGTAAACCATGAAGTAAAGAATGAAGAAACCATGAAGAACCACAGTGTTTGTCCATATAAAGGTCTTATGCAAGTGTAGGAAAGCTAGAAATCCCCAAATTCAGTCATAATAAACCCAGATTTTTCTGCAATATCAATAATACTACTGAAATTCTTACTGTTATAATCTAAGTGGTAGGTCAAATTTCATTTATTCAGGCAGAATTTGTTTTTCCCATAGGAATATCTGTGAGATGAGCTGGTGGAAAGAGACAAGTACCCCATGCCTTATTCTGTTTTCTTCTACTAAACCAAATATATTTACCTAAAGTAGGTAAATATCAGCATAGTAAAACCAAAGAGCCACTGCAGCCAAGAAATGCTAAACTCTTTGCCTTCCCCAGAAAGAGAGCAAACAGGATCTGTGAGAAACAGCAAATGAATGACTTAGATTCTCCAGCACAAAGCAGGCATGCCCTCTAAGTGTGTCCCACAAGTCTTTTGGGCACTAAAAGCTTTCTTCACCACAGTATTCCAAGTGAGAAAAGGAGTGATACTGCGAAGAGGTGAAGAATGGTAAATTTTGAAGGAATAATGTCATAATAACCCTAGTAAGGTTCTTTGCCTCTGTTAGTGCTACAACCACATGTTCTTAAAAAGACACATTTTTTTATTCTCTTTTGGTTTTTAACATATATACTGCTTGTTTCTCTCTTCCCACACACTTTGGCAGGTAGTTTGTTTTCCTTGTTTTGTTTCTCTTTCATCTGTCGGTTTTTAGGAACAAGAACTGTGTTTGTATTCTGAATTTATAGCACAGTAAGAACATATTGAATTTAAAGCCATAATCTAACGTAATGACATTAAATCACCACAAATAATAAAAGGCTGATATAAATTGTCCTAGACTGCATAGCTGTAAATGCAAGAAATATGAGTCAAGATTAAGTTGTAGTGGCATTTTGGCTGTCTCAATACAGACTAAAGAGAGACGGAACACCTGCTCTGATCTTCACAAATTGAATTTCAGCTCCTCTATAGATTTTGAGTTCTCATTTGCATTAGCAAAGGACACTATTGTTTATGTAAATTGGACATTTATTCACATAGCAGAGTAGAAAATGTGCAATATGCCTGCACACAATTAGCGCAAGCAACTGTGCTACCAACAAGAAAACACAAAAGACACCCTAATTACGCGAGGCTACTGCTAAGTAACTTCCAGGTCAGTGCTATACTTCCCATGCTTCAGCAGCATGCAGTCAATGACATTACTTTAACACTTATTTTCAGAAACTTCCAATAATCCAGTAAGGGGAAAATATTAATTTTTCAGGTGCAAAACAGTAGTGAGATGACAGTCATAGGTCTCACATTGAGACAGTGGGAAAAGCAGAGATTGTTTGACTCCGTATTTCTGAAAATAGTTCCGAGAGCCCTTGCACTCCAGCAGACCTGAGCTGACATCTTTTCACCATCACAGATCTCTCACTATTCCCTGGCTACAGCAAATATTTGTCCAACATCTGTACATGTATGTGGTTGTGAACAGGTAGACAAGCCAATGTGACATGTACTAAAATTTCTGCAAAGCAATTCATCCCTCTGCTTCAGTTATTCATCCAAAAATAACAAATACATGCAGATTTCAAACACATCATGCAGGTCAGAATTGGCAGGGAGGCTCTGATAAGTGAGTGAGACAGTGAACAAAATCTTTTCTAGAGCAAAAGTTACCTTAAGATAACTTCAGAAATCCTTTTCGTATCATCTTGAGATGAGATACATTTCTTTATTCTCAATTTATTTCTCTGTGGCAGATCCATTCTGAAGTACAAGCAAAATAGCAGCCCCACTGAGAGAAAAGGAAGAGGAGACGGAAAGTAAGTGTCTTATTCAAGGAACAAAGATACTTAAACAATGACCAGAGTATCTGTGAATGAATGCTGAAGGCATGTTTTTGATCTAAGTTATTTAATCTTATTTAAGAAAGATTGATACAGCTATCAAAGTTATCTTATATAATTACTGCCATTTTCATGGAAATAAGGAGTGTTCATTAAGTCATTTGACTCTGCCAATCCTTCTTTATTCATATTTAAAATGAGTAAGAACACGGTTTAACAATGATGAGAAGCCTCTCCCCACCACCACCAGGCTATTCTTCTTGAGCACCCTGACAGGTCTACACACACTTTTGTCTTTACTCTTTAGCAATAACACAGCTGTTCCCCAAATGTGTTCAACAACTGTTCTCTAATGCCATCAGTTCCATAGTGTAAATGGGTCCTAAAATAGCTGGAACATTATGTCCTTTACCATTCTATCTTCCCGCCTGGCTGCCAGATTGTTCTCTTTTCCTTTTTTTTGATGGATTAAGTAGAACCACAGCAATTTGTTGATTTGAAAACTAAGCAATCCCTTTAAACTGTCTCTGTGCTCATCCGCTGCTATCACTAACTCTACCTGAATTCATTTTGGAGCCTGCATTACAAAAGCCTTCTTCATGAGGGATTTGCATATGCAAGCAGTGTTGATGAATCCAATAAAATAGACTCATTTCATATCTAGAGACAACTTTACAGATTTACTTTTGGTTCAGCTGCTGACACTGGCGCCCTTCACTTTTCCTCTGGCCTGTCTTTTTAGGGGCATAGGTCGATTCTGCAAACATTTTATTTGTAAGTGATGTCCTTTCACAGGTGCCCCTCTTGGCGGACTGCACAGGAGTGCCAGCAATTTCTCTAGCTTTGCACTCTTCCAAGCTTTGTCAGCAGCAATGGGGCTCTACTCAAACACCAGCGTGATTTTTCTTGAAACCAGAGGAGAAAACAGGCCCTATTCCATTGCTAGAAACTAGGACAAAATTAATTAACAAGAATGCACTAGAAAAGCATTCTTCTCTGTGACTTACAAGCTGTCTTCTGCTCCATTGAGAGGTGTGTGGGACAACAGGCCAGCTGTTAAGATTTGTCTATGACAGTTCTTCACTCAGGGGGCATAACTACAGTCCTGTTGTACTCTCTCACACTGAAAGATGAAAAAACCCCAGGTGTGTTGTCCCAGAACCACAAAATGAAGCAAATCTTGCACTGGGTACAGTAGGGAACATCAGCAAGGTCAGATCACTCTGCCTCTTCCCCTCCTTCACCAATAGATGGTGGCAAAGGCCCCCTCCAAAGCTGCCACCGGACTTGCACAGTTATCTTTTCAATTCCTCTAATAACATAGAAAATGGGGAAGGCAGATGCAGACATCTCCTTTGCAACAATCACCTATAAACAATTTAATAATTTTGTCTGTCTAACATATTCATATGTGATTACTCTGTTATTGCCAGCTTTCTTTATCTTCAGATATGAAAGTATTTGTTTCTTCTTTTGTAAAGTAGCATTAGTGTTCCACTTTAATCTCATGTAACGGACCATAGAGAGGAACATCAAAGCAAGTTCTTCTAAAATAGGTTAAGAAATGGTGCTTGCTCCTAAGAACTCAGCACATATCTGCCTGAAAGGGAGGAGGGACCAGAGAAGAAAGAAAGTGATATCAAACTCTTGTTGCAGAATACAGCATTTTGAAGAGTAGGCTGCTCTTTTCCGAACTGCCAACAGTCACGGCAACTTCACATCATTTCAAGAGGCTCCACACAGCTGACTGCCACTTTTGGCCACCCATGTCAGCCTCAACAGAGTTTTGATGGCTCAGGGGAGCCGAGTATCAGAACCTTGCAAAGCAGTATTTGGTGGTAAAAGTAGCAAACACTATTTTAATTTGATTGGAAGGCTTTTTAAGCACCATGCTCGTCCTTCAGGGAGTTGTGCAAGAAACCTACCTCTGCCTGACACAGGAAGAGAGCAGTATGGGCAGAGCACTAAGGGTGGCTGCAAAGCCACTAGCACACATGATACAGAAAGCAGGAGCTCTGGATGTTTGCAAAGTACCTGTCACAATACCACCCCAAGCAAACCAGATGAGCTGGCCTGATTACATATCACACAATAATATCCTGCCTATCCTAATATTGTTTGCACTTCATGATGATATTCACCACCTCATCTCATGCTCCTGTGTAAGGTTGCCAGCAAATGTCTGTCACATTCCACATCAGCTCTTGAGAGATGGCCAAGCTTTATTAATCTTTAATTTGAGAACAAAGACCTTTGAGTTCCTTGGGTTCAAACTGGTAAAAAAAAAAGTGCTTTTAGTCTATTTGTTGTCAGGTTCACCTCTGAACACACTGTGCTAGCTTCTTTTATCACATACCTTTGTAGAGCACTTCACAAAGATTTTCTGTATTTATATAATTCACATAGATGCTTTTTAGTTCCTTGCTTGTTTGCAGTAACTCATCTCCAAGCTGGGGATCACTGATCAGCTTATTTGTTTAAGTACCAGTCTGTCAGTATAAATAACCCCTTGTGCATCAAGTTTTCCATCTTGAAAATCAGAGCAAAAAAGATATTCACATATTATTTTTTTTCCCCTCACAAATATAGTGAAACTTTCCCCAATAGTTTGCACAGCCAATAACCTTTTGATTTTTTTATGGAGGCTCTAAACTAATTTTTCTAGTTTATAAACCTTTTCCTTCTGAGTTTGAAATGTAGGTATATAGAGAATCCAAAAAGACATTCCCAATGCCTCATGAGGCTCTACTTCTTACCAAGAGACAGAAAAAGCAGTTCAGAACCAGATATCTTTGGTGTTGGATTAGGTGAGCTCCTTAACTTAACTCCTTAACTTAAATTATTCTACGAATTTATGACTCTATAATTTATTCACCTATTAGTTTGCATCTCTGGATTATTTATGACAGAAGGATTATATTCCTAAGAAAGAGATAAATTCAAAACAGAGAAGGTGGATAAGTAGTTCAATTTCTGTTCTTATCAGTCCTGAGCTGATATAAACATAAAAACTTATAAAATGCCCAGGCTCCCAAAAGGCAGTACAGTGCAGGTACTAATACTTTGCTAGGAGATCATCACAGATAACACACAAACCTCCTAACACTTAAAGTCTAGACAGTTCCTTTTTTAACTCAGTAAGCTATTCCTGTCTTGGAGAGAATCTAGTTATGTTCACAGCCACCATCTTATTTATTCTTCTTTGTCTATTACAGATTTTTGGACAGGTTTCTGAAGATAAAGCATATTGCTGAGGGTTTCAATAGTATGCCGTTTTTTACAGATCAAAGTGGGCAAGAGTGGAAAAGAAAACTAGCAAGGGCCCTACCACTAAGGAAAAAAAATTAAATAATGGTTCAAACAGTTGAGCAAAACAAAGTAGATTAAGGGGTAGTGCACTGGGCTGAATAGTGGTCACCCTTTTGGCCACTGCACTTAAAAGAGATTCCTTGGGAAGCGTGGACTACGGCAGTTTTGGGGACAAACAGCACAACAGCCTGAGGGCAGGAAGTGAAAACACCTTCAGAAGTCCAAAGGCTTCCAAGGCCACCAACTGTGCTCCAGTAAGATGATCGGCAACAAAGACATATTTCACACATGGTTTTCCCACCTAGCAGCGTTTTCTGGGTCCAGACTAGTGCTTCAATCTGAAAAACTTCTTCACCATCTGCCAGCTGGTTTGGGAGTAGAGGTGGAAGCGCCATGGCTTCAGTCCATGTAGGTAGGAAAAGGGGAATGCTTGTTTATTTTTTGAAGTCATGGCTCGTAATTGAGGGAGCAGCATTCAGCCTGAAGAGAAATACTGGTAACTTCAGTATACTGAGTATAATTATTTGTAAAAGCTCAGCATTTGATCCAATGCCTATTTAAGTTAATGGGCGTTTTTCATTGACTTGGGGTGATAGATAAAATGGGCCATTAGTGCACTTTTTAAAAGCTGTGCTGAACAAATATATCACTGGGTGGTTCAGGTCTTTTTTATAATGCCTTGCCTCTCTCTCAAATACTGCATTTATCTCTAGTCTTCTCCTTTACTGCAGCTTGTATTGTAACACTTTCACCTGCATCACAGGAGAAGAAGAATTCTCAGCCTCTTTTCTTCTTAGTCATAACGGAGAATCTGCTCCATTAGTGTCCTCATACCACTGCAGCTCTGAAAGTTGAGAAACTTTACCAGAGTAATCTACAAAGGAAGTTTAGAGAACCTCCTCATATTGTATACCTAAGCTTTAAAATATTCCATTTTTTTTTCTACACAATTCTAATTAAACTGTTTTGTTATAGGATTTCAGTTACTCTCACTTTGAAGCACAGCAGGGTGAAACAAGTGGGCAATAATTATGGATGCATCAAATGAAAAGTACTTGTAAGTTTTCTACTTATAATGGACATTTGCCAGAGGAGTAAGAAGAGAAAAAGAAGCAACTTTAGGAGAGTCATCTACATTATGCCAAATTGCCATTGCACTCAGCCTTCTAAAAAGGTCTTGTTATCTGATGGTATTATGATTTAATAGCTACAATTAGTTAAAAGTAGATACCATGGAGAAAACACAGAACACACAGCAGTAATAAAATATAGCAGCAATAAAATACAGCAGCAGGTTGTCATTTGCTGCCCACATACTGTAAACTTGTGGGTAACTCCATACGTGTTAAGCACCCTGGATCCAATTCACAGAGAAAAGAGAGCCAAAAAAAGCCACTGTCTGTAGCTGTCTGGACCAGTAATGCCTCCCACCTGCGATGGCACTGACTTGTTTGCTTTTCAATTTTTAAATTTTCTGTTTACTTGAGATGCAACACCATTGTCTACAGAAGGGAGCAGAGCATGAACAGACAGGTCAATGAGAAATGCAGTTTACCCACCTGTCACTGCTGGGCTAGACTAACAAATACAGATTGTTGAAACCTGTTGATTTACTCGCCATTGCACCACTGGAATAGAAATGCTCCAAACTAAGCAGTCCTTCCGCAGCATCATTCCCCATAACAGCTGGAATTCCTGCAAAGAAAACATTATTATTTCTTATTAGTACACAGAAGTGGTAGGTCAGCATTTCCAGAAGCATCTTGATTAGTTAAAGGCCTGCATGCTGGCGAATACCATTTTTACTTGAAACACAATATGCAGCGCTTAAAAGGAAAACCCTTGAACTGAAGAATAATTTGATTTTCAGAAACATTGACAATGTTACTGAAAACAAAACATTGGAAATGAGAAATTTGCAGGTAATACTGCCTTTCAGCTCCCCTGTGCTTCATGAGGCAACAGTGAGTCAGGGCGCAAAGACCTGAGTGACAAGCAGCACCTGCTGACACAGCGGTATCACAATTCAAAAATATGCAGCACCACATAATTAGAGAATTAACAGCACTGCCATGGTGTCTCTATTCAGTGCTAACTGTGTTTCTGCCCCCGATTCCCGCCCCTGTAAGCCTGGGGTAGCAGTGGTAGATCAGCTCCCCTGCCCCAGCAGCAAACAGCTGGAGGAATGGGGTGGCTCTGCCTCACAGTTAGCTGGATGCTCTCCTTGCCTCCCCCAGGATGAACATCAGTGCTGCCACCCTTGTGAGCCTGGGAGGACCTAAAGGTCTGGGGAAGAGAGGGGAGGAGGGAGGGATCTAACACTTTTGAACCCTGTACTGCAGGCTTCTGATAGCCTGTGAATCTCTCCTTTGACAAGTCCCAGCTCCCCAGTTTTTCTCCCCAAGCCTACTAATTCCTAGACGGAAATCAACTGCATTGCAACAATTTGTGGCAGAATATTCTTTCTATTATCAGTATTGTTATAGATTCATTAGGTAGGTACTGCCCCTCCCTAAGCCACCTACTTCCTATCCCAGCAGCAAATGAACAAAAATGGAGAATGCAGGACTCCGGGAAGCGTGTTGGCAGCTGAGACACATGCAACCCAAAGCACCTTTTTTGTTATTAGTGAAAGAGAACACTAATTCATCTTGAATTAAATCATGAGGCTTTCTATTTGCCTGAATCACAGCTTTTTGCTGATACCCTCTCTACTCACCATGTCAGAGTTTCTGATTTTCCATCTGGGAATTTAACAAACAACATAATTTGCCTCATAAATCTTTGTTAAGATTTTTTGAATGCTGGGTACTTCCTCACACACAGGCGCATAAATGCACTCCCATTTCCACAGTAGAGCACTGCATCTCAACGCAGAAAATGAAGGGGGAGAAAACCAAAAAAGCAAAAACCAGCTATAGCACAGTCCTGAGAAAATGAATGTTACCAAAGCTGATACTGTTCAGCTTTCCCATGAATTTTGTGGTTTCTCAGAATGAAGCCAGCTTTACCTCCCCTGTCAAGGAGCAAAAATAATATTTTTATAGGAAATGAAATATTTGAACTGTGCCGAGACCTCCCACTTTCAAAAATCCTTTGCTTGAAGTAGAAAGATGGGTGAGCAAGGGAGGGCTTGGCAACAGGCAGTAACAAGAGGAAACCAAGGTATTACCCATTCTTACTTAAAAACTGTTGCAAACTATTCCAGAACTGCATGAGTTTTCTCCCTCACTCAATCCCCCACTCCAGCTCCCATGTCATCATTACTGAAATCAATCACAACACACTGTCTTATCACAAAACTTAAGATTCTGACCTTCATATTCTTCCCTGCCAAGGACAAGCAGCTCTTGAGGCAAGACTGTTGGTGTACCCTTAGAACAGTACATAAACAAACTAAGGATTACAAGCTCCTAATGAGGTCTTTGAGGCTTTACAGATCAGGCTTCTCAAATTGCTGTTCTCTGAACAAAGGAATCTTGCTAATCATTGGATATGAGCTTTCCAATTTTGAGAAGTTTGCAGTGTTGTTCAAATGATATTATCTGCCTTTAGATTTCTTTCTTAAGGAGCTTAGCAGAACTATGTGTCCCTTCTCTTGGCCCTGCTTCAGGGAAGTATTTGGTCACATAGTAAGTCAGCTGTTATTCATAAATTCATAGGCATGAGTCTAAAAATATTGCATATAAATCCCAATGGAATTTCAGTATACATTGCCTGAAAAGTAAATTTCCTCGACCAAAGCTTTGCAAATGGATTCAATAACTAAAAAATAATTTTCTACAATATGGAGAATTCTGCCTGCTGGACAAGCATCTAAGAAGATGTTATTTCGAAGGCTTTGTTCTTTCCCTCTGTTAAGTTTCCTTCCCTAAGTTCAGATATGCTGAGGTAGCAGGTCTCTATAAAGCTGTCTAGAGAGTTGCAGAAATCTCTTATTCTTGCTGTGCTTTGACCTCATCTGATTTCATTTACATATTCTGCAGATTTTCAGCTTGGCCTATCAAATTTGCTTGATATATGCCTAACTCTCTCCCTGGCTTCTCTTCCAAGGGTTTTATCACTCCTGTTTACTTCAGTGCACCTATTTCTCAACAGCAGTTTAGTTCTTATGCAGAAAAAGACAGTTCTTTCCTTGCCCCTTCGCTTCAGCCCAGCTGTCCTCCATAGATGTGGCTGCTCCCAATTGCGCGGGACTTTGCCTTTGGGTAGATGAGGCTTTTTTACACCAACAAACACCACAAAGTGTGAATCAAACCCAAAGGGTTTCTGACTGAGAACTTAGAAAGTTAAACAGCTGAAATGTGTAGTTTATAATTAAAGTACTGAGAAAACCTTTACTGAAGAATCACTAGAGCAACACTATAATTACGCTGTCCTTCACATCCTGCCATTAGCATTTCTAGAAGTGACAAAATAATAATGTGGTCCTTTTTCTCTTTAGGAACTGTCAGCTCTCTTTACAGGATTCAAGTAAGTTTATAAAGAATATAAAGTTCTTAAATGGAAAATGCAAATGATGATTTTTGTGTAAAAGACGTGACAGTCACATTAGTAAGCTCATGAAAATCATGTCCATATATGTTTCAAGTCAGTAGAGTAGAACACCTTTTTCCTTTTCCATTTTTTTCCCCTATCTATTCAGGGTTTAAGAAAACAAAACAAAATACCTAAGAATTTTTTTTTTTTTAGCTCTTCCGTTAACTGTTCAAACCTCATATTTTTGTAGAAACACAGACAGCCTATACTTCCAGGAGCACACAGAGAGCCCATTTCAGTCAATTAGAATCATTGAATTATCAAGTTTGGAAAAGTCCATCTCAGATCATCTAGTCCAAAGCATAAGAAAGGGAGATCCTGATCCCAGACACCAGAAAGGTTTTATGCAGGTAGCAACCAAGCTGACAATAATAGAAACATCTGGGGAGATGTCCCAAGGACATCCTTGAGGCTGCGGTTGCCAGCAGACCATGTTTCTTCTCCCTCATAGCAAGGAAAATGCTGCAGCACCAGCTGCAGGTGGTGAGTGCCTGGGAGCCTAATTGGACACGTATCCTCTGACCTCTACATCCCTCAGGAGACGTCACTTGATTGGCATTCCTACACACTCAGAGAGGTAAAAGAAAGTATATGGCCCTGTGTTACTACTTTGGGGACTCTAGTCACCCCGCTGATTCTGAAGGAGAGCTGATACACATTCAAAGCACAAGCTCTCAGGAGTTGTGGCTCGCGTGAGGCCTTGGCAGCCAACTCTGTTCCGTTGATTCCCAGTCAATTCTAAGTGCTGATACAAGAAAAATGTGTTTATGAGAAGTGCATTTTCTGTCAAGCAAGCAGTACAAGTATAACGGAGTTGAAATGAGATACCTGAATGTTTTAAATCTTTTGTGGAGTGTGGAAGAGAAGTGATAAAACAGGTCTAAATGCATTCTCTAATAGATTTTAACAATTGACTGCTTGAAAATAAATTATAATCAAAAATAAACTATGTGTTATTGACTAAATTGCATGAAATTATATGGTTAGGATATTTCAAGATCATCAGATGCTACAGTGAGGGCAAATAATCTCATTATAATGATTCTGGGGGAAGGCAAGTGTCTCATGTCTGACACAGAGAGATAGCATTTACCTGTTATATATGTACAGATAGGATACTGACTTACTAAGGATAGTCAAGAATGAGTAAAGTAAAATTACTGGGAATATGTGAATTAGATGTGAACCAAATCTCCATTTACCAAGTCAGTGTAGCACCAAGCTCATACCATAAACTTTATGAAAGTCAGCGTATACTTGTTGGAATCTAATACTACCTAAATCTAGCTATACTTCTTTCATAAACCAGTTCTCACCAGCTGAGAGAAGCAATAGAAATAACTCACAGCTGACAAAATATGCCAGGAAAAATGCTGCTGATAAAATCTTGAACTTTTTCTCTGTTTAGAAGCTTGGTCCAGAATCTGTGTAATGGAAGTGGCCAGGGACTCTCATTCCCTTCCAGCCAAAGCTCCTTCCGTAACAAAGATCACAGTGGTAAAAGATGATCTTCTGTGAAGGACTCTTTCAGGCTGTATACAGTGGAAGAAAGAACTTTTCTTTATACCACAACTAAATAAAGTTGCAGCTCAAAAATCTTCATTTTCTGTATATAACCCAAACTTCCCTTTTACCATATATGTGACAAAGGCTTTCAATCAAGCTAGTTGGGCTTTTAAGATCAGGGAACTAGATCAAACCAGCAGAACTCAGTTGTCCACCCAGTCATTCTGGCTAAGGGCTAGTCTACATCAGCTGGGAGGGAAAAACATGATTATGTGGGTTGTTCTGGTGTTTTCAGTTTGAAATCCCTGCAGCTTCAGGATGGAGTTCTCCCAAACGACCTAGCAATCTTCTGCCAACTGGAGAAACCCTTACAAAAGGGCATCATGATGAGTTGCAGCAGGGGAAGGAAGAGTTCATATGGTTGCATCTGTATATGCCAGATGTCATTTTTTTGACTTCCTCAGTCTGCCCACTGCTGTCCTGCCCTTTGCCATCTCACCATGCTGAGTCTGTCAGATTACCTACCTGCCCTGTAGTGCACCAGAGTCAAGCTGATCAGCTGCTAACTCACGCTTCTTAAAAGCTGGCATACAAGTCCATGCACTCCACTGGTGGTCACACACTCCTAAAAGCTGATTATCCTATTCATCAGAGCAATCATGTATTGTGTAACTGCCTAGCACTAGGCAGAGACCCCAGATTTCTCTGACACCTGAGAGAATAAATAATTCGCCCTTAAAAGCTGTCAGTGCAGCACAAAATGCTGTGAACTACATGTAAATAAAGGTAGGACAGGGTATTTGCCTAGGACACATCTTAGGTAATGTCAAAAAGAAGTGTTACTTTTAAAACAGCACAGGAGAGAAAGAGGTCTTCTAATAATTGTGCAGGTCCTCATCTTGCCCTGGGTTGGGCATTATGCAAAACACTGAGACTCCAGCATCAGAATTCTGATGAGTTAGAGATGAAAGTCAGAATAATTTTGCTATGAAGGAGCCAAAAAACAACACAGAGAGAGGGAGAGAGTCCCAGACTCAACAGGGTTATGGAGGAGTAGATGCTGCATTAAAGTGCTTGAATGGTTGATCTAAACAAAGACAAACCCTCTGTGCCTGACAGAGGCTGAGTTTCAGGCAGGTGTTACTGAAAACCCTTTCTGAACCTATTTGGCTCCATCCCCATATTCTCGCATGTATGCTGGAAAATTCACATCAGCAGCAATTATTTCCCTTCTATTTTCAGATCCCACAGCCCTCAGCAGCATTAGCACTTACCCCTCAGCTGTCTTCTTTCATTTGGCTGGCATCCAGGGCATACTCCTTCTGTACTCCAAGTGCCCTGTGTAAGGCTTCATATGACAAAGCAACAGAGGGTAAGTTGGAAACCTCAGGATCAGTTGTGGATTAATGAGCCTTTGGCAGACCTTTGTACCTTCTGCTTCAAGTGCAAGGCAAAATCCTTTATCTTCCCTTATCTACATATTTACGTAGGAGCATGTAAACTGAAAGAGCAAACAAATAAATATAATCCCTCAAGTCCATCAAAATAAGAGACCTAATTGGACAAGGTTTTCCTCCTAGAAGAAGAATCTGAGGGTAAGTATGTAAGAGATGTGTAAGATATATGGATTAATGCACTAATGGAAGGCTCTCATGTGCCACAGGGATGAGCACAGTCCAAGAGCTTGGGAAAATGGAACGGTTCTCAGCAGCGTAACTTTCGACGTATACTACAGTATGTATGTACACTATATATATATACATATATATGTTTGTTACCTCCTTCTCATTCATTAAAGTTACGATTTTTCAAAATTGCCTAAGTGACTTTCCCACTTGAATTTAATTGAACTGCATAATTACTGAAGCTGACAGCATGAGGCCAAATGCTGCTCTTGAAATCGTTGACTGCTCTGGGAATTTTGTGTGTTCAGAAGACCACAGACTTGCAGAAGCTGAATCTGCAAAGTCTGCATAATTGTAGCAGCCTGGGCTGGCCTTTTGGAGCCAGCCATCAGAATTACACTTGCCCAGGGACTGTTGACAAAGCTTTCAACATATACAGCATTTTTAAAAAACCTCCATCCTTTACAGAAATGGTCTATTCTTCTCCAGAGATCTGTTCTGTGCTTTCCCCCAGCACTTCTCCATAGTTTGGGGCGTCATGGATAGGGTAGGTGTTCCACTGAAAAACAGCAGAATTTCTGATCCCTCTGTCTTTCCTGTGGCAGTGCCATTTTCAAATCACAACCAAACACATTGGAGAAAAACTGCCATGGTGACTGGGATAGTTCTAACAAAGATCAATGAACATTTCCTACAGACCATGCAGCCATGTGGTTTTAACAGGTATCAGTCCATAAGGCCTTTTTGCCGGAAAAAAAGTAGATGCCTCATAAACTTCCACCAGGATTCGTTTTTCCTGAAGTTGCTTTACTGAGATAGGAAAACTGGGTGGAAAAGCATCATCTTTTATCAGGAAAGGATAGTAATGTGGTCATGATAACAGAATCCAATAGAAAGAAAGAAACAAGCAGATTGTGCCTTGTTTGTGGAGGGTACCTTGTATCTACCTGTTTATGCATTCCCTAACCTGCTTTGGCCACAACACCCACCTGAACATAAACAGTTTATATTGTAAATGTAGGTTGACTGGATTCATTTCAATAGAAGAGGGTTAGGCATTGCTGGCAGCCCTGAATGAGTGATAGCATCTCACACCAGAAAGGGTGGTGATAAGCAGTTGTGGCATGAGATTCTAATAGTATCTGCTTCCTACTGCAAGCAGATATAGGTTTAAGATTTAACCTGTTTAAAACTGGTAAAACAGTGCTGATGATTTTTTTTTTTTTAATGTGATTTGTCAGAACACAAATCCGATGCCAGCATTCCCATGAGCAGCAGTGTTAGAATGAAGTTATGCTACATTCTTACGTGCCACAAAGATGGGGGTGAAGTGATTCCAGCTGCTGAAGAGTCAGGTAATAGCATTTGCGGAGTATGAATGGGGAACCAAATCCCAGCCTCCTTTACTCATGTGAGTAGTTTTGTGCTGATCTGTTCTTAAAATAATCATCAATTCCCGCTCAGTGCTCCCCCCCATAAATTAGTTCCTATGATGTAGAACAGCCACTGAAAGAAGAATTGAACAGGAGGAATTAACTTGCTTTTCAGTAGCAGAAATTTATCAAGGCCACACTTTTTACTGGGACAAAAACAATTCATTTAAGCCTTGTCAAGATTTCTAATTAAAAATCCTCTGCTCCCAATTGCAACTCACAAATACTGTGCTTAATTTGGAAGCTAATAATATTTCCATGCATTTCTGCTACACTCTGCTATTGCAGCTATGACTCTAGTCTGATAACAAGAGCATTGTACCCAAGCCTGCAGTAAATGACTTTTCTCATTTCTGTGTAAAAATGAAGCTTACTTTGTAAAGGGGGGATGGGGAGGTTTGAAGCGGAATTTATTGTCTGAGTTTCAGCTCTATTGTATGAGATAAGAAAGATTTGTCTCATTATGTGTAGATTAATGCATCAGATATTGCAGGCCTGGAAAGATTTGACTTTTTATTGGGACTCAACCATCTTGCACCAGGCTACCTGCTGCCTGGCAGGTCTGCTACCCTTAAGTGTTTGTGTGAACACCTTGGACCACAGATCACAGCAATGGAAGACCAGCTAGCCCACGAAGAGAGCTCAACTCTGCTTTTCATTAATTGTGAGTTTGGAAGTCTTCCTTCAAAGACTTAAGTAGTGTAGGCCTTCATCTTGTTCAAGGACCAATTTTCTGTTCTAGTACAATATGAGTAAGATTATTCTGTTCTGTGATGAATGACTACGATTTCATAGGTAATTCAAGCCTATTGCACTTCGACTGGATTTTTTTATGCAAACTACAATAAGAGTGTTAAAGAAAATCACTTTCAATCTTCACCAACACAAAACAGTTCATCTTATTTTCCTCTACTTATAGAGGACTTTTACACTGAAGAACTCAACGTGTGACAAATCTCCAATAAGTCAAAACTCAACACCTCTCTTAAATGTTTCAGAAATGTTTAACTTTGAAGCAATTCCTATTCTGTCTTCATTATACATCAACAACATCATGTCTCTACACCATCTCATCTTTGCCTATCAGTTGCATCCTTGACTATAATCTGAGACAAGAACACACACAAGAACATTTGCTGACCATAAAATGAGAGCCACAAACATTTATTTTTCTGTACATTAGCTCATTACCTCTGTAGCCAGTATATTGCCAGAGTTCTTAAGGAACATTGCTTAAAAATAGACAGTTTTAAGGAGAGATGTGAGAGAAAAACAGGAGGCATTTTCTGACATCTATAGGGAAGGGTTTTCTAATTATCAGAATCAAAAACAACAGAAGCCGTGAGCTAAAAAAAAATCAGACTAGATGTAAGGTAGGATATGATTCCTGCGCAGCCACAAGGCCATCATTAAGTTTGACCCAAACCATATCTTCCAATATAACAACTGAAAACCAGCAAGTCATTTTCCCAATGTTAAAAAACAGAAGCATGAAAAAAGCCTCTTAAAAGGAAGATCAGTCATTCTGTTCTTAGTTTTATATAAGTTGGTTAGAAATATATCCAACAGTCAAAAAGCATCTAAAGAAATGGCAGTATAAACATTAAGGGGGAAAAGCATCAGTACAATGATTTTGTCTTTTTTTTAAGTCAATTTTAATATTATTATCTGTCCTTGAAGTTTCAGAGGAATTTTGTTGTACATGTCTCAGTTTAACCACCTTAGGAGAAGAAGTAAGAACTAAAACCAAGTTAGAACTAGGTATTAGCGAGACCTTTTTTTTTTGCAGTCGTTGAAGACTGGCATACACACCAATTTATGAACTCAGAGTTGCAATGTACAAATCACATCACATACAGGGGAGCTAGGTCCTTCCTAGCCGATACTGATAATTCTCTCTTTAAAAACCATTAAGATACAAGATAAGAAAACTCCTCATGTTGTTAGAACCTGGTCTAAAGCCACCAGAGCCAAGCCTTTCCAATGGTTTCAGATCAGGCTGAAAACCCTGAGAGAGCACCTTCTCCTGAGTTTGATGAGCTATGATTCCTTAGCACTTGTGGCAACACGCTGTCACTGCCAAGGTCACATCAACCATGAAATCCAGGCCGTGCTAGCAGCCAGCCTGCCTTTGGTGATGTAAGAGAAGCTCCAATGGGCTATGTGGTTTCTGCTGCTATCAGTTTGCTCTCAATGCACAGGGAAAGAGAGGAAAAGAATCAGTCTCAGCTCTGCCACTCTACCTGATATTCTCTGGCTTGTTTTTCCATCTTTTTTTTTTTCAAATTTAAATACTGTACACCTCACATGGTGCTTATTTTTACTTATTCAAATTCTAGGATGCATTTTTTTTCTCCACTCTGTAAAAGAAAAATATTAGGTGTCTTGGGCTATTGAGCTGATATTACTTGTGTAAATAGGTTTATGCTGGAAGACCACAGCTTGACATTCTGTGTGCTGCTATGTAGTTTTTAAGGATGTACCTTTTTCAGGTAAAGCACAGCTAGACAGTGGTAATGAAAAAATAATTATAACTGACAGAAGTAGCAGAACTAATTTAGCCAAGACCATTTACCAAGAAACTTACTAAAATACCGAAAGAGCAAAAGCTCACAACAGTCCTTCGGCCACAAACTTCAAACAATCTGGAAAATGCTCTCCACCTCATAACACTCATTCATCTCAGTCCAAAGAGCCTGCAGCACAACTGTTCCTCTGGGACAACCTGACCTTGAGCTCTGAGATCATGCAGCCCACTTAATGCCCTACTCCTACCATTGACAACTCCTGCTCAGGTAAGCTAAACTGCAAGTAAAGACAATGCCATTTCTGTAACTTTTTGCTATTTTCTATGCATTAAGAATCACTCTTTCACAGAGACAATGAACATCCAAACTTCTAATTATTGCATAGTATTTGATACCCGAGTTTCATCCATCCTGACCTAAACTATTATCATAGGAAATGCACTTTGGAACTCAACAGTCTAACTGAATTCATATTAATTCTGATGAGCATGAAAATAAGCAGGACTGCTGCAGAAGGTTCAGGAAGTCTAGAAAGGGTTTCATTATGTATTATAGCTATTGTAAAACATTAAATTAATAAATGCAAACCTTCTTCCGGCATATGAAATCCCATTAAAAAGAGCTCCAAAATTTGTCACTTCCTCTCCTACTGCTGATTTTTGGGGGGCTGATGTCACAAATTTTGTTTCTCTGGAGATACAGGTTTATCTTCCTACCACAGATGAAAGAGTTATTGGTACTGAAACAGCTTTAAATAAAAGAATTTCGATTAGAACTACAAGCAGACTTGCATGTATAAAACCAGCAAAAATACCTAGTTGCCATAAATTTTGTGATGATGATGATAATAATAATAATACATTTTCTGCTTTCAGACTTAGATCTGTATCTAACCACTACTCAGAAGGGCACCTAATGCAAAGAACACATTAGCTCCATTTCTATATGAAGCAGGTGGTTTCCTCCACCTTTCCTCTGAAACATCTGGTGCTGGCCACATTCAGAGACAAGTTCATAGAGCAGACTGATATCAATCTAATTTGGTATAGTAAATCCTCTGAGACAAATTCCACCATAGCATGCAGATGTACCATGACTCTGAAGTCAACAATTTGGTATAATTCATATCATTACAGACTTGTCCCAGGTTGGCTGGATATGGCTTTGGAGGTTTTATTGCAGTCTTTCTCCTTTTTAAGTAGGACTTTATTGGACTTTATTTTAAAAATATACACAATTGTGTTTTCTTTAGTGTATTAACTCCCGAATGTGCAAATGGCTTTTATGTAGGGCAACTGAATTCAAACAGGAGAAAAAAACCCTGTTTCATGACATGGTCACATTAGTCATGTCAAGCAGTATGATGCAGTACGATGGCCAGGTCTCTTATACATATAAGAGCCTCTTCCTAGATCTCAGAGCACAGTTGTTTCTCCTTCCCCAAATGCTGCCAGGATCTACAAACAAAACAGGAAGTGTTGTCTCCAGCTGTACTGCTCAGTAAGGAACACTTCATCACTAAGAATGCTTTTGAGCACCTGCAGCCTGCCCTGACACTCACAAATGCATCTTTTCCTTCCTTCACAAATGCACAGAGAAGGGAATTTAAAGCAGAAGCTGTGTTGCTTTTTTACCTGGGAACAATTTGAGAGCCTGTGACCTGTGCAGACAGGAAACACATAGATGGTCCAATAAGTCCTGGGAACAAAGGAAGAAAGGAGAGGAATGAATAGCCTTGTCCTGATCCTCCTCCGTCTTTTGGGAAGACACCTGTAAACTCTGATTTCTTTCCCAAAGACAACTGATTTATTTTTATTCATTGCCTGCTAGGAAAGATTGTGTTCATGTTAGAGTTAGCAAATACTTTTTCTTTTATGAGGACTATAATCCTGCTTCTCAAATTGCATTAAATAATCTATTTTCCAGAATTTGGGAAAGGACTGATGGTCACACAACCATTTCCTCTGCAGGCCTTTTGTTACATGTACATCAGGCAACAATAGCACCACAAAAAGGCTGTTATACAATGGTAAACCTAAAAACCACAGAGTTTGTATAGTCAAGCTGGTGACAGATCACTCAAAACTGAAACCAAGCCTCCATTAATTCAACTGCAAGCTGTAGATACAATCAATCTATATTTTACTTTTATTTCTGGATTACAAATTGATTCCTCCATGCATCCTGTGTACAGCAAATACCATGTATTCATTACAATCAATAGAGTGTATTATATTGTGACCTCTCAGCTGTAGCAAGATCTTTCACCCAGCAGAAATCATTCTATGTGAAGGGCCCTTGAGCACAAATTAAATGAAAGTAGACTGCAGTTGAGGGAAATTATAGTCATAACTGCTGTAGAAACGAAGTAAACTCTTTCTCTGCATGATCACAGCAAACAGTGCAGATGCTCTCTACTATCAGCATTGATGTAGGTGCCAAAATTCCTTCCTGCTAAAGGAGTTTTAATAAAATTCCTTTTTCCTAAATGGATGTGTCATCAGTACTACACAAAACAAAGACAAAAACAAGCCTTGAAAATAAAACAGGAGCCCAGGAACCAGTTTGATCTACTAGTGCCATCATAATACAAATTAGCGTCTAATGACAGACACTTCAGCTATGAATAAGAATTCACACATTGCCTGCCTAAGTGATATGTGTGCAGTTGTACTAAGTACACTTAAAGGTCTCCTGCTCCAAGAAGTTTGACAGAATCACACTCTTAAAAACCAAAAACATGTGCTTGCTTAGAAAATTGAATGTCTTCTTTTTTCCTTCCAACTGCTCCTTCAGCAGGTATTTTACAGCATAATTTTTTTTCTCTACGAAGCTTATAAAACCAAGTCATAGATTCTACAAGGTAGTAAAACATCAGAGTCCAAGCTAGCTTGACAATAGTCAAGAAGTTAAGAACAGGTAATGGAATCTGTTTTCCAACAGCTACCGATCAAAAATGCAAAATATTTTTACTTATGACCAGGTTTATCAGAGAGAACTCACTAGATGGTAAAACGTACTACAGTCAGGAAAGGATCATAGGAAGGGCAGAGATACTGTCCTTTTGAGCAGAGACACCAGCTTCAGGGCTCTAAGCCCTTAAATGGAAGATCCAGTTTAGCAAAGATTTTGACCTGTCTAGGAGAATAAATAGGCCTTTCATGAAGGTAGAAACCTCTCAGTTTTCCCAAATAAATGAAAGCAAAATGCACAGTTCTTCTTTAGGACTCAAAGATATTAACTTTAGATCACTGAAGGAGCACAGGCCACTTTATTTCAAAGACACCAGTGAATAAGTTAAAAAAAAAAAATAGAAACTTTAGAAAATGGCTAAAATCTATTTAAGGATATTTCCATTTTAAAAAATATACTTCACAAACATATCAACTAAAAGAATCCTCCTTTAATGCTAACTCCTAGTACGTGTTAAAAATTAATTTACAGTGCTGACTTCTCAAAGAGAAAAACGCAAATAAAAAGAAAACATGTTGTGTTAATTGAAGTGCTTGCAGGAAACATACCCATCTCCATCAATAAGAAACAGCATGCTCTGGGGACCAGGACAGATGGATGACAGGCAAGTGGTGAGAAGTCTGAATTGATCATCTCTACCATCACTTTAGGATTCCCTTCTCCTTCCATTCTGAAATTGTTAAAAGCTGAGAAATGCAGGAAAATATCAGAGGAGAGGAAACATCTTTTTGCCCATGGAAAAATAAATGCAAGAATGTACTATCTTTTTTATTTATGGCCTCAGCTCTTTATTGATTCAGGAAATATTTGCATACATATATGTAATTTTTCCCATTAAAGATTTTGGAAAAATGTAAAGGAAAGTCAAATTACTATTTATCTTATCATGGCTGAGTCCCTTTCATAGGGAATCATCAATCTGCAGTAATTGGACCCAACAGTTGCATCCCACACATTTCCAAGCCAGCTGAATCTGGCAAGATTCCAAATACTGTCTTTACTCTCGGTCTCTCCAGAAAATTTCTGGATATAGAAATCCTGTCTAAAGCCCTCTGCAAGGGATCTTTTAGTCCTGGAGCCCAGGGCCAGGACCCAGCGGTACGGCCCAAATCAAGTCTGCTGATAGGCCATTTTCCCAGAATTAGACCTAGCTGTAGCTGTTCTGATTCATGTTTAAATACATAAATAAATAAATAAAACATTCAATGGAATTTCCTACAAACACCTGCTTCAATTTTAGCTAGTGCTAGAGCATTGCAACATTCGTAAAAAAACCCACAAATACTGGAAAAACATCTTCCTTTGGAGCATTGATCCCTTCCTTTGCAGAAAGATGTTGGACTTACTTCCTTTTCTTTTACAGATATGTCTCCTTTACAGCATTGGAGCACTATCATTTTTCTTCATCATCTAGTTGAAATTTTCCCATGTCTGCCCCATCTCCCCTTCTTTATCAGCAGCTGAGCAGGGATCACATAAAAATCAGTGATTCTGCTAGTAGCACCCCTTCTATTCTACCACAGTGGAAATATCTGCTGAGACCTTGACCGGCCTCTTACCGCTTCCTAGATGCATTCACCACTACCATAAAACAGATACTTTTCTCTGCGTTGAAGGTCACAGTCACAAATGATGCTCATAAAACCAAGAAAAATTCTTGTCCTGACAGGGGCCTATTCCCCACACTATCACACTATTGCGCCTATCTTTCCGTACCAGAGAACCCACAGACTCTGCTGAAGGAGAGCTCCTGCAGCAGGTTATAAATGGGCTCCCTCAGCAGAGCACAGGCCCCGTGTTATCCTAACAGCACGAGGCTGCCTCCAATCCCGGTGTCAGCCACCTGTGGTACCCCTGTGTGGTGCTGCCCATGTGCCTTCTGACCATCAAACTACTGCTCCTCCTCGCTTTTGCTAATCGGCATTTACGGGAGCAGGATGTGTGTCACGTGCAATTACAGAAGCATCTCCACCTATGGGCCTGCAATCTAAAAAAAATCATTTTGTGCTAAGCTTTCCTTACAAAGGGCTTTGTCATATACAATAATTCATCACCACAGTAATATAAACACAAAATTAAGGCAAAAGGAGCCTCTCTAACGTAATGATCCGTGAAACAGATAACTTCACAAGATATCGTTAAGGGCTTTCATGCTAGAGAACACAGATACTCCTTCTTGAAACAAGAAGTCAATACTTATCCCTGGGCTCTTCATTTGTCAATTTCCTTCACAAATCTCGATGTAGCCACAATGTGGGTCCCAGCTAATTTTAAAACACCTTGTAAACTGAACCTTGTGTCAAGCTGAGCTTTCCAGATCGGGTAGTGGGGTCAACTCACCAAACATCCAAGCCCCCAGCTATACAATCAATCATGAAGTCAGGATTTCAGGCTGTGTGTATTTTAAAGTGTGTTTTAAATAAAACAGTACCGAAACACTCTTAGCCACCTGACCTGTTGATCCTAGTAATAAATAGATCCACTCAGCCAAACCCTGCTGTCACAAAGAGATTAATTTAAATTAAAATAACCCTTTATTCCTCTTCTCATCAGTTACCACCTAATAGATCAGCTTATAAGATATAAACCAAAGAGCAAGTCAGAAGCAATTAAGGAAGATTTTGTGCGTGCTCAGAGGTGCCCACACGTGAGACCTGAGAATGAAATTCTGAAAAATTGATTGCACCACAACTCAGGAAACCTGTAATCTGAACATCACAATTTCTTTTCCCTCCCCACTAACAAATCGGTTTCTTAAGATTAGAGAATTATATCTTTGTGTATGAGGTACCTAGAAAATATGTGCACGCTCTATGTATTATTTTCTGAGCTAAACCTCGTTACTAGCTCCTTTCAGATTGCTCAATATTTGCACCATTGCTCAATAATTGCCTCCATTCCCTGGGGAAGACTCTCATGACTCTTGCCATTAATTTGTTGCCTAAAGAAATCATTCTGGAAACCTCCTGAAATATCTCACTTGCTCGGTGCATAAAATTAGGCACTTCTACAACAAAGGCTGCAGCTTCATCGAACAGCCAAGTTCTAAACAGGATTACTTGAGTCTTGATTTGATGCCTTTCGGCTCTACACTGTCATGTAAAGGAATCATTAATAAAGCAAGTGTAATTTTTACACCTAGAACAATTCACTCTTCAGTTGGGAAAAAAGCATTCCAATTCATTTGAGCTAAATTCCCAAGAATCCCTGGGAAAAGGGCCAAGTAGTAAAAATAAAACCATTTCAGCACAAGACCAAAGAAAGCAAAGTAGAACAGGTTTTTGATCTTATCCTCTAGACAACGGTTGACCTACAGCAAAACAATTTATAATCACTTTTAACTAATCGGATTGCTGCCTTTTTCAGTCTTACTTTTTCTTTATCTCTGCAAATATAAGGAGTAGGCGGAACACTGGATTCCTTACTGTGGTCACCTTATCCAACAACTTCAGAAAAAATACAAGAGCATTATTTTCATATGCAATCAACAAAGCAATATTATCTGGGAATAAAATGTTACCTTTACCTTAGGACAGGAGAAATTTCACTCTACCTTCTCTGTACTAGAATTATTAAATTGCCTCAGCTATCTGAGAGGCTTCGTTAGCTGACTACAGGACAGTTTGCAGTTTGCTTAAATGGAGTACAAACTTACTAAGAAGTTTCCTTAGATGACCTATAATGTTAACAAGCTACCGAGTAAGTGCACTTACCTAATATGTTAAATATATCTGGGAGATGGGGTATAGGAGTTGTCAGAGAGAGAGAAATCACATATCTTCATGTATTAGTATCTTTTCACCTCAAGAAACTGTGGAAAGGATCCTGTTAATATGTCAACATTTTTACTTGGAATGAATTTCAGCCTCTTCTCTCTCCTGAAGCACTGTTGTTTTGTTTGGGTTTTTTCTGGGGAATAGGAAGAACAGGTCTATAAAACTCCTTCCAGGCTGAACAGCAAAAACAGCAGCTGCAGGAGGTATGAGTGGCTTCTTGGCAGAAAAGAAGTCTGTCATACATCAGACCCACACTCATTAGTATTAGTGAGCATTGCTGCAGTCAGAATTAACTGTTATGCACAGGTTTCAAGGATATTTTCACCCCAAACAAGGAGAAAGCATATGTATTTTAACACTGGAAGCAATGGTGGCATCAGCTTAGCTGTACTCCTAATTCTTTTGAACAGGGTGCAAAACTAATGTCCTCCTGTTAGTTTAGCTGAAGACTTCCAAAACATTAAAGAAAATACAACACAGTCTTGTAATGGGGCAAAATAAAGAAAAACCTGATGTGGAAAAAAAAAAAAAAAAGCATCATTATTTGGACCTACTTCTGCACAGTACTGAGCACAGACTGAACATTAAATATGAAGCATTACTAAGCATTAAGAGGTCTCATTACCATTCAGGTAACATCTAACAGAATCAGGCCTTTTACGAGGAGATAGTAGCTACAGAAAAGGTCATAGTAGCATTTTTAATCAGTACATCTCAAAGCACCACAAGAAAGATTCTGGTATCATTATGCCCGTTTTACGGATTAGGAAATTGAGGCAAAAAGCTTCATCAAGATTTGACAAGCTACTATTAGAGCTAAAAACAGAACCCAATTCTCTTAAATCCTCATCTAGTCTAGTCACGAGCTTTTCAGGAGAAAAAGGAGACGGTTGTTCTCGGACAATGAGAAAGACCTGACTTCCTAGAGGTGCAGTCAGCAAGGGAGACAGACACTTAAAGCCTACAGAAAAAAAAGCACTTATTTTTTCCCTTCTTACAGCCAACACAGTCACCAGATCAATAAGCAGCCTGGAGTGCTACGACAGTGTTTCTTGGCCCGGGTTCAGACGGCATCCCAGACAAACAAATCCAACTGCCCCCAACGGATTGTTCTGCAGCGGGTGGGATTCCCTTCAGACAGAAAAGTTGTATGCACAGGACAAGTTCTAGGATCAAGACATAATAGCAAGATGAATTATTAATTTTAGAATGTTTAAAATTGCAACATCCCTTTAAATATAAACTGTTTCCAACATAGTCTTGACAGTACTCTCATTAAATGCTAATAGATGATTCTGTAATAAACAGAACCTTAAAAATGAATCACATTTATATACCTTGGGATGTCATGAGTAACAGTGTTTTGCAACGTAGGAGTGCACAGAATCTTTTTTTATGATGCATTGACAACTTTTTGGTGTTGAACAACACTTCACAATACCTCACATTATAAATTTATATCTTTTGTACCAAAATTTTCAGTTATTCTATAAATTTCAAATGTTAGTTGTACAATTTTTCTTTATGAGGATGCGAGAAAGTCTCTTCACATTGACCTTTTTCTTATAGAGGCAGAGCAATCACTTCCATGTGAGCCAGAACAATGATAAACCTGAGGTATTTTTTCTTATGAGCTAAAGTGATATACCACTCCCTTCATTAGAAATGTAAATATGTGGGCAGAAGAGAAAAACTGTAACCAAGCAATGTTTTCAGAAGGTCAGCTTTCTCATGACCCACTCTAGGTGCACAGACCATAATCTATTTCAAGCAAAGCTGCTGGTAAAGCTGAGGTGGTGGTTAATTAAATGTGTTGTTATAAGACACTTTGAAATCCTTCAGTCAAAGGCACTATGCAATCTCAAAAACTATTACAATAAAAAAATCGCAGTTATCAGCTACTATAATACAAATTACATTGACACAGACTGTAGGCTTTCCAGAGGAAACAAACTTGAATTTCAGAGGAGTCCTAAAATGAGATTCTGGTGTGGGGACAGAGGCAGATGACTCAGCCATTAAAAATGCAGTACTGTCTCAGCTTTTTTTTTCCCTTTGGAACAAAACCTTGGAGCTATACTGCGGGGTACATCTCAATTCTGACACAAAAAAAAGGCCTCAAAGAAGTCAACAACTGTTTATCACTGCTGTTCACACAGTTCCAAGCTCATCATAGTCACTTGCTAGGGAAACCACATGATTTCTGCACATTCATGGTGTTCAAGCTGGAAATAATAGCAGAGCAGAACAAAAGGTTTTACGTGAGTTTTATATTTGAAATGCCAAGGGAAAGAAAATGAGATGAGAACCAGGTTACTGACCTAGGTACAAAAGGATGTGTACAGACATCCATTTTTAGTAATAAGGTAAGTTGCTACGATCAGCTAGGAAAAAAAGCAGACAAGCATATCATGTGAGCTCTGCGGTTTAGTGGCAATGTTGGTTTTACTCTAACAATGATTAATTACCTGATTTAATTATTAGTCGTTACCTTGCACGCAGGGCTACAGCACAAACATGAACCAGAATTTCCAATCTCTTTATATCTACAGGTACCAATTTTGTGTAGTGTGGGGTTTTACACAACAGTGACATGAGTGTTATTATAGCCAGCTATGACAACATCTGGATCAAATTACTTATTTATTTGCTCATTTAGATTTAAAAAACTGGCAAAACACAAGTTTTACAGTAACTATCAAGCAAGTTACATCAGTGCAAACTCCTAGAGGTATGTGCAAACACACAACTTACGGTGATGTAAAGCAAGAGAAGTATTTAGAGGTATTCTAGATTGATAAAAGATTAGAGCAGTGTAACTTAATTTGGGTATGTGCCTGTCAACAGAAGAAAATAGATCCCATTTAATTTAGGCTAACATTTTAAAGGCATTTCCTCAGGTACACAAAAAAATCTGTCTGGAAACCCCCAGAAACTGCTACACAGACAAATTGCAGTAAGGGAACAGGGTACTGCGTATCAGCCGACCCATGGCCACAGTCCATGTCGGTTTTCTTAGACCATAGCAAATAGTGAGGTAACCAAAGTTAGCCTGGCCATCTCTCCATGAAACCTAAGCTGATTCACGTAATTTATCATCTGCCTGGGACAGGTGCACAGTCACTCTACATCAGCAGATGTGCAATATCTTGTCAAGGTGCGTCACTGGATGAGGAACGGGAGAACAGGTAAAATTGGTCTGGCCTTGCACAAGAAAAATAACTAAATTACCAAGGTAAAATGAAATAAACTGCATTTTGTTCCAGTTGCTGAATTTTTCTGTGCTGGGATCTGTGCTGGCATAAACTTACTGGTACTGGTGCCAATTTTCTTTATCTAAATGGAAACCTACAGAGATGTCTATAAAATGTAGTGCCTGTTTAAATAAAGTGTGCATTTTAAATTACTGCATGTAATTCAGTTCAAATCACTACATTTAAAGCAGGATTATTTTAATTTGCCTTAAACTGATTAGGAATGTGTTTAAATAAACCAATGTATTCTTAAATCAGAATTCTGGATCAGAATACCACAAATATGGTATAGACTTTTTCTATTTTAAAATAACCGGTAGGGTTAAATACTTTTTAACACTCTCATCAGACAGGCCAAAATTAATACTGGTAAAGGTAGTGGAAGGTCCAGTTAAGACTTCCATTTGCAGTCAAGTTTTTAACTCCAATAGTCTTTTGGACCCGCAAAGGACCCAAAAGTGGAAATATTTGCATATGCAAGAATACTATAAATATCTGATTTACTCATGGCTGAAATTTAGTCCTACCTGAGGAAGTACTGACAGGTAACTTGGAAATAGTTAGTTATTATCCTTGGAAGAAATGAAGTATTTCTACAGCTTCAGCAGTCCAAATGGAAAATGTAAAACCTTTTGCTCCACAGACTCAAGGACTATAGCTAATTATACTGAAGTATAATGCTTCGTTAAAACCAATACATTTTAAAAGAAGCCTATTTAAAAGACTAGGAAAAACCCAGCTTAAAGTAACAAAACCAGTAAATTGTTCATGATTCTGCAAAACAGTATCAAAGGGTTTGCTGTCATTCTCTTTTAAGATCAAACTGTATAAAAGAGAATTTCTCTACGTGTTTTGACGCAGGAACATCTCAAAAGAGATTTACCAGGTTTATTGCTTTGGTTGGAAGTGCCAAAATATACAGAAAAAATATTACTGTCCAAGATTTCCAATTTGATTTCTAAATAAAACAAGTAATAGCCTGAGTTGCATCCATTACAGGAATCCCAATGGTTAGGGAATCACTCACACTGAAACGACAGAGCAAAACATCTCAGCATACACAGGAATAAACAAGGCCTTGATCCAGGAAACTGCTCCCTGTTGAGGCTACTTGAGATCAATTAGACTCAGGATTGACATGGGACATGGCTTATTCGGAGCAGTTTGCAAGATTGAGGTAAAAATCTAAAAGGAAACTAAAAGAAACAGAAATTCCTCTCACTTCAACAAAGAGCCCCTTCTGCATTTTTATAATTTTCCGTTTTAGTTGTCCCTTCTATATCTTGTAGTAAGATATGAGGAAGACCAAGGTTTATTTCATTCTTAACATTTTTCAATAGCAAAAAGGGGATATTATAAAATCACCAAAACAATTGAAATATATAATTTTACATGTATTACTAATATCCAGTAATTACTTCATAGGTGGAAAAAATGTTTTAAAGGGCTAAGAAATTTAATGTGGAGGTATTCCCCCAAAGTCAGCCCATAAATTCCTCTCCTCTCCTAGTGGCAAACTTCCAAATATCTTTCATTTTCATTAAAAAGTTTCTCAGTTCGTCCTTGTGGGTATAGGGGTTGTAAACCGCTGGTTATGGAGAAAGGTCATTCTGAGATGTTGTGATTCAAGTGCTGGCACAGGCTCTAAAATAAAGCAACCTTCTCAGTGCTGTGATAAAGGCTGAGCCTTCAACATTTCTGGTTTAGCTGCTACTGAAGCTATTGCTGATGCACAGTTAGTTGCTCTCAGCAATTCATACTACCCTTGGAAAATTTGTGGAGAAAATTGAGGGAAGTCCCACTGTACTTAAAAATTCACAGTATATCTACAGTTTCCATCCATTAGCTTAATAAAATTTAATTTATTCAAAAAAAAATCTGCTCTACCATAGAGCTTGTATGCTTTTCCTATTTTCACTGCATTAAGTGAAATGCAAAAGGCAGATACTTATCCCAGCAGGGAAGAGCACTGAGACATTTCATGGCTTTGTAAAGTTTTAAATCAAAGGACACCATGAGATCATCCCATCTGCTTAAGTTTCATCATAATCTATTATTATGTTTCATCTGGTCACCTCTGCACTGAGCCTCCTCTAACCTCTGTTTGTTGAATGCCTGTCTACCAAAGTACATACCAGGGGTTTTGCCTCAGTCATTATTAGCTGAACTGTGGCCTCTGTGGCCCCTGTCACAGCTGCAAATTAATCCTGGGCAAATAAAACAGCTCTATTTTGTGTGGTACTCTCTGCCAGGGCACCTCACACACATTGCAATTCCTTGTGCTTGTGGGGTATGGCAAGGCTGACGTACGGATGTCCCTCACAGTTCATAGCACTTGAGTTGAGGACTGTGACAGTAGGAGTGGCAGGTATGTCATGGTGTAGTGACAAAATCTGAAAAGACACTTACTCCCCCTCTGCTGGTGCAGATGCCGTTCTGGGTGACTGGCCATCAGACTGTTCCCTGAAAGACAGATGTGAGGAGTTCCAGGACTATCGGTCCAGAAATGACCGGAGGACTGATACAACCATAGCATCTGATCAGGCAGGAAGAGTTTTTTACACCCATATCAGAGAGTTCCTTCATGCCTATGCAGCTGTTTGAAACCAGGACACTTGTAAAAACATTTATCTGTACTACAGCTCCAGTACAACTGAGACAAGCAGTTGGCTTCAGGTAAACGTAGGCAACACTTCACTGCCTGCTCTTTCTCTGTCATTTGACCCATAACTGATAGTGCCCTTCCTTCCATTTGAACTTTCCTGCCTCACTGACACAACTGGAGTCTGGATTAGGGAGTATACTAACATGCTTGAAGACCTTTGAAGGCAGCCTCCACCCTTTTTCAATCTGGGTTGCAACTGATGTAATCATGCCCAGTACGACAATACATGTACGGCCATGAAGAGTAGTATGTTCACCAAAAGTAGGAGAAAATGGATCAATATGATCATGGCTGTCCAAAAAAAGGTGAATCAAAGGATTTCTGAAGAAGTTGGAAGGAATTTAATGGGTTGATGTAGTCATCCCATCTTTTTATTCTTGAATGAGAACATGAGGAGACACAGCAGGGGCTTACTTGTCAAGTGTGAAAGAAGTGAACCTCCCATGGGGCTCAAGAAAAGGAGAAGCCCTGATGCTGAATTAAAAGAGAGGTAAAAGCACAGATGTCCAGATAAAGAGTCCCATGCGATTCCTTCAACTAATTAAGCCTTTCAGTAGTGAGATGGAAAATAGCAATAAAGAATAACCACGTTTCCTTCAGTTTCACTTTCTAGTTCTCATTTGCAACACTGTGACTGCACTGCCTGCAAACACAGCAAGGGAAACCTCTCTTCCTCTTCACTTTTTTCCTGCAGTCAGTCATTTCTGACTTTCCTTGAGGTGCCACTGAATTCTAAAACTCAAGGAAGAAATTAGTCAGCAAGTGGGTAGGAGTGTAAAGGAAAGAAGGGGTAAGAGAAGGCAAACAAGTCAAACCAAACAAGCAAAGGAATCTAGCACCAATATCAAAGCAGCAAAAGTCACAATGGCTGAGAACCTGAGGCTGATGTGATTTATTTTCATGCCTTAGGACATTCAGTTCCACATAATCCACTGTCAAAGTCAATTATAAGTATTACAGTATCTGCTACTGGAACGGATCCAATTCATTCAGAAGTAAACATCAAATGCTGCCTGTAAGGTATATGAGCACTTAATGACAAGGATTTATACCAAGATACAATCAAAATGAACAAGCTGTACAAAAGAGCAAACCAAAGCTAGGTTGCTTGTGTCTCTCTTTTTAATAGCTGCACTTGATTTCTCAAGGGATTATTTTAAACTAACTTTCTTCAAACATAACAGCATTAGGAAACAAATGAATAAATAATCTTTTTTTGTAACATTGGCCCATGAAGTTACTTTCCTAAGTCTATATTAATATATCAAACCAGGCATAATTATCAGATTTTTCAAACACTCAGAGTCTGGCACCTTCTGTTGAAATCAGTAACACCATCTATCTCTCACCACATGGCTTTACCACTACTGCGAGGATGATCCACTCTTGACTGTGATGAAGTAGTGCTATTTGAAGGAGGAAACTGTGCCGGTAGGCATAGGGAAATGCTTTGAAGAGTTTGAAATCAAAGTACAGTCTCTTTTTGTCAAAGATATACAGGCAGAACTATTTATTTAGGACTGGAACTGCTCCATGGATCTTGCCCCATTTTTAGGGCAGACGATTGAATAACAATTTTTACTTTATCTGCTTGGCTCAGAGACACTATCCTATTCTGGCAAAAGAGAACCTTGGCCGCACTTATTTCTGTCTTTGACCTTCCTTGACTTGTGTACATTTTCCATGTACTTCAACACAAAGCCTCTAACATTTTGGAAATTCCAGCTGGCACAGAGCAGAGCAGCATGTGCCCTCTGAAACACATCTGCTGTGAGTGCATCCAGTCCATTCTCCTCACCTGAAAGTGGCTTCTCAACAGGCAACAAATGAAGTCCTAGTTCTACCAGATGTCAGGGTGTCTCAAAGATCAACAAAACTTCCAAAATTTACATGATGATCAAAGCAATCCCATGGCCCAAGCCTGCACTCTGGGAGCAGTCCAAACCTCAACACACAAGAGCAGATTGACTTTCTCTCACCTTCTCCTCTTTCTAGCATAAACACACAGCAGTAGAAAC
The DNA here is from genome assembly GCA_013397115.1 of Edolisoma coerulescens. Taxonomy (NCBI): domain Eukaryota; kingdom Metazoa; phylum Chordata; class Aves; order Passeriformes; family Campephagidae; genus Edolisoma; species Edolisoma coerulescens. Next base: position 1,002,337 of record VWZW01002445.1, read on the forward strand.
GGTGTATATAGTTTAACCTTAAATTCTACCACACATGCTCTTCCTCAAGGAATTATGGAGTATGCAGCACAGTCAGGTGCCCTGACATGGGACCAGGAGGTATATAAAGGCCATACCAAGAGGTGGCATGGGTGGGAAAGGAGTAGGGGCTTGCTTAGCACACCCTCATCCAGTGCATAAACTCAGCAGAGGTAAGTAAGGCAAGCAGAGCTAAACAGCTGGGCTTGATGATCTGAAATGTCCTTTTCCAATCTTAACAATTCCATGATTCTATGGAAATTTCTAGCAGATGCAGAGACATGCATTCATTAGAGAAGAATCATGCAATCTTACTGGAAAATCAGAAGGTAAAATAGGAGACTGGATCAGATTTTCATTTCTACCTTACAATACCTCATGGAATCAGGCCTGGACAACAATGGTGCACTGGTGCAAGAGCAGCTCATGGGAAGCAAGCTGGTTTACTAGACACAGTTTGCTAGCAGACAAACTGCTCTGGCACAGGCAGGATCAGGGAAAACAAAGGGCCCAAGAACAGAAAGAATCCTTTAAAGTGATATTCCAAACAACTGTGGATATCCCTTATGAAGAAAAATTATGCTTCCAGTGTTCCTCTAGAAAACAGATGCAACATTTGTTTCCAGGCCTTTCATTTGACTTCTCCAGAGTATCTCAACTACGTATTCCTATATTTCTTACTTCCCTTTAGCAGGAGGATTTCACTGAAAATTGTGGATACTGAAAGAGACTAGACCTTTTTACTACAGTAAAAATATTTCTACACTATATAATTTCTTTTGCTACAATGAATCATTATAAAGTCAGCTGAAGTTCAAGATAACACATCTTAAGAACCTTAACTGGAAAAAAAATGGTATCTACCTAATTATACATCAAAGAGTACTTTTGGAATAAATTCTGTTATCTGCAAAGTTAGAATTTTTTAAGTGTTCTACTTTAGTAATAAGAACAGTGCTGCTTGAATTAACTATTCTGCATAACTGTGCTCAGACATCAGGGGTGTCCAAATGTACTTTTACATGTCCACTCTATTATTATCACTAGAGATTCTCAGTCCATATTTCCCACAAAAATTATTCAATTCCTAATGCAGAAGTACTTCTACTATGGTCCTTTTTAATAACTTCAGTCTTGCCACAGTTCAGCATAATATTTTATAAAGCTTCTTTTTGAGTTAAAGGGCATGAAGTTTCAATAATACCAGTAATGTATATGGAATTTGTATTTCAGTTTTCAATTATTTTCACATTTTTATTATAATTTTCCTCACAAAAATGTCTACATGGGGGCAGTCTCATTTTATACACAAGAATATATCTAATTCTGACATCCATCTGTCTGGAAATCTTTTTTATTACATTTGTCACAGCATATTTAGAGGTAAACTTACTCTGTGACATTTCAAGATATAACAGCATTTTCTCATGCACACTAATGAAAATCCTAAGAATCTCCTATGCTATGTCGAGAATTTGCCCTAAATCATAGATATGATGTTTTTCAATGTATTTTGAATCTGAATGTTAATTTTCTTTCAAAACACCTACTTAAAGATGATCAGAGTTGAGGTTGGAAGGGACCTCTGGAGGTCACCTTGCCCAAGCCCCCAGCACAAGCAGGGCCACCTAGAGTTTGTTGCCAAGGGCCATGTCCTTGAATGTCTCCAATGTGAGAGACTCCATAACGTCCCTTGGCAACCTGCACCGGTGCTCAGCCACCCTCACTGGGAAAAAGTGGTTTCTAATGTTCAGAGGGAAACTCCTGTATTTCAGTTTGCGCCCTTCAGCCCTGGTCCTGTCACTGTGTACCACTGGAAAGATCCTGGGTCTATCCTCTTTGCCCCTTCCCTTCAGTTATTTGTACACATTGGTGAGATCCCCATGAGCTTTCCGTTCTCGAGGCTGAACAGTCCCAGCTCTCTCAGCCTTTACTCATAGGAGAGATGCTCCAGTTTCTCAATAGTTTTCATGGCACTTCTTTGGACTCTCTCCAGTATGTCCATGTCTCTCTTGTAATGGGGAGCCCAGAACTGGACACAGCACTCTCGGGTGTGGGCTCACCCGTGCTGAGTAGAGAGGAAGGATCACCTCCCTTGACCTGCCTAATGCATCCCAACAATAAAGTAGCTTTTTTTTGCTGCAAGGGCACATAGCTGGCTCATGTTCAATTCGGATATCACCAGCACTCCCAGGCCTTTTTCTTCCAAGCTGCTTTCCAGCTGGGTGGCCCTCAGTATTTATTGGTGCAAGGGGCTGTTCGTCCCCACGTTTAACATAAGCCAGCAGTGTGCTCTTGCAGCCAAGAAAAGAGTAACATTTCCTTGGGCTGAATTTGAGTGTTGCCGGCAGGTCAAGAGAAAAATATAAACACTTCAAGGGAGGGTATTGGATCCAGTATTAATCAATGGGACACATTGCTTATTACTGGCCTCCAACTAGATTTTGTGCCACAGATCGCAACCCTCAGGGCTCAGCTGTTCACTCAGTTTTCAATCCCCCTCATTGCCTGCTCATGCAGCCCACACTTCAGTTCCTCTGTGAGCCTCTCTCGGGAGGCCTCACTGAAGTCAAGGTACACAACATCCACTGCTCTTAAGTGTTCCAGAATCATGATTTCCTCTCATATTCTTTTATTGTTTATTTACACATCAATATTCTTGATGTGCTGTGGTTAACATTTGTAATAGAGAGTAGGCTAGACATTTGGCATTTATCAATTAGTTCATTGCCCCTGAAATCAGTGATGCATTACTTCTTACACACTAGACCAGGAATCAGCCTTCAATACTGCGAAGAGAGAGAGCAAGAAAAACACAGAAGCAACAAAGATCATGCTTTCTTTTTTATTTTGTTAACTTTTTTCTTTAAATTCACTTCTTTGAGGTATCCTTGAGGTTGTGTCTGTGAGATGTCTGAAAGAACAGAGAATTATGGGCTGGTAATTGGAATGTCCTGTACCCCATAGTCCTTGAAAAAAAGAAACAAAAGAGCAGGACATGAAAAGCTAAAATCCCTAATAGAACAAAAGAAGGAGTGTTGACACAATAAAAGACTATTCAGAGACAACAGGCTTCATTGCTACTCAGCTTTGATTAAACCCCAGGGCAGGACCATCTTGTTTACTGAATGAACCAAGGGGTCCTTTGGAAAAAAAATGGGAAAGTTTTGGTGACACAGAACTAATTAAAAACTAATGGAAATCATATACCAAATGAGAAGTCATTAAGAGCAACTTGAAACTGTAGATTCATTACATATTTTATCCCAGTGCAGTTTCTTTCTTTCAGACAAACTTCATATTCAAATTTAGGTATGTTTACAAATGATTCACCTCTTTACGTGAACACCCAAAATTTTCTAAATAATCTTCCTTTAAAATAAGAGTTAAATTCCTTCTTTTTTAAGATGTTAATTCTCAAAGCAAGAGTGTCATAGGAGACAATTATGAAATTGCAAAGTAAAATCCATCTTTCAAAGGGTAAAAAGTAGTACAGTTACATAATTCAAAAGGTAGAGTAATAAAATAATAATAACAACACTGGCAACTTCTTTCTAAAGATCTCAGAAAGCTGTAGAAATATTGATGTAGATGTAACCATTGTAATTTATCTGGAAATTAGGAAACAGTTTCATTTTCTTTTCAGAGATTAAAAAAGGCACACAAAGTTTAACTATTTAGCTCAGGGCCACTGTGCTTGCCCACTGTTTTAAAAATTTAACTGAAAATTGCTCCAAAGTCAGATGCCTGCTTGCTGGATTGCATTCCATTCAGGAGTACTGTCTTTCCAGAAAATAGATCACTTTGTGCCTTACATCGACAAACAAAAGAAGTTACAAACCTGTCAATACAGTACCTCAGTAATGGAATACGTATTGTATACAATATGGAACAAATGAAAAGGTAAAGTTCTGAAAATTTTTTTCATTTTCTCACCTGCTTTTGTTACTGTAGACAAGCGTGAACAGGGTTATGTAGAAAGACTTAATGATTTGAAGAAATGCAGAACAGAATCACCTGGATAAAATTAAGTTCTAATTTTAAAATATGGCTAATAATGAGGTGAGAGGAAGAACATGAATGCTTACATCCACTCATTTTTTATCAGTGCAGGACTGGGTCCATTCTACAGCATTAAATCCCAAGGCGAGAAGTAATTAGATTCTATCCCACATCTCTAATAATGGGATAATGTACACACAGGGCAGTACTGCAACACAATCAGCAACATCCTAGACTGGCTTCTCTAAAGAGGAATCATGAAGAGAGTAATCCACTGGCATTATGCTGAGATATTTCAATAGAAAAAAGGAGAAATCAAATTAAAAATGAGAGGTGAAATTCTTGCTTGATATGGTATTAGTTACTGTTTTTATCTTTGAAATAGGGTAAGGGATGAGGCACATCTAATGTTGGTTATTAACCTGTTTGTTACCATTACACTGAATTTAGCAGTTTATTTAACAATCAAAGAATTTTAATCTCATTTGAATGTGACTGTGACTCCTAAACCTAACATGGCATTTTTATGAATCCAATCTGTTGCTGAAGAAGCACTGCTCGTTCAGGTGACATTTGTGTGAAGTAGCTTTAAATTTACAATTCTGTTATTTCCAAAATGTCATGTATTTCTAAGCAACAAGAAGAAAACCAGATCCACGTGATGGTGCAATTTTTCCCAATTACCAGTCCAAAACACAGTAGGAAGATAAGAGATGCTTGGCAAAGCCTGAGCACTGAATATCCCAGGACGATTCGGATGCTATTGCTTGAATGGTTTTACCTACCATCAATGATGAACACACAGTTCTTTCTAGCCTTATAGACTACGTGTCCGGGTAGCGACTTTGTATTGCAAAAGGGCTAAGTAATATTAGAGTGATTCAGTGGAAAATATTTTGATTTGTTTTAAAGATAATGTAAAGTTTTGACAGATTGCATAAACCAAAGCCAAAAGGGTCTGTATTTTAAAAAGCTATACCAGGTTTTCATCTGCAGTAACGTCAGTCTGTTAATCTTTATATCAATTCTTCATTTCAGCAACACATGTAGAAGATTAACACACCCACATACATTCCGTTCCTGTAATTTTTAGCCATTCATCTAACTAAAAAGACAGATCCTGAAGTGCATTGTAGTTGGAATTACATAGATCTTAACAGATCTGGACACATATTTTGATGGCCAGATAATAAGGAATTAGGAAATAGAGCTATAAAGCCTGTCAGTGTAGAAATTTGCAAATGGAGAGGCTTGGTTAAGCTGTATCAGGAAATACGGGAGGGGAGATTAATTTTTCTTTTTAATTTGCACAAATTAGAAGAGGTGAATTTGTATCTTAAAAAATAAACACTAATCCAAAGTGCATGTTTAGAAGTTCAATACACTAAATGTTTTCCTTTGTGTGTTCTAAATGCTGTACAGATTCTCCATTATCCTGTGTTTTCTAAGTTCTCTTATTTATTCCTCAGCAGAACAGTGTCAAGGCAGATCACATCAAGACACCTCCATAGAAAAAATGACCCTGTATATTCAGAAAATATTAATAAATGTTACAACCTTGATTTATACAACACAGTGGCAGGGATTTTTTACATTTTGCACACAAAAATGCAGTTTACTGTAAAAATTCCAGCTGCTTTCCATCTTTTTGATCTTCTGAGAAAAATCTTAAAAGGATATCTCAATGAATTCCTTTTTAAGAGATTTTTCATAATGCTAAGGCAAGAATATTCTCATTTCATTACAAATGAAAAATAATTTGGATCATCTGAGACTCCAAGCCCACACAATCTACTGGAGAGAAATCATACGAGAAAATGGAAAACAGGAAACAACTTCTGTATCAGAGCTAAAATAGATGGTATTTAGAAACAAGAAAAAATCAGGTGTTTTACTTCAGATTTCATGGAAGTGGGTATATTTTCTGCACGAGTTACAACATCATTAATTTACACAATATTCAGAAGCCGGAATCCTGAAAGAGAAGCATGCAAGGAAAAGCACCTCCCAATCAACATCCTGCCAATTAAGGTAATAGAGCTTTTACTATAGCTTACAGCTCTCTAGAGCTGATAATTAAACCAACTTATGAACCTGAACTGTTAGTCTTTCATATCTCAGATAAGTGGCATCAGCTGATGATGGGAGAGCTGAATCTTTGTCTCTGCACCTGGAAAGCTTTCACCCAGCAGAGGCTTCATGAAAATTAGTGTATTTCTGCAGAAAGTTCTAGTTTTACTAAGTGACCACATTTTTGCAAAAGAATGCTTCAACAGAAAATTCATTTCCCAAATTCTTGAGCATCCTCATAGAGATGAATATGTTTTTCTGATGCCATTGTTCGTAAGTGTCCTTCCACAGAAAGACTGTAATACACTCTTAATCAAACAGTTACCTGAGACAGATAGAAAGACAGACACTTTAGGAAATATGATAACAACACAGAAGACTTAGGAGCCTGCCTAGGAATCTATATTGAGCAGCAATCAATTATCCACAGTAAGTGTTACATACAGTTTGTAGGAGGAAAGTTAGGAGCAGTACTTAATTTGGTCATCTATGGTCCCAAACCAGATCTCTCCATTTTTTGAGTAGGCTGCATGGACAAACAAGTCTCCCAGTCCTGAACAGTATATACTGAATCTGTCATAACTTTCTCATTGTTAAAGATCCACCATAGGCCTCCAAATCCTTTTTTGCCACTTAATTGGAATGGTTAAGACTATAATGTCATTAAACGAGTCCAAAGACTGTTCTCTGGCTGCACACCACACAGCATTTGACCCTCAATCCCTCTAGGCCTCATAAACTGCCCCTCTGACCACAAGACATAATTATTTTTTACTGTGTTTTCTTTTTAGCTCAAACCACCTGAAATAACATGTGAGCTGTTAATACAGCACCTCCAGTTTTCGTTGTTCTCTGTCTGCATAATTCTAAATCTAAAAATAAGACTTAAATAATCCTTCCATAATGATATGTCTCAGTGAAAGAGCAGGCAAAAGAATGAGTAGGTATTACCATATACTAGTGCTGTGGCTGGTAGCTGTACTGTAATTAAAAATTGTTAATGGTTCTATTATAAGTGTCTAATTCATAGATTTTATCATTTAACCTCAAAAGATAATGCCTTCATTTTAGTTCATTTACTTGAATGAGTAATCCCAACTTGTGAAAGGAGTCCTCTTAATGAGTCACATCAATAAAGAATTGGTTCCAAAATGGGAATAACTTTTACAGTGTAAACTTTAGCTAAAAGCTACATTTCTTTCTTTTCTCCCCTCTACCTCTAAACAAAACAGAATAGCCTCATCTGAACCAAAATGAAAACATGTAGATGCTCTCCGTTAACCCTGTTTTCAGAATGAAATAGGAAATTTACCAAGTAAGCAGTCATAGAGTTATGATTTCTTTTGAAACAACCCTTCGAAATGTAGTTGAGGCATTTATCTGTGTTCACGATCAGTGATCATTGCTCTTCTAAAGCAAAATCCAGAAGATCTGATTGCTAATCTTGCATGAGATGCTGAGTTTATACTCACACATAATACAACCCCACAATCAGTTCAAATCCTGTAGTAATTAGTCACATCCAAAAGAAATGTTTGTCCCTGGATAATGCCTGCATATCATGACTTTTTGTTGGCAAATATGAGGCTTTTACACATGCTATGAATGTCTATTTGACCATCTAAGATCTAATCTTTTTCACAACTGTCAGTCCCTCTGAGTACAAAAGGAATTCAGTCATTTTGGTGGAGATCTTATCTGGGTTTTTATGCTGTGGGATTTCCCAGATCCATGAGGTACCCCTTGCATTTAACACTTCACGTTCTGCAATGCTGTATTTTTTCCGACAACATTATTATTTTAGTCTCCATGTCACTATGCATGCCAGGGCACCAAGAGAGGTCTTGTGTCACTTAGCATAGCACCACATGGAAGTGCTAAATCACAGTGAAGAATGATGTTTCTTTGAGGGACATGAACTCCAGGCCACCAAGGCAAATAAAACAATCCAGTTTCTTCTGCTAAGGTGAACAAGAGATGTGAATGTATATTGCAGAAGGCAGGAAAAAGTTTATGCATCAATTCTGGTGACAGAAGGGTGCAACATTCAGGGTACTACCAGTGCTGCAGGACTAGTGCAAAGGCAGCCAAGTCAGTAAGGATTCTGATGGTTTACCTTTCTTTGAGCTGCTTATTTTAATGAGCTGTTCAATTTTAATATTGAACTCATAAAACTAGAACAGGGCTTGTAAAGGCAAAGTTTGAGCCTGATGAGCTAAAATCCTGCCAGGACAAGCCAGTCCCCCAGCTCAGTTCTTTTAGAAATGCAGGAAGCTGCCCTTATCCACACATCAATTTCAGACCACAAAGAACTTACAGGACAGAAGTTAAACATTAAAAAAGCACAAGAAACCACAGATAACACTTCAGCAGTAGAATACAACAGAAAACAACACAAAGGAAAGTTTGACTCAGAGCTCAGTGGGAGAGGCCAAGATGAGAATGAGCAAAAGCGCTTAGGTGGGCTAGCAGATAGACCCTCGCTCAAGACAGCAGACATGGATACATGGATTTAAAAAAAAGTAGGTTAGGCATGTCTTTGAAAAAAACTTAAACCACCATTTAAATTCCAACAGGTGATTAAAAAAAATTTAAAAATCAGGAGGCCTCTGGCTGAGATTGACAGGAATTGAGGAATTAATTTTATTTTTATATGTATATATGTATATGCACTGAGCACCAAAGAGGCTTTGACAAAAAGCTAAAGTGTGTTGGCTTGAATTACTGGAAGTTATTCCTGGTGCAAAGATTTTCTTCCAGATCTTCAATTACAAAGGAACTGGTTGAAATGCTCTCAGAACTACCACACAACGAGAGAATACCAGTGGGATGGATCCTTTGGAACAGCCTTGAAGGTCCCCAAGAGTAGCAGCTTCCCTGACTTGTGACATAGGGTGAAAAACAAGATGTATAGATCCAAAACTAAATTAATCTTCCTCATGCTACAGAAAGGGCACTGATTTTGACCTGGAAGCAAAGCTGGATATTGGGAATGCAAGTGTGGGATAGTACTGACCACAGAGGAGGTAGGAATAAAACTCAGAGGACTTTCTCCAGCATCTACCAATTTACAAGCTGGTATTCTGAAAGACTTAGCACATGCATTCACATGAAAATACTTTTAACAAATCTCTCAAATTGTCATATGAACAGGTAGCAGCAATTATTGAGCTTGTGTTTATGAAGCAGTGAGACAGAAAAAGTGAGTTACTGCACTATTTGGACCTCAGCGGAACACAGTGCTTTCAAACAGATGATGCTGATAGACAGAAATAAATACAAAATGAATTCAAGGGTGGATAAGTCCAGACTAAACTTGACAGCATTCTTTTTTTAAAGAGAGCTGGCTTTAAAAGAAAATCCTTAGATGTCCTCTGTCCAGACTGCAGTAAAATAGCTGATACAGGGCTATGTAGGAAGTTAATAAATAATGCTAGAGAAGAAAGAGGTAAAAGAGAAATTGTTAGATGGAAAGGAAAAATGGAAATAGAGTGTTGGGTAGCTGACAGTTTGAAAGGGGCACTTTGACAGTGGAAGAAGCTTAATGGTACTTACTGAAGGATCAGTTCTGGGGTGAGTTCTTTTTAAATTTTCTTTCATGATCATGGCATATAAATAAGTGGTATGATGACTCAAAGAAGCATTGTCAATGCCAAACAAAATCAAGTCACTGCAGATTAAAATTTGAATGATCTGAGGACAGGAGTAATGGAAAGAAGAGCTTGGACTAAAACGCTATTTACTTGAGGACCTAATTGCAAATGTTTTTGCAGTAAATTTAGGAAATTACTAGTAAAAAATAACTGAAGAAAAGGACCTATCTTGGCTGTGAGGCACAGATTTACTAGGAAACTAGAATATCCTTCCTCTCTTGCACCACCATTTATCTGAGGATAAATGTACAAGCACAGCACACATACTCCCACTGCCTGTGATGCAATTTCAGACGTTCATCTGAACACACCTCCAGTCTGTGACAAGAATGGAGGCAAAATCAGGATGTATTTTTAAGGTATTTTCTGTGGACATAGGAACTGTGTGTGCCATTATTCGGTGCTGGTAACCAGTGAAATTCTGTTTTGCCTTTAAATAAAAGGAAGATCAGGTGGAGAGAGGCTACTAGGAAAAGAGGCTACTAGGAAACAAGATTATGGTTGGTGTAATAGCAGAGCTAGGAAGCTGAAGTTGCAGATCTTGGCCAATCCCTTTTCCTTCGGCATCCGTTCTAAGTCCGTCTCTATCGGAAGCAACGTGACAATTCTGAACTAGAAGCAAAAATCTCGTGGTGTGGTTTTGGTTTGCTGCTTTTTTGGGGGGGGGTTTGGGGGGATGGGGGTTGTCTCAATAGAGCACAGATATCTTAACAGGCTTTTTCAGAAAAGCTTTGCATTAACGTTTACAGGTTTATGCAGAACCAAGATTATAGACATAGAATAGATATTAACAAAGTAACAACTCTGTTTGCATCGTTTGTCTTTCATGCCACTGTAAAGAGTGCATTGTACCATTGTACAGTCAAAGGAAGAACCAGTAACTTCCAAATAGCTCCCTGCTGCGTTTTTACTGGTTTATACTTCAGACTTTTTGCATTCAATCAAAGTAACAATTTGTTGAATCTGTTATCCTGTCCTCCATAGTAGCCACAGGCAGATAATTCATGCAACTTTCTTCCTTGATAAGGAACTGTTTGCTACCATACTGATGCATAAAGTTCCTTCCTCACCTGTGATAGGTAGAAGTCAGATTACAACCTGAAAACTTAGATCCCAGATAATAGCCATTCTTCGAATATTTCTAATACAAGCTACATTATTGTTGTCATGCAATAAACATCACTGTTAACTGGCAATACTCATCTAGAAACATGGACTATATATGGCTTGTCAAAACAACGGATCAAGTCTGTCTACTCTCTTCTCTTATTATTCCTGAGACACAAGAGAGGAGGGAGCTGCCAGCCACCCGAATAGCTCTATGCCCAGACTTCTTTTCCATCAGCCCAGCACATGGTAGTCACAGAAAAATGAGAAAATGTTAGTGAAAGGCTCCTCTGAAAGCAAACTGCAGGGACTGGGAGAGATCAATGATTCTGGAGGTGGCAGTGAAAAACAGCCAAAGCTTTCCTCGACAGATATGGACAAACATATGCTGCATGGACAATCAGCAATATTTCCATCTCTTCAGGGAAGCATCACTTCTTGCAAGTATACCCAATCTCATTGATTTGGGTATGTTCAGTAAGCCCAGTTCCACTAGGACTAATCAAATTTAAGTGCAAATCCTCTGGTCAGTCCATTAGGCCCTGGGCACGTGACTATGGAAAGCACCATGACACATGACCCAAGTGCTTTCATAAGAAGCTGTGCAGCCAGCTGTATCAGAACAACTGTGCATCACCAACATAAATAAATAATGGCAAAAAAAAATATTGTCCACATATTAAAGTACCAATCTAAAATTCAGTTTTGCTCTACATGAGATTCTGTCTGTGATCCAAGGCAAATCATCTAGTGTTGCCTCAGTGCCAATTCTGTTCACCAGATTATAGTGGCATGATAATACTTTTCTGCATTAGAAGCCTTTTGTAAGGATCAATACATTAAGGATACTTAACTATTCAGATCAAATGTTATTGGATGATTAATCAAGTTAGCAAGAAATGTCAGACCCTTTTATTAATCCCATGAACTTCATTGCCTCTGATCTTGAGGGAGCAAATGCCACATTTGTGTAAAAAGGATTTTCTGCTATCAGCTTAAAACTGAAAGGCTGTGATTTTATTGTGAACCCTTTGTTCTTGAGTTCTGAAACAGTTAAATCAGTGCACCTCCTTGACCTTCTCTAAACCATTAATAATTTATACACCTCTTTCATTTCATCTCTTATTAATCTGTGTTGTTACGTAAATACCCTAATCTTTTTAATCTCTGCATGTGTGGAACTCTGTCCATGCCTCTGATCCTTCTCATTACTATTCTCTATCTCTTATTTCATTTATGGCCTAAGTGAAATAAAGTGACCAAACTGAATGAATAGTCCAAATGGAAGGCTACTATTCTTTCATGTAAGATGTCTACAATACATTTGATTTATTTCAGGTTATTTTCTTTTTTTTTCCCTTGTGTATGTAGGTGTTTTCAATAGGAAGGCCACAGTAACAGCATAGTCTTTTCTCTGAATACAGCTGCTGATCATTTAGGATTTCTCAGGCTGAACAAGCAGGTCTAATAATTTTTTTTCCACTGTCCACTAATCTTTTCTTACTTTATCAGCTGCTGTTGGAGTACAGGCTTCCAAACTGTAGCTGTCTGCATCCTGCATCCTGGTGTTCTCTCCACTTTGCTCTTACTTAATTTATTCTGTCTCTCCTGTGTCAACACAGCTTTTTCCTAAGCTTTGCTCAAAACTCCTGGGTTTTCTTTAATTTTATTTGTTACTCAAATATTTAGTATCCCACCATATCCTGTATTGCTGCCTTATGCCATTGTTTTGCATGAATCCAAACCTGACTATCTGGGCACAATGAGAAGACCTTCACTCACCCATTTTACTGTTCTGTGTTTAGCTTGCATTCCCTTATCTGCTCCTGTGGACTCTCTTGCTTATCTGTTGGGATCTTTTCCTGTCTGCCTTCCATTCTGTTTTGCATTAAATCAACAGTCTCCTGCCTGTCTGTACAGCACACCAACTGTGCTGTACCATCATTTTGTGTTACCCATGAGAAGGTGCCCTTGTGCTCCAAGTCATGTTGATGCCAATTTAGTTAAATCCAGCTGCAGCACAGTGCGGACTATTGTCTGAGTACAGTAATCTCAGGCCAAACAGATACTTTGCAAAACACCCCTGGGGCTCCCTAGTCAGAGCTCTTGCCTGCATGTCCTTCATCAGGCACTTCCCAGAAATGTGTGGCTTGTCTTATGGGTGACTGCTACCAGAAGTAAAACCTATTCTCACCTTCTGCCAGAACTGAGATGGGTAAAGACTGTACTGCATATTGTCTTTGAATTCATCATCCAGTCACATACATGCCCTCAATTAGATATTTATGTTTGCCAAGCAGGCAGGCTCTCTGACCAGACTTTGTGATGTCTCTTATTTCACATATGAACTGCTGTCCATTTCATGCCAATTTCAAAGATTATGACTCAATTCTCCATAAAAAAAATGTCCCAGCCACACAGCTCACCCATCACCTCATGTAACAAATAGCTTCATGCATTACATGGTCCTCACAACCTGGTCAATGCCAGAGCATAAACTCACTCATTAATCCCCACTTAGAGTATAGAGTTATGTTGAGAGAGAGAGCACATACACATCTCAAGAAAAGAAGCAAATATTACAAATATTACAAATATACAGTCCATTGCTGAAGCCCATCTCACAGAGATGTGTGCATTGTGTTCAGAAAAACCAGTTCAGTGTCAGCTACTAACAGTGACTCTTGCTCCATGCTATATAGTTCTGCAGTCTTCACAACACTCAGCTCGGAGTGCAGCTTTTCTGATGGGACGCTCACAGGGCTGGTACATAGAGGTGAGCTGGTAGAAACATTTGTTTGCAAAAAGCTTGGTCCATGACTCTTTCTTAAAGCCATTTTTTTGTGTCTCTTGATGCTTTCTAACAACTTCTGCAAGCTAATACTTTTAGCAACCACAAAATCCTTGCCTTTCAGCAGAACAAGTACCTTAGGCAAATAGTTTGGCTATCATACTTTTATTCTTCAAATGTTTGTTCTTGGTCCCATGATTCTTTTTATGCTGGACCACTATGTATCAAAACCTTTATCAAAGGCTATTTGTAAGAGCATGCAGCATCGAGGAAGACAGTTATTCACCCTCATTGTCTCCCCTCATATACATCAATCTTACATATTCCTAATAGCATCTCAAGGCCTGACCATTATTTCCTAGAAATCTACGGAGCTCAGTTCCTCTCACCTTCTCCTTGACCATGTTTTCATTAATATACTTTCCACAGTACTTGCTTGTAATTTGTTGCACTTTCATATTACAGACCCATGTTGCTTGTTCCCTGATGCCTCATTTATATTCAAGAATGTCATCAGTGCTGCTCTTAGGACTTTTTCTTGTGCGTGTTTCAAGTGATATTAGAATTCCTTTAAAGACAGACAGATACTTAAAGCTATTTGTGGCCAGCCCAGTGCTAACAGTAAAGGTAATTGCCTTGCCTTATTTTACCAAAACATGGACTTGACTTCACCTAAAATGGTATTTTTATCCTAAAGCAGACCCTATATCCACAGTCTCTGGATAAGACTAATGACTTAGTTTTAGTGTGACTTCAGTACAGGTTCTGATATTACCTGAATATTACCTCTCTCATATCTTGTGGAGCTACATTACCACTGTAGTCTGCTGTAAGTAATTACTGTACACAGTGTGGTAGTTGGTATGTTTGCCACTTCCTTTCTATGGGGAGTTTAAAAACATTTCATTGTCTCATATAGTAAACATGGGGATATACTTCTAGAACAACCCTGCACTGTAGGTATCCTTTTCCTTGAAATATATTTGCATGCTGCTAGACAGTTTTCATTTCTCTTTTCCATCAAAGAATTCATTGCTGTTCAACAGTGGGAGGTACAGTCCCATTTGGACTACTGGAAATTCTAACAAATGACTTATGATTGGAGGAGGATGGGTTTTTACAGACAATATGTACTCACTTCACTGACTTCAGGAAGGTTTTACTACATTTGATCAATCTTCCTAAATTTAACTGCTTATCAGTCTCAGCTATCAGCTGGTATTACAATGCAGCTGGAATTGGTTCCCAGTCTAATAACATATCTTCAAATATTATTTGACATGAATACATATATACATATCTATATTAGTTTGGGGGTAGCTTACACGTGGCAGACATCTCTTCAGTAGGCTTCTTTCATTACCCATATGGCTGCTTACCGCTATGATGTTAGTGTCAGGTTAGGGATAAGAAGTATTTCTAGTCCTTATACCTGTCTGCAGACTGGGCACTTGTTTTTTCTGCTTTTCATGCTGCTTTCTGATGTCTGCCCTAAATCACAGTATCAGCCTCAATGTCTCCTAATTCCTCATTTTCTTTATTGTGATTGGTTTGGGCTTTTTTCCTAGTAGCCACTTTGATACCTTCCCAGGAGAATGCAAGGGTCATGCTTAGTGGAAGTGTTGCTGTTCCTGTTGCACGGGATACGTTTCTTGACAGTCTTTCCTCTAAGAAAGTAGTCTGCCACATACAAACCTGTCATTAACAAGGAAACTTTAATGTTTCCAGAGTTTCTGGGGCTACAAGAGTTCTCAGTTCTTGTTACAATTATTTCCTCTTCCGCTTGGCTTTAAGCAGAAAATAACAAGAGACACAACAGCCTCTTGTCCATGATCTCCTTCTGTGGGGTCACATTACTCAATAAGCACTTTTATCAGTCTTTCCAGTGTTTCAGACACAACAGCATCTTATTTGCTTCTCTTCCATCTTTTCCCAGAAGGATAGCAAAGAAAATCTTTAGTGTCATTTTCTCATCTTTATTTCTTTGTGCATATGCTCAATTACTTTTTCAACTGGCTCCTTGTTTGTGTAGGTTATTTTGTCTGGAAATATACCATCAAATTTTTAGAAGTCTCTCCAGGCCACCTGTTTATTCCTACTTTTGTTTTCCATTTAATACTATTTGAAGGGGAAGGTGCATGTCTCTGCAATTGTTGCTGCTGACATGTTTCTGTAATACGTACTGGACAATAGTACCAGAAGACTCTGTGTTTATAACATTAACCTGGCTTTTTAACAAGCTATTTACACAGATGCCAAGACTGCAATTCACAGCAAAGCCACATGCACGCGGATTAGCTTATGTGTGGTCTTTCAGATCTCCCTGCAACATGTGTTCTTCCCCCTGGTTTCACACAGATTACTGCACTTGGTTATCTTTATTTGTTTTCACAGCCTAAGGAATCGTACGTGATTTAACAGCAGCTAGAGAAGTCAGATGCTGAGCACTTATCAGTAGTGGTGGCAGCCGTTAGTCCAATAAATCTGTCTTTTCCAGCTTGGCTGGAAAATACCTTATATTTAGGTACTCACTTAAGCAAGACTGAAACTACGTTAAACAGAGTTCCTTTCATACAAGGCAATTTTAAGTTAGCTCTCACAATTTTATCTACTTCCTAGGAAACTAAATTTTCAAAGCTTTGTGCTCATGTTGCACGTCTAATACAAACATACACAGATAAAATCAGCGATTTTGAAAACTGATGAGCTTTACCTGAATCCATCACTGTCCTTGTAGGTCTTATCTCACTTGAACTGTGTCAACCATAGGTGACATCCAAAAAAGACTGTGCGTAATAAACCAGTATATTATGCTGATAGAAGAACCTTTAGCATATGAAATTTACTCTTTGATCATAGACTACAATGGTATTGCCAAGAAAAGGATAAAAGGCACATTTAAAATTACTTTAGGTTAAATATTTATACATTACCACTTCTAAACTGAAATGCATATAGAAATGTTCTAAAACATATGACCTACTAAAAATAAACTCTAAGCTCTTCCTCTAGTTTTTGACTCAAGCAGCTAAACATAGCAAAATATATCACAATATTTTGATAGAACATTAAAGCATGAGCATTAAAATGTGTTCTCTGCTGTGCAGGGCTCTTTAGTTATTAATCTAGAAACATCCCATAATAATTCAGGCCAATCTAAAATAATATGGCATTTTAGACCTTGTGCTTAAAGCATTGTGTTCCTCACTGTAAGTCAGCAATTAAAGATTCATTTCACATTTAAATATTAAAAAAACAGCTATAAATGCATGATACAGCACCAATTACAAAACAAAGACTATTTTGTCTTTAAGAAAATCCAGCTATTTTTCATTCATCCAAATATGTTCAATCTCACTTAAAAGTGAGTACCTACATAAGGGCATATTCCATTTTTCCAGGGGAAGAGACATAGTATGTTTCCTTACTTCACACTGCAGAAGAAGTGGCCACATCTGCTTACCTCAGAAAGCATATGGATGTTCAAACACTGTATCAAGGTATATATTTCAAGGAGAAAATTTAACTGCCTGGGTGTCACAATTTAATTCAATACAGCTGAAGCAGGAAGATGAGAATTTTTTAAAATTTTCTGAGTTAATTGATTGATGAATAACAGCTTCCAAGAGCAGACCCTTATTCATCTTGTTTCATGTACCCTGATCTGAAATTCACTCGGATTACCTCAGGTTATAAAAAAATGAAAACTAAGGACACATTGAAGTGTGCACTGCACACTGCATACTTGCATTTTCTATTTTCTAGCATTTTTCTGGGATTTTAATTTACTGGAGATACATGACCAGACTACCTATTTCTATAAAGCTGCTTTTACAGCTTGAGTGAAGAAATATTAGGAGTAAGTATTTCCCTGCAGTGTTTCTGTGAAGGGCAGTAATGACCTGGTACCATTTCTCTCTCTCAGGAGAGAGAAACTTTTTACAACTCTCTGACATAAACAAATGTGAAACTTTCTCCGTTCCAATGGTAAAATTTTTATAAATATAGTTATTGATGCAAATATTTCCATTTTTTCTGCCAGATTAGCTTTCCTGCCCAACAGCTTTTACAATTGAAGAGGTGTTTGCTAAAATGATAGCTATATAGGTACAAACATCTTAGCAATAAAAGAGCACCAGCATGAAGTCTGAAACATGAAATCTATACATATCATAACTTATTGTGGATCTATCCAATTTTATCACTGCTGAATGGTTTTAAAATGTTGAATTCCTTTCATTTGTGCAACTCCAGCAAGCATATAAATGTCAACTCTTTCAATTATAGATACCTAATAGCAGGCAGCCAAATTGTCTAAATAGTAAAAGGGAAATTTAAGAGATGTGGGCTTTGAGATAACAAGAGTCAATTAGAAACATAATAAAAAGCATAAAGCTTTGGAACACAGTTCAAAATATATCTTCTTAAAGAATGATTTACCATGCACCATATTCAGCAGCTGCGTAGCTTGCAGTACACCTCGTTTGAACTGGGCAGAGCCCTGTACAGAACAGATGTATTTTTCACAGGGACACACATGTTCTACACTGAGTAGGCTTGACACACACTGACTGCACTTAGCCCTTCACTGGGCAATGAATGAAGACAAAGATAAACAGCTTGAATGAACAAACATTCAATCTGTGAATAACTAGAGGAAAAATTAAAATTCACAGAGAACTCAGGATTGTTTGTTTAGCATAATCCTAAGATGTGTTCTGTTCACACAGATTTTTATTAAAAAAGGAACACTTGTTCTTCAAAAATAAATAGATATTTTGAACAGAACTCCATCATCTCTGATACTGATCACGGTGGTTTTCTTTTGTCATGAGGGTGAAGGAGTATGAGTAGTTTTAAGCAGGCCTTATCAGGTAATTATTATCAACATCCATATATATTCAATTGGACAGACCATTTTTTTTTTCTTACTGCTTTTGGTGTCCATCAGCTCTATGGATAGACCTTTTTTGTCTTCTGGAATGTCCATAACACTATTGGGAAATTGATTTCTAAATTATAAACTAGGCAGGAACTTTTCTAATAAATAGTGGGTTTTAAAACCTCCAGTTTTTGGAAATCAGTTTCTAACATTAATGTGAACTGTCATGGCAAGGGGTTCGTTGGGCACAGCTAGAGCAAAGAGTATGAGCAAGGTACAGAACAATAACACTATAGAAGAGGGCATTATTGAAGAGGAGATTAAATGGAATGCAAAAAAACTTAGGATGTGGGGAAGCAGAAGGTTTAAGAAACTACGATTACTTATAGCTTGGTGCTGAGAATAAGTTGTCAGCTAACTGATACCATCTAAACAACTGTGTAGAAATAGCCTAAAGCTCAGACTCATGCTGAATTTGTCACTTCTTCACAGTACTTCCCTGCAAAAGCCTACTCAAGGGTCAGCTCTACAGCAACACAACTAGTGCATCTAGCAGAGAAATCCCGTGTACTTTTGAGAGTGTGTAAGCTTTCTACAGGGATGTGCTGCAGGATACTGTGACTGACTTGCCATCAAGATGCATCACATCATGGAGGTCAGCAAAATGAGCTTGTCCTTCTGAGGCCCACTGAGTCCTACCGCAGGGGCTTTGTGTGAGCTCAAGCTCCAGCTCAAGGAAAACTGCTTGTAACAGAGACATACAATTTCAAGCCTTCAAGGTTTCAAAGCATTCTGGGGCCATGCAGCTCACATGAAACATGTAGGTACAGTCAGAGGCTATTAACAGCTGTAATATCTTTGTACCTACCTTTTAAGTTACACAAATTATATAATAAGAAGGTCACACGGTCAAATATCGTTCTACTTGCTCCAATAACTGTTACCCAAACATTTATCCTTTCTTAGCTTGTTGCTTTTCTTCATGGCCTGAAGTTGTGTCAGGAAAGGTTTAGGTTGGATATTAGGAAAAGGTTCTTCACTCAGAGGGTGGTTGGGCACTGGAACAGGGTCCCCAGGAAAGGGGTCACAGCACCAGCTTGACAGAAGCTCAAGAATTTGGACAACACCCTCAGGCACATGGAGTGATTCTTGGGGATGGTGCTGTGTTGGGCAAGGAGTAGGACTTGATGATCCTTATGGGTTCCTTCCAACTCAACTTACTCTGTGATTAAGGACGAATTTCACAAAGAATTCCAAGGCCTTATTATGAGGATGCTATTAAATACTCAACACCTCGCATTCAAAACTGTTTGGAAAAGAGGCTGTTTTGTGATACAGGTCCGTGAATGTCCAAGGTTTTGGGGTATTTCAGTTTGCTGTAATTAAAAGCAAACAAAAACAAACAACAAAAAAAAGGCAACACAAAATCAGTAGGTTACATCATCTACAAAAGATTTCTTTCACATATTAAAGTGGTGAGATTATTTAAAATTAGCTAGTCTGTAGCTCTGGCCCCCATTCCTTTCTTCTGTTTTCTTCTTTGGAGTTGGGAAGGTAGTCAGAAATGAGCTCTTGCCCATTTTAATCACATCTTCACTTCAGAATCAACCAACACAATCAGCACTATTGGCAAAGAAAAGAATATAACAGTTCAAGAGAAAGAAGGCTTACTTGCAAACCCTCATCAATCTCATTTCTGTTTCATTATTTTTCTGGAAAAAATACTTTTATGTCACCACTATATCTTTGCAACAATTACCATCTTCAGCTGTCTTCATTTATTTTTGTAAACTAATGCTTTTTTATTACTAAATAAAAGTGGCATTGAATAAAAACTGCTGGCAAAGCTGGCCAAAAAATGAAAAAGCCTTTGAAGCATAAGTAATCTGGTGATCATTACCCTTAGACACTGTCTTAAAGGCTTTCTCCTTTATTCATCTTAACATCGTAGACAAGAGGTAACTGCTTCCAAAGAGCAGTGGAATGAAGGTGCCACAATATTAGCAGTATCACAGCAAGTAGCAGACAGGCTCTGGTGTGACAGAATAATAATAGAAAATACATCCCTTTCAGTGAGGAAATATACTAATTTGTAGTCAACTTCAGTCGTGGAGAGATACTGAAAACAATTGCTTAAACTGGCTTCCTAAGAAAGATAGTAGGTTATTAGCTTACTGCCTCTTTCTCAAGAGGCACAAACAAGTCCATTACACAGAAGAACGACAAATGCTATTTTTGAAGAACGGTAGTTAATTATCTCTTCTTAAACTAATACCACTTGACCCTTCATCTCACCTGCATCTCACAGCACCTTGTGAAAGTTGCATTTTATAGTCCCTTTCAGCAAGGGAATTCAAAACCAAAGCTTTTGTCAAAGTGAGGATGCCCCTGAGGAACCACCAAAGGAGGAAAAAGCATGCCCAAAGTGTTTCTCTTCCTGACAAGATTTATTTCCTTGTCCTCATCTTTCCAAGCTCACACCTGGAGTAGGTTCCATACCAGAGTTATAGAGAGAAGGATAAAGGCAAGCAGATTGACTGCAAGGAAGCAGTGAGGGGAAAATAAGGATCTGTAAAACCTTGGAGGAAGTATAGTTTGATAGAACAGCATGTGGAAAGCTTGCACAGTTGAGAGGGCCTAGACCCAGAGGTAAAGATAGTTCATTAACATTTAGCTCACCTGTCAGCCACCTGTGTAACAAGTCCACAGATATGACAACCCTGCATTGCACTACAAAGTTAGTTGTAGTGGGGAATGTGCACCTGTTGCACCATGAGTAACATCCCATCACAACCTAGAGGACAAAATAAAGAAGCACCTAACTGAAGCTACTAGGAAATTCAGTAGGCAACAGGTAACTCCCAACCCTGCAGATTGGGGTTTTCTTTTCCCACAACTGCTAAATGAGAAAAGGCTGTATTAGGCTCCCAGCTAGTGGAAGACAGTTTTGATCCACCTGTTTATATACAGAAGTGTATTTCTTTCCCTTATGTCATTACTCTTCTACAGAGGTCAAGGAACTCAAGAACAACTCTCTGCTGTGCAATTGAGTAGAGCAGAATACAGAGTTCCTCTTCCAAAAATCCTTTAAGCAATGCCTTTGCTAGTAGAGTCTATAATCTACCATATGGAGCTCATAGTAGACACTGCCTTGGCTCAATTCCAGCAATTATCTGAAAAACATTTTTTCAGCCACTAAATCAACTTTGAAAAAAGCCAAATAATTCTCAGTAGTAAGCCTCTGCACTCCTCAGTGTTTAGGCCTCATGGAAACAGTGATTGCATCTGTCACCCCAAAAAACCAACTTGCTCTTAAACAGCTCTTCACCATCCCTAGAGTCAGACTTCACACTTAAAATTCATCCCTCTGGATTTAGGCAAGATTTTAAATATGGAACACTGCCCCAGTTGTTGCTTATTTGGTTCAGAATTCCTGTGAACTATAAATTACAGGGTTTGAGACAGAACTGTTCATGAATGTTTATCTGTATCATCTGATTCCAAGTTTGACTACAGACTTTCTTACTGCTGCTATGATATGTTTCATGGGAACCCTTCTAATACAATTTAATTTCTTAGATACCACTTCCTTCACACCAGGGGAAAAAAAAGTGAAGAATCTGAAAAAACTGGTAGGTACCCTAGCAGTGCAATTTTCAGATAATCCCTCTGTTTAAATGAACAACAGTGACAAAAACATCTATTTCTGATATCTTTAATTTGAGCCACCCTCGAGCCTTTCAAAATAAATTGCACACTAGAAAAAAAACAAAATACAGGAGATCAGTACATTTTACCTATGGTAGATCTCTATTCTATGCAGTACTCCTGCCTGTCTAGTAATGTGGGAAAGGCTGCAATTTGCTGTTGTTCCAATCCCAAGGAATTCAAGTCCCTGCTAAGAACTGCAAGTCTCTGTTAAGATTCCCTGTAACATATATGCCCCTTAGAGAAATGGTGTGCAAGAGGCTTGAAGGGTTTAGTTACTACTTAGCCATGTAGAACATAGCGCATAACTTTGAAAACAGTTGTCTTTTCACAAGACATTAATTCTATCACCTTGTATTAATTCTATCACCACATATTTACCTCTACCTGGCCAGGCTCCCCTACGTCTTATGCCTGTGCAAGTATTTGCACTTACTCTGCTGTGAAATAAAGAGCACATAAGGTGGCCATCCAACACGGACAGGATATATGACATCTTCTTTCTAGTAGCACAAGGTCCCCTGCATCAAAGAGGACCTTGGGCTATTAGAAAGAAGATGTTATATGTCTTTAATATTGGAAAACTATTCTTTAATACTGGTAAGCTACCACATGGACAATTTGATTAATATGTATAGCCAAAAACCTACTTAGAGACAAAGATTTTTGCCCTAGCAAATTGCAGATTTAATCTGGAAGAAGTATAAATCTCATTGCTAAAAATAATCTCTCCAGAACCAACATAAACATTCAAGTAAACTCCTGTTTAATTTTAGTATTGTTTGATCGCCATTGTCACCAAGAGCCATAGTCATGGGCCATGAAGTCACATCACCTTAACTATTGAAAAGCTTGTATTTACTACGTAATTGAGTTTACTTGTACATTTTCAAAGGTAATTTTTAAAGGCTTCAGGGCAGAAAACTGAACATTTGATGCCATCAAAAATGGGATAAATGTCTGGTGTCTGCCCATAATACAGTAAAATTCAGTGGCATACTTCCACAGTTAACAGTACTATGAAAAAAACAAACCATGTTTGCCATGGAACTATGTGTTATCTCCCATATCATCATTTCTTTTCTTATTTGCACACTTCTATTGCCTTGTACAAATACACCATCTCTACATCTTCATTTTTCTAAGGCGAATACACTGGGGGTTTTTGCCTCCCCACCAAACCTGAACTGTCCTTAATTTGGTAGAGTTAAGGCGCATGTGTGAAAAAAATGAAAAAGGAAAAGCCTCTACATTATTCAACAGTGTTTGACATGACTACAGAACTGGGAAAAAAACATATCTTAAATTGCATGTGCTATCATACTGTGACATTATATTACCAGGTGGTGATAAAACATGACTCTATGGGAAATGATGATACACGTTTGTCACAGAAAATGTTAGGTGCTTTGGAACAGTATCATTTGCTGTTTTGAGAAAGAGAAATTCTAAGTTATCAGGAAACTTACAGGATGGCTGCATCCAACACTGAAGAAAATTACTTGAAAATAGTTTCAACTTCACTGCCCAGAGCATACATTAAATGCATTATCTGTATTGAGCTCTGCTGCACTTCTAAATTTTGTGAAATGTGGTTTTCACTGAGGCTAATGAAACTGGTAATCCCTATGGAGAGTGAAATTTCAGCATTTTCCTTATTCAGTGGATTCTCATTTTCCAACCAGACCACCTCAGGCTATGATTTATCAGAGCTCAGATACTAAGGTTTGAGGGCCTTTTTAAATATGTGGATAGGAAACCTTTTCAGAAAACTTGGTTCTGAAGGAAGAAACAGTGATATTATTGCACTATTATAAACTCAGAATTTGTTGGTACCCAGCCAC
Source organism: Edolisoma coerulescens (assembly GCA_013397115.1). NCBI lineage: Eukaryota > Metazoa > Chordata > Aves > Passeriformes > Campephagidae > Edolisoma > Edolisoma coerulescens. The sequence goes on from VWZW01002445.1 coordinate 1,026,412, forward strand.
TGAAACTGCTTTCTTTTGACCAAAATCTAGAATACAAGTGTAATTAGCAGAAGACTTCCAAAAGATTATTGGGGTGTTGGTTTTCAGTTGGTTTTTTGTGAGTCTTTTCCCCCACAAGAGGAAATGTCTGTACTCCTATTTCAGCGATCCCTAAAATTGGGGTGATACAGACCATCCATAGGCAATTGGTACAAGGTCAGCAGGAGCAAACCTAGTCTACCAAAAATTTTCAGAGAAGTCTAACCTAGCCATGTCAGTGGGGTTGTTTTGTCCTGTAGCCAGGGTCGTTTCCATCCAAGACTAGGAACTCTAATGTGGGATTTACTGTATCATCATGTTAGTGTTTGTACACAGATTCAAAGATCAAAAAGCCCCATTTGATGCTTAGTAAAAAGTTAGGATTTACCTCTAGATTAAGACATCTAAAAACCAGGTTCTGCATATGAGCTAGATGTTCTCACTACCACTGTAGCTAGTGGAGAACTGATCAATTTAGTTGGTAGAATCCAAAAGCAATTCAGCTCAAAAGTCTTTTCTGAATTTGGCAGCTCATAAAGCCAGGAGAGTTAAGAGCACTGTTTCTGTGGCCAATTTTATACAAATGAATGATGCATCTGTTCACCCACTTCATTACTTTCAGCTACTCAACCCAAATGACCAGGGATGCATGCTGTTGTGGTGTGACCTCCGTCAGCAACTTAGCCACTTGTTCGTTCCCCCCGGTGGGATGGGAGAGAAAATCAGAAGAGCGAAAGTGAGAAAATTTATGAGCTGAGATAAAGACAGATCAATAAGGTAACGCAAAAGACACACATGCAAGGAAAGCAAAACAAGCAATTAATTCACTGCTTCCCATGGACAGGCAGGTGTCCCAGCATCCCCAGGGGAGAAGAGCTCCATCACATCTAATGGTAACTTGGGAAGGCAAATACCATCACTCCAAATGTCTCCCCCTTCCTTCTTGCCTCAGCTTTATATGCTGAGCCTGACTCCACAGGGTATGAAAAATGCCTTTGGTCAGTGGGGGGCAGCTGTCCCAGCTGTGTTTCTCCAACTCCTTGTGCACCCCCAGCCTTCCCACTGGCGAGGCAGCACAAAAGGCAGAAAAGGCCTTGACTCTGTACAAGCCCTTCTCAGCAAGAACAAAAACATCTCTATATTATCAATTCTGTTTTCATCGGGAATCCAAAGCAGAGCCCCACAAGAACCACTGTGAAGACAATTAACTCTACCCCAGCCCAAACCAGCCCATGTGCACAGCAGGATCATACAGTTTTGCCACGAGGCAGAAATTCACATCTCCACACACCATAAGCACTACTTTACTTCAACAGTGTCATCACTATCCATATTTTTACTCATCTCTGTGTCTTTACTTCAAAGCTCCACTGTAAAGCAAACAAAGGAGAAGCATAGCAGTCCAGATTTGGTTTAAAAACATAGCCCAAATGGTCTAATTTCCTATCAGCATTAAGTCCTTTTGGAGAAATATATAATGCCATAATCTACACAAAGCACCTAAAATTACCTAAATGCCTGAGCTGCCTGCTGAAAATATACTGATCCTATACATCCTCTATGCAGCCCTTGCTGACTGACACCTATGAAATCCAGTATGGAATTTAAACCACCCCCTACACAGACTTCTCCAGCTCTGTCCAACAATTGCACCTCGGCATTACAGCAAGGTTCAAGCATCCTCTCAAGCATGACATTCAACTGAAAATGGTTCAGCCCTCAGGGAAAGTCTGGATGAAGATGCTAAAGATATCCCCTGCAGATCAGCTTAAAAGCTTTTTAGCTTGGCTAATAGATGGAAGTCTCATTGTATTAGTATAAGCTAATTGATTTTGGAGAACAAAACCCTCTTGCCTTAGGTTTAGCCTGCCTTACAACTGCCCTATAGTTTGCTGGTAAAGCTGAATAGTCAGAGAAGAGTCTTACCAGATGCAGCAGAGACTGGAAATTGGATGTTTTCCAACACAGCAATTGGTATAGACACTATCTGGATTATGCAGTTCATTATTAAGTAGTGTCAAGGATTAGCCAGAACTAAAAACACTTGTGGGATTAGGGATTTATTTATATGAGGACAATCAGGAAAGTGAATTAACTAAAAATGTTACTTTAAAGAGAAGCTGTAAAACTACATTAAATCCTAATGTGGATTTTCTCCTTTAGAAACTACATTTGAATGATCTAACTTCACTGATGAAGTAAATTAAATTAAATTAGGACCACTTGAATTCTGGATAAGAAGGTCCTTAGGGGTTTTAATGACGTTTAACTGATCTATTTCTAAGTCACATCTTTAGTTGACTCACATTAATTTTCACGAATTGCTCCATGTAGATAAGTCTCAAGTTCTGAAATGAGGAAAGCCCATAAAAAGAAAAGTGACTGCTAAATTAATGGCAACAAGACATTCCTAAAAACAGTTGCAACACAGCTTGTACATCTGCAAAGGCAATAGCAATCACAACGACTCTGGATCTGCATACTGAAGGACAAGATTTAGTAACAGGCTCTCAAATAAGTCTTCTTGCGACAATGCCCAACTGAGGCTTCTTCCGTACTTCTCAGATTGAAAACTGCTTGCTCTGCAATTGTTGTTTATCCAGTCCTAAAACAAGATTTTAGATTTTAGGAAACTCTAAACATTTTGGAAGGCATTTAGGCCAAAGTTGAGGTTTATAATTAAAGAGCTGTAAACTACTGATGTGTCAAGGGAGTACCTTTTTTTTTACTTCCAAGTTCAACTGCTGGAGGCAAAACTAACAAAAAAAATCCCTCATAACTCTGTTCTTTTTTTCTATTTTTGTAATCTATGCAATCCATGGTCGACAACTTGTAATCAATCTATTTCTCGTATTGTATCAGAAAGCCAATGGGACAAATAGCATTACTGACCTTTCTCCTTTTTGTTCAGTATCCTATTTCCAGAGCGGAAGGAACTATGTAGTTCTATAATATTACTGATATTTGAGTCAAACTGTGCAACAACTCCTTTGTTGTAAATTCAGCTAATTTATCATTGTCATCCTTCTATTGTGCTTCTAGACTTCCTTCCGTGATTTTTCTGTCTATAGAACAATTGCTATTACAGATATTCATATTCAAGGTGTACATAAAACTTCATTCCCTCACACAATGTTTCCTCAAGAGGGGTAATATAAGAATATGCATTTAAATTTTAATACCAGGCATCATAAATAGTTTTTCCTTCCAAAGAGATAGTTTTTCGAGTCCCTCTCATGACACGTGCAGTAATGACCGTCTTAACACTGTAGGTGGGTTGCAGTTATTGCTGTTTAGAGAGTATATCTATACTCAGAGGGAGAAAAAAAAGGCTGGAAGCAGGCTAAAATATGCTGAACCATTGGTTCAATTTCTTTTGTCTTCACCACTGTCAGTAAGTAAACGTAAAAGCACCCATATTTTGCCTCAAAAAAACCAACTCAAAGATTTTCCTTGAGCAGAGAACAATCTGTGAAGGCCTAACCTTTGTAGCTGATAGCAAACACATGTTTAGATTAAAATTCAGGTCTTAAAATATCCTGCTCTTGAACACATGCACTTACAAGGATGTTATGTCTAATTTTGGCCTTTTGGAAGGCTAACTATTTTCAGAACCCATTTTGTTGAAGTCTTAGGATACTTGCAGAAATAAAGTACTACATGTTGATTCAGTAGAAACCATATTTCCAAAATCAAGATTCATCTAGTGCTCTCTCCTCACTTAAAAGAAAAAAGATATTTTGCACCAAAAGCCAAAGACATTACATTATTTTCATCAATTATGGTCTGAAAAAACATTCAGGGTCATTAAAGGAGCAGAAAACCTAAAAAGCTATAGAAGAGCTCAGTTTGGCACCTTTAATTTTTCCATTATGGAATGAAGATTTCAGTATTTTCACTGATAATTGCTGATGTTTTGTCCATTACATCATAATTTTCAATAGAAAGGAAACATAACCTGCTTATTTCAGAGCACTGAACAAACCAACAAAAGTGGGAAAGGGGTTGCATTTACAAACAAGGTAAAGAATGCAATTTTTCTCTGAACTTTCTGGAAAACACAAGGGGATGAAATCAGAGAGGTTAAGGGGAGGAAAGTTTGCCAGTTTTAGAACCGAAGAGGAAGCCAATTTAACCTTGAGTCCGTGTTTGTGAAACCCTAGCATCCATGTAGACTTTTAAATGAAAAAAAACAACCCTGCTTCTCAGTTACTCTGGGGTGATAGTGACTGCAGAAATTCTGTGGTTCTGGTATAAAAGTATCCTGATTTTATTTTCCATCAGAAAAGATAAATTGTTTCATTCTCGGGTTTTGAACCCATAATGGCTTAAGCACACAAGTAATCCTTCTGATTTCTGCAACACCATATGTTTTTCAGGACTGTGATTGTTTGTTTGTTATGTGTTTGTACACACTTTTCCATGACAAATATAACAAGTAAAATTGCAAAAGCCTGCTTAGTTCAGCAAAAAAACCATCCTGTTTTCTGCTTACTTAATGAGCTGAATCCACTCATGAGTGATTGAACAAGTAACAGTGGCTTTAAAAAAGAAGTTGGACCTTGGGGCAGAAGTCAGGGGGAGTGGAAGAGGAAGCAGAGGATAACAGAACCTGAAATCCTCCTTGCAGCAGTATCAAACGATTGGATGTGCTCAGAGATCTCATCTCTTTGCAAGTTTAAAGACCCAAGTATGACATCTTCAAGCAAGCAAGCCTCTCTGCCCTATTCTCTTCCCTTGCTTCCCAGGGGTACAGTTCTGCTAAAAAGAGCTGTTTGGTCTTGTAAGATTTAAGAAACATTTCTTTTTAATTGATGTTCAAGCATTTCTAGTATCTCCAGTGCATTGAACACAATCTAATAGGGAAAGATCTGCCTACTTAATAATAACTTCTATGCTTTCTCACGCTAGTCAGAAGTATTGAATCTGCTGACAAGACATTTCTATACAGTTTATCAAAAATAAAGGTTTTCTTGCTGTAAAAATTAAAACAATTTCTTTTCAGTTTCCATCCCCTCAAAAAACAGCTTGTGCAGTTAAACTTGAGTCCTTTCCAAGTACCTTTTTTGACTACACATCACACTTGAAAATTTAAAAGAGAAAAGTTTTCCTTTATGAACATCAACATTAAAAGCTCTTAATAAAAAATTCTTTTACAACTTCAACCATAAAATTGTTACTGGAAGACTTTATTCTCAAGATGGAAAACATTTTGGGGGAGAGAAATAGAAATTTATTTGGATACTACTGTAAATAATTATCAACATGTACTGGCAGACTTTGCTGGAATGCACAAAATGCAGTAAAGGAAAAAATGTTGCCCTTTTCTATCTATATTTAAATTAGACCTTTGTTCAAAAGCCCATTTCAGATCAGGCTTTTTTTTTTTGCTTAAACCAACACTGGAAGAGGTGAACTATTAAAAAACAGAAATCCCCCCAAATGAAAAAGAGGATTATCCAATTTTATTTTCTGCCCAGTTTTGATAAAACCTCAGTGATAAAACCCCTCATATGGCATCCTACATAATACATTGATATATAAGCAGCATGTGCAAAAATCCTAAAAATACAAGAAACTTTTAATGCATATTAAATATAACATATCAAAGTCATCAGCCCTACACTGTAAAATAATACAAGTACAGGGACCACAAAGTCCCACAGGACAGTATTTCATGCTGTCTTCTGCCCTTTCCCTGGACTAGAAATAATCTCATGGCAGGTTCTTCTACAAAATTTACCATAAACAGATTAAATTGATGATATTTTCATTCTGAATGTTACATATCAGACCCCCAAATATACCAGCAGTTTTATTTAGGCAGCTAAATTTTACTATTGATTGGAGAAAGGAAAACAGATGTGTGTGTGTGTGTGTGTGTGTGTGTGTTTGTAGGAAATGTAAGTGTAGGAGGGAAGGAAAGCAGAATCAAATGTGAACTCCTGCATACAAAAGATGGTGGTAGCAAGTGTGGGGTGTAACATATGTTGGAACACTGTTCTTAACTTTAACATTCTTTTGGATGAGTAAGTTCATGGCAATTATACCACTAAGATTCTTCAGCCACTTGCAAGCTAGCATAGGAATGTAGGAGCAGAAGAATGGTAAGAAGGGACCACAATTAGAAGGAATGCATGGATAAATCAGCAGATAATATGCAGGAATATTGAGATGATTGACGGACAGAAAGTGAGAAGGAAAAGTAGTATGACTAGAGACTCTCTAGAGTCTCCAGAGACTGAGGTTTGCCTGCTGAGCTCTGCAACAGTGGGTGTGTGGCTGCAAGATGGCTGGAGCATATGCACTGGAGACTGAAGGAAAGAGAGCACAAAAGAGGAAACACCATCTTACTCAATTGCAGACACACAGCCAATTATCCTGCTTGGTTCCGCTTTTTTAGTTTATTCCCCTATTGAAGGTAACAGAAGAGGCCAGGAACGTTTGGAAATTAGAGTTATAGAAACAAGAATTCAGCGAGAGACAACTACGAATACTTTCCAAAGGCTAGTTGTTAAAGATCTTCTGCCTCAGATTATTTCTAAAAGGGAGATACAATATCTAGCTAGTCTACACAAGATACCAAGTTGTCGGCAGCAAAGCTTTTCAATACATGGGGTACTATAAGTGCTAAGTATTATTATCATTACTACTACTAAGAAAAAACCAGTAAAATGTGGTATTGAACAAAGGGCAACACACTGCAATATTGTTACATCCCGCTTTAAAATGAATATGTTTCTATCACTGGTAATAAAAATATGCTATAAAATGGAAACTTGTAAAAATAAATCTCAGACAAATAATCTAAGGAGGGTGGGGGTGATACAAGAAATTTGCATTGGTTTGCTTGACTGCTTTTATGCTAAATGACATGGGGATTGGGCTGAATACTCTAGACTGTAACATTCTCTGTTAAGGTTGATTTGTTCAAATCCATCACTCTTGTCAGAGTTTGGTCATTTATCCATCTACTGAGGAGAGAAATCAAATACTATAAACACTCAAGGCGATGATGTAACTCCCGTATTGTATTTTTTTCAGTCTGAAGCTACTGCAGACCACTTAGATGTTGCAAATCCCTTTATTCCCTCCGCAGGAGCCTGAACACACCGACCTTTCTTTACCCTATGCAACTCGCAGTGGAATAAAGAATATGCTGGTTTGACACTAGGTAGGGTAGCTTGGATATCCATATATCCAAATATCCACATATCCAAGCTGACTTAACTAACCTATTTAGTGACTGACCAAAGTCCATCCCGAGGCAGGATGAGCCTCAGTACAGACTGCTAAGGCCTAAATACATCAAACTGCCTAAATAAAGCTCCAAGCCCTTGTCTGGCTACACTATGCTGGGTATCCACAGGAACAGTTTTAAAGCCAGCTCAGGTGTATCCTGAAGAGCTATAGCTGCGTTGCTAGACTGGAGTGTAGATATATGATACGAGAGATGACTCCAGATATTCATCAGCTTTGAAAATTAAAAATTCCTCAGGATAAGAGCAGTAAAGAGACAAAGACAAATTTGTAAAGGAAATAAGATTTTACTTTCTGGAAATAGCATTTGGACATAAAGTCTGATTAATGAAAATTTAGTAATTTTTTAGCATCTAATCACACTTACTCAGGGTGGTTTGAGTTCTCACCAGTGCTGGTTATTCAGTAAATTCCCAATCAATTAAATACATTACGTTTCCTCAGTTTCATCTGAAGCTTTGGTGGGAAGATTTCTCACAAGAAACTGATCCCAGTCCAAAAGGTTCCTCGTAGGAATGCACAAATTCTGAAGATTTCTATTTTTAACTTCCTGGGCAGCAAGCTTGCTCATTTTCTTACTTTGGTCAGCAATTTACACAACCAAAGATAGCAAAAGCCTCCTTAGATGGGAGCACTACTTCCTTATGGGTTCATTTCTACCTCATTTTTTGTTTTATTTTGAGCAAAATGTCTCTACACGTATCCTACGTATAAAGCTAAAATCCATGGAAAAGAACGTATACCGAAGTCAAATACAACTATTTGTATCAAATACAATTTATTTAAAATTCATTAAGTACTTCAAACATTTTAGCATGCACGTAAGTCCCAACAATGTTTTTGGGAAGGGAGGGCAGCATATCTGCTTCTTAAGAAATTTATCATTTTTGAGGAAAAATATCAGAAACTTGATGTATGAAATTAAGGGATGAAGGCGATAGGAGTTTCAAGTCCTTTTTTTGGTCATGAACTGATCTACAGCAACGTAGTCAATCATTAAGATACAATTTATTACGGAACTTAAGCCTGCCAAATTGTAACCATGAATGATTCTATTACCAAGAACAAAAATATTGGAAGACCTTTATCTATTTGGATTCTAGCTATTCAGAAAATGAATAAAAACATTATTTAAAAACTTTAAATATTAAAGATATATATAAATTTTAAATTAGAGAATGCTATCTTTATATTAATTGTTTTAGCAAGCTATATTTTCAGGCTTTTTTTCTTAAACTGACCTGTTTTCTGTTCTGAAATCCCTATTAATCATCCCCTTGTTGTCGAGTCTTACACACTAAGTAATTGTTATCACATAAGTTGTCCCAAAGAGGTGACAAATCATTATATTTCTGAACAAATAGATGTGCTACAAAAACACTTCTAGCAGGAGCAGCTACAGTTTGATTAAAGGTGAAACAAAATGAAAGTGAACTCTAGCTTTTTTTGCCTCTACAATGTTTTTCTTTACTTGATCTTTAATCTTTTAGAGAGATTAAAAGAAGAAGACCAGTGCAATTTGTTTCAACAATAACAGTGTTAGTTCAGAAGGAATGCCTACAAAGATCTGCAGTGCCTGACAGCAAAAATTATTAAGGACAGTAGCAAAGATGTAGCCATGACTTTAAAACACAGAGATATAATTTAAAAATCTCATTTTGCTTACCTGTCATTGCAATTAGCAGTACACTAAATGGCTGTGATAAGTAGTCATGGTAATAAGAGACCCTTTTTTTTTAAGTCAGGATGTATTTGAAAGAAATTTTTCCAATAGTATATCCTCTCTCACTCTTCAGGGGACCCTTACTGCAACAAAATAGATATGAAAACATAATCATAAAACTTCAACATTTGCTAAGGCATTGGGTATCTATAGCATTGGACTGGAAAAAACTCTTTTGTTCTTTATCTAGCCCAGAAAACACCAGGTAACAAATTTCTGTCTTTTAAAAGATATCTATATCCTTCTAGCTATCTATATATGTATGCTAAATATAAAGTAAAATATAATGAAATTTTTTGGGGAAAAAAAAAATAAGGTGTTCAATAACTTACCTAGAAAGCAGTGAAAATCCTGTTATTTGCAGAGATATTTAAAACTAAATTGCTCAAAGCACTGGAAAAGTTTATAGTAGAGAACCATTTGGCTGGGGAAGGCAATGGACTAGATCAAGTAATAAGTCTTTCCCATCTCTAGATTCCATGATTCATATAATAAATGAAGATGACCAAATTTTTTTTTAACCAATAAAAAGAAAAACAGCATCTTTTGAAAACTCTGTCCTTCATTATTCTAGGAGATACTAAGGTTGAAAAGTCTGATACCTCCCCTAACAATTCTAAAATTGCCACAAAACAAAATCAATTATTTAGAATTAAGCATCATTTCACAAGTACTGTATCATACTTATGCTTCTAAAACATGACTCTGACACACTTACATTTGATCATGGTCCAACACAACTTGCTGTGCATGCCCAGAGCAAAGTGAAACGGCGAAGACACACAGGTGAACAAAGGGTACACAACAGGTATTTAAGCCCAAATGGAGCTGTAAATCTGCTGGTCAAGTTACAGCAATCACATCACTGACTGATCACATCAGTGAGAATTCCTGAAATGACACAGTGGCCTGGAGTCTTTCCAGCCCCACTTGGGATATTTACCAAAGTATCTAAATTTAACATTGTCACCTGGAGCTCCACCTACAGCCATTTATGAGAGAGCTGCTCTGCCATGCAATTCTGGACACCTACAACCCTAAGGAAAACAGACTGAACAGGGAGTCTCAGTTACTGATCCTTGTCCCAAAAGGGAGTGCAGTCTGAAAAATTCCTGGGAGCTCAATTTCAAATCTTCCCATGGAAATGTTAGCAGACACTGCTCTGCACGGCCCCAGCGACTCAACTATTACAGCAGAGAGCTGTGATATGCAGACCCAGCTGCTGCTTCCTCGTTTCCACAGGGAATAGAAGGGTCATATCCTGGAACCATACAGAGTTTCCTATTGGACAGAAAGAGTAATAACTGGGCTATGCACTGGCTATGCCTATCAGCTACTCTTTATTACAGTTTGGTGAGCCTTGAGTAACCTTGGGTTCCTCACAAACTCACGTCCCTCAGGATACATCCCATGCACCTTCTTGAGAGCATATACACCCCAGTCACCAAAAATAAAAATTTGAGATCCACTCCTGTGGGCTGATTCTTCCTAAACAAATTGTGAATAACTCTTACTGACAGTGGTGGCTTAATCCTGTTTCCAGAGTGATAATAGAGTTTCTTGAGCATATTGATCAATATTATATTGGATTGGAGTAAGAGAGTTAGTGGTCTTGCACTTTCTCTGTGCTTATGGAACAGTCCACAAAAGTATGTTATTACTGTCCAAAATTTTATAAATTCTTTATAAAATGGTAACATCAATATATAGCATGATACACTTGCCAAATGCGACTTTGGGGGAGGGAGGGAAGGAGGGAGAGAAGGGCAAGATATTTATGGCATGTTTCTTGCATCTGGATTGCTGAAAAGCAGAATTATATTCAAACTGCATTCAAGGGAAACTTATAATAAGAAATATATATAGAAAGCAGAAATATTTCTACCAAACCTGGGAACAATGCTCATATATTTAGATACGTTTTTTCTTTGCATGTATCAAATTCTCCAGGGACACGATTCAGCAAAATACTTCAGCATAAGATCAGCTCTGCGCACTTTAATGGGGTTATTCATGCGCTTAAAGAGAAATACAAGCTTAAGTGCTGAACTTAAGAATTACACATTGTAACAACTTTAAAATTACAGCCCTCAAATAAAACATGCCAAAATAGATTTTATAAAAATAGATCTCATAAAAATATTCCCAACTCACCAGCAACTTTCCCCTATCATCCAAAATCTGCAGTTATCCTCACCTGGTTCATTTCTAGAGAAAAGCCTCACATCTGTCTCTTTGTTATACCCAGATAAATAAACAAAATACAAATGTCCAAGACATCCTGATTTCCAGAGGAAGCACAGTAATTTTTTTTCACAGCTCATCTGTTAACTACCCTAGAGCAGAAAAGAAAGAGATTTGAAAAATATACCTAGAAAACTGCCAAGAAAGATGGTTTCTTGATCCAATAACTAAACCAAAGTGCTTCTGCAAGAGGCTATCACTCTGATCCTGACTAATAGTCAGTAGCAGCAGCATCTTCCTGGCTTCTAGGAAGGACATGACATAAAAGACACAAGTCCAACAGATGCATCACTGTAAGTGTGCTCTGGCAACACTTCACCCCACCTAGACAGAAATCCTTGTAGGAAAATCTACCGATTTTTCTCGTCTTATAGTCCCAGTTCTTTTGTCATGGATTCAGTTCGATCAGAATCCAAGCAACTCTATCTTCAAAGGAATTTGAAAACTCACAGCAAGAAATGCTTAACTCTGTAGGCAAGTTCTTAGATTAACCATGTAGCTAAGCACCAAGAATGCTCCTGCTGATTATGATTTCCTATGTGCTCCTTAAGGCACAGGCATTTTTCTTTTCTCTCCACCACAGGCATAGGATAAAAGTTTTGGTTTAAAAACATTTCTTACATTTCTCTAAAACTGAAGTAAAATCTTCCACAACTACCATCATAGTTTTCTTCTTTTCTGTCTCAGATATCACAATCAATTCTCTTGCAACACAGCTGAAGTGCAGGAAATTTAGGTCTATTTAGTATTAATGGTTTAAAAATAGAATCTCATCTCCTAGCAGATCAAAACATCTGCCAATCTGCACTACTCTTCTTCAGAGTCTAAACATAGATTTTATTAGGTTTCAGGACAGACATTAAAACAGAGTCTAAAAGGCAGAATACATTACCACATCTTTACAGTTTTTTTACTCTATGTGTAAATTCTGTTCATCAGCAGACATGACTTGGGTAGCTCCTTGTTCACAGCAAGATACCCTGCACTAGACCAAGAACATAAACATTGCAACAGAATAACTCTCTTCAGTTCTTTTTCAATTTTCGTTTTCCAATGAAGAGCAGGTTCTCCGTCAATCTAAGGTCATTGGAAGTGGGTGCTTGGTAAACTCCTCATAGGCAGCCATTATGAGGGTCCACTGACAACACTGAAAACTTTAAACAGCGTTGTTACCAAAAGAACTGGCTTCTGTGACTATATTCCTCCAGTGGGAAAATGTTCTGCCACAGGTAAGTTAGGCCTCAGAAACTGTATTTTTCAAAAAATTCAGAGTTGACTAGATACATGGGTAGAAACGCAGCGTTTGTTTGCTCGTGACATACATACACACACTGATGAGCTTGTTTTGAACACTTACCATCCCAGCTCTGCTACCAGTGCATTATTTATAACTCCAGAGCATTTCCCAATCCTTGCAGATGCCTGAAAATAAGGACGACATAAGCATAGGCAAAGAGGCAATGCCAGTAACTATGTACTAAGAGGCTCAGAAGAGTCATAATACCATTCTGGCCAATTTAAATATTCATCTTTTCCTTGTTAACATAAAGCCTCTCCATGTTCACCTTCTCAGTTAAACAGGAGGTGAAGTGGTTTACACAGCAGTGCTTTGGTGAGATTGAATCTGATTACACCTCATTTCCCAATACACAAAAGTGTGGCTTCCCAAGAGTTAATAAAAAGTGATGGTTAGAAATTACAAGAGTACTACTTCCAAAATGAACTTAAGATCAAGCACAAGAATATCTAATTACCAAATTAAAAACCTGCATTGAGAGGTATTCATTTCTCAAGCATGGATGGGTAGAAAGCCATGATTATATCTCTCATCCTTTAGCGTATGCATTTCTTACAGACCTACCTTGCACTAGTGCTTATGAAGCTGATTGCTCCTGCTTCCTTATCAAGAAACTAGGTGCCATAACATTGGGTGTATGAGTAAAAGGATAATAATACCACATGGAGGCAGAGGAACTAAAATATTGGTATTTCATTTTTTCATCCTACTGAGGATCTGTCATTCTTTAGATTGTTCTAATACGTAAGAGAGAGAGAAAACTTTTTGCAATCACAAATTTGTATGAGTCAGGTTTATACGCCTAAAAGCACTCAGGGTTTGACCTTGCATTTCTGAATTTTTAGGAGTCTCTATAGGACTCCCAAACAAAATTGTATTATATAAGTATATTGTATTATAATTGTATTATACATAAGCTGACAGACAGGGCTGATAATACTCTGGAGGACCTGGCTGATTTTCAGAAGTGTATCTCATTCTCAAATAAAATACAGAATTAAGTAAAAGATGGTCAGTCTTTGTACTTAATATTCACAGCCTTTCTAGTTTCTAGCTGTGAGAACCAGGGCTGACTGTATTCATAAAAATTTTCTCCTATCACATTAGAAGAAACCACATACAACTTTTACTTGACAGTCCAGGTTAGGACAGTGCACATTAAGCTACAGGCCACAGTAGGGTGGTGGGACTGCAGCGAAATGACACCACATTTTTTCCAGGCCTGGCAGAATTACTCTATTGCTTTTGAAGGAGCATTTGAACACGGTCTTCTCCTTGTTGTTACCTACCATGATGAGCTAATGAAGAAAACATGAAAGTCACAAATACAAGTCACATTTCTCTCCAGAAGAAGGATAATTGTTGCAGAAATAAGAAAATATTTGCATAATTCAATACTAATAATTCAAATGCCAGTAATTATTAGCCCAATAAAAATTGCCTAGGATTTCCAGACAAATCTTACCATCTGCCTGCAATAAAAATCATGAAGTGTATCTCTGCTTCAAGTGGAAGTCACACAAAGGAGATGTAAGTAGCACTTCTTCAGCAAATTAAAGAACCTTGTAAGTCAAGATAATGGGGGTATTTTCTCTAAAAAAGAGGCCCATCACCTTAGAAATTCCTGAATTTATTCTCAATATTAAGAAACAGGATCCTCTCAAAAGTTGTGTGGCTCCATAAATACTTACAGTCTCCAAACATAATATTCAACACGTGACATTGCCTAAACAAGAACAGTATGTAACAAAAAGACCCTTGAGTAAAGTAAAAAAATCCCGGTAACCAGCAAAAAGATATCATGATGCAGATAGCTTGATCACATTCCCTAACCAGTTTGCCCATGCAGACTTGGAAACCCGCAGGAAGAGGTCAGGGACTGCCCTGTGCCAGACACTAATGGTTCCAGGCAGCTTTACAATGGATCCACTGCAGGTCAAGGCTGAGCCCAACAGCCAAGTTGAAACACATCCAAGAAATACAAGAAGACATCAGCTAGAGAGAGGAGGAGGAAGAGTTAGAAAAGAGTTAGAAATGAGAGGGAACATCAAGGTGCAAGGAGAAGGAAGAGGAAGAAGTGCTCCATCACAGATACCCCTGCAGCACATGAAACACTGACTTTATACCATGCACTTGAAAGACTGAAACTACACTCACAAAATACATCTCTCTCAAAATAAAGTTGATAAGGTCTTTATGACATTGTGTTAGATGTGTCTTTTAGATGACACAGGATGAGAGCAAGCACGGAAGCTGCCATACAGTTTGGATGCTGGTGCTGTCCTAGTGTGTCCACCCTTCCATCTCTACTCCCCCTTAACAGTGCCTGTGTGAGACAGTAGGTTATGGGACTGGAAAGGCTCTCAGGATGAATCTTGAATGCTGTACATAACAGTCCACACTTTAGGCATCTGTACAGGGAACAGTTGGAAGATTTGTCCAGTCCCTCACCCTTATAATTTTGAAGGTCAATAATTTGGCACAAAATCCATGGCACAAAGAAACTAAAGTAATACTGAATGACGTCCTTTGTGCAAAACCAAAGTGCATCTGTTCTAGCTCAGAAAGGAGGAATATTGAGATTAGGGTTATTATACCAGTCTCGGCAATTTTGGATGATCTCAGGCAACACCGGCTCCATGTAAAAATGAAGCGCAATATCAAACAAGGTGGGAGAAGGAAGAGGCCAGGGAGGCTGTATGCATGAGTCAGGGCAGCAGAGTTATTAAATCAGCATTTGTAAGGCAATTTTGTATATTTGTGGTTAAGACAACTCCATGGAACCCCTGCTCCCTCCCAAGTGTCTCTAAATGCAGAAATACAGAGAGCACAAGAGGGAAAACTAGGAAAAAAATTTTAGAGGACAGAATTCACACCAGAAAACAACACAGAGGCTTTTAAAAGTTATGACATGGCTTGTTACATTAAGGTTGTATTACTTGCTGCTTGCCACGTCACAGTAGAACGAAATGGTTGAATAATCTGCCCAATGTGCCCTGCCTTGAACAGGCTTGGCTGCTTTGGCAGAAGAGTCTGTCCTCTGGTCCTGTTTTTACACCAGCACTTCTGCTATAGTCAAATAAGTAAAGGATCTTTATTTTTATGTCAGATTTATGTGGCTGCTTTCCTTTAGCAATTAGAAATTAGTTTTAAAGAAATCAATTCGAAATACTGATTATGATTTTTATGTCTGGGAGCATGTATCAGTAATAAACTGGGAGGATGTATCAGTAAATGGCATAGAATATCAATAGGGATTACAATGTTCTAAGATGTATAAAGTGGAACAAATATTTAAAAGAGGAAAGCGTAAGAAGTGAGCTTAGCAGTAAGGATTAGATTAATTACTGTGGGGTCAGTTTCCCCAGGATAGGATTTTAAACATTAGGATTCATTGTTTCAGAACACATATGACAAGGAAAAAAAAAATAAACCAACCCAGAAATTCAACTGGATAACAACAAATCTGGGATTCAGGCACTACAGTCATTTGCAAAAAGAGATTGCTGGGGTAAGAACTGAAGATGTACAGATTATATATCACAGAACATGGTGTCTCAGTTCACATGTGGACAGAAAGCATTAAAAACCTCATAGTAACTTTACCTCAATACATCAGTTTTTCACTTCTGAAGCCTCCATAATCATTTGATGCCACTGCAGAAGCCAAAAAAATTCAAGTCATATAAAGTCAAAGTAGCCGTTGCTGAGTTCTCTTCTTGACAATGATGGAGTCCTCACTTCAGATCTACATGCAAGGATGGTTTGAAATTACACTATCCCAAAGAACCCATAAGCTCCTGTTTTGTTTTGTTTTGCATAGTGCATTTTGGCATAATTTATTCCACAACAATGTGACTTAAATTCTTTTGCAATTCTAATGCAGTTATTAATGCAGCAGTTGACCAGAAAAATACCTACAAGTAGTCTAGAAAAGAGCAAGGAGACAATTAGTCTGAATTGCTAGCAAGAGAAAAGCACTAGAAACAATCTTTTGTAAAATTCTCTTTCCTCAAGGCTGTGCACATTTAGACTACAAACCCAATTATGGAAAAATACTGCACAATACTTACAGTGAAGTTTCCAGGTATGGGGAATTCTTTGCTGATATTTTACTACATCATCTTCTTTTTTTTCACCTACTGAATTAGTTAATGCACTGAAGTATTCTTTGATACTGCAGAAGAATTTCCCAACTTTAAAAACTTGCTCAAACTTATCAGCCAAACTAAAATCAGAAGAGATAAGCTTTGATTAATTATGGCAACAGTTTACAGACAATGAGCAAGTAAAATCTTCTTCCCCTTCCCCTACATTCAATTGCTACCACAAACTACATGAAATGTCCTGATGAGGGAGGCAATGAAGAAAAATTCAACTCAAGGGTGTTCAACATCCTACCAAGAAAAAACTCCCACTGATTTCAACAGGCTTTAAACAACATTAAAATAATTTTGTTTCCCTCTGCCCCTCTGCTCTTTGCTGTTTCCACACATCTTTTCCTGATGCTGTAATAGCAGCTGGTGTTACAGCAAACAGCAGAATGCCTCTTTCCTATATTCTGCTCTCCCCTCTCACTTCAACAAAATTCACCTTAATTGCAACTAAGCAGTGAGAGATCTCATATACTTAAAAATAATATAGCTTTCACTCCGCTCCCCAGAGGTTGGTTTTACGCTCCAGCTCGTTCCCTGAGCAGCTTTGCTGTTCCAACAAAACATTTTAATAGGACCCACTATCTACATCTAGGTACCTAGCATTTACATGTTAAACATCACTCTTCAGATGGGCCATTTAGTGATGTCCCTGAAGAAAATGGCCTTTTTTAAAACTTAATTTTTGTTTTGTTGATCATCCCCAGGGCCGTACTTTCCATCTTACCAGAAGGAATAAAATGAAAGTTTTGCAAAAACACTCGAGTGCAGCATCTGCCAAGAACAACCAAATTCTGGTTAAGGTGCTTGCAAACACTACGGATGACAAAACATGTTTCAAGATAGGTACTTCAGCGGACCACAGGTTTTAAATGTTGCACAGCACTTACGTATGTGAGTGAGAAAATACACACGTAGAACGTTGAGTATGGCATTTTTTTATTTATTTAAAGAAAGGCCCAGTGTGTGCCTCTCCCTCAGTTTTTTTAACAAGGGATGAGATTTTAGCAGGGCTGGCACCAGCTCAGCAGGTGGAAAAGCCCCATTTCTTCACAAGAAGTAAAGGCAGGTTAATGCCAAATATTATGGTGGCAGAAAACTATGTCAGGGCTGGCAAGGGAGTGCAGAAAGCAAGTCAGCGCATGCGGACTGGAGTGATTTTTACCACTGTACAGGTCATGGGAAAGGCAAATTAAGCAGGATAATTAAGACAGAAGAAGCAGAGGAGCAATGTCAACACGTGTTTAAACTATTGGAAAGGAAGAGGAGGAATCACCAATAGGACACTGTAAGGTTTGAGTTTCTCCTGTTATTGAATTAAATGCCAGATGAAGGCCTTGTCTAAAAACACCAGTTGTGCAATTTCTACTCAAATCAATTATAAACCTCATTATAGCTACACAGGTGCAAAACTCTTTCCAGACCATCTTGTACCACTGCTTAAGTGATTTACACATATCCACAAAGGGTCACAGCTGCTGAATTAAACCCATTTTACAATTATAGTAAACTCGTGTAATTTTTTTTATATGGAGGCTGATAGATGGTGATTTTTTTAAGTGTATTAAACTTCAGGTTCCCAAAGATAATTTCAGGCAATAGTGTTACGTTTTCTCTCATTTGAACATTTTTAAACAATGACCATCTGAGCACATAGCTGAAATCAAGCATCATCCACCACATCAAATTATGCTCGGCTGTGCTACTTTAATATTCTTCAGTTCAGGAAGTATTGTACCAATAATTTCTAAAGCCACCCTCAAAACATCTTAATACCAAGCTTAAAAACTTGTTCAGCTGCAGGAGCACAAAGTTGGAGAGACTGTTTAAGAGACTTGTTTATTCACTTCAAAACTGAACTGCTCTTCAAATAGCTTTCTAAACTAAGGTGTCTATTCTTGTTAATAAACACTGCTGAATTGTTGCTAATGAAGTTTGGTGAGAAACATGAACCATGAGTTTGTACTTCTGATTAATAATTGATTTCCTGGATGTGTCCATGTGCAGCTTTTTCTGCAGCAATTTTACTTGTCATTCTTTCAGCAGTACTGACACGTGGTAGCTCTGTTGAGGAATGAGGAGTTCTCATTTAACATTTTCCTATATGAAACTCCACAGCTTTCAAGCTTTTCTAGTTTGTACAACCATAATATGAATTCTGCATTTGGCATTATCCCCTGAATAATTCCATTATTAAGGAAGCTTGGAAATGAAAGATTTTTTTCTTTCCTTAAGGCATTTGGCCATTATTTTACATGCTCAGAATAGGAAACTGATTTCCTATACACAAAACTGTTCATAATCACTATGCAAAGTCAACTCCTCAGTCACTAATGTGGACATTGTTGCAAGGTTTTGTGTTCAAAGAATGCACCACCACACACAGTGGAACAAATCAAACCAAATTACCTTGAAACAAATCAAAGAACATAAGAGAATGGGGGGGAAGTAAAAATAAAGTAAAATAACATAAGATAAAATAAAAAGAGAGAAATGGAAAATGTCTTTCTCTATCAAGCCATTAGTGCGGGTTGAATGCAGTTTCCAGTGGGCACATTTTGCATCTCCTCTACAGAAATGTTCTTTCCATTGCTGTCATGGCAATATAGTACCAAACCCACTGAATTCTTCCATCTACCTCTAGGAGTCTCTTAATTTCCATCTATGTGCATTTGTTTGATCGATTTTATTATAAGACTATTAAGCCTTATTTCAATTCAAACAATATATTTACAGAAACATTAATAAAAGCTTTTCCTAGAACTGTGCTTTTTCTGCCACTAAATTTCACTGCCCAAGCTCTGAGATATTCAAGAGTACAGCCTTTTGAACAGTTTGAAAATGAATAGGCAACAATATCATTTGTTACCAATGACAAAGAAACACTTTACCATTAGTCAGCATTCAAATAAATCACATTGTCTGGGCTTGTCTATGCTCAAAAAATTGTCTGATCTAACTCTGACAGTACAGTCAAAATGATATAACCTACCCTGTTGCAAGTAAAAGTTACAGCACTGAAATTTAAAGTAAACACCATATAACCTTATCCACACCATGATCTGCAATAATTTTTATATAAATCAGATTCCAAATCAGGGAAAGTTAACATTGGTAGTAAATTATATATAAAAAAAGCTCTGATATACACATTTTTTCCCCAGCTAATATGAATCATCGGTCCTTTTTGGCTCCTTAACATCTAGAAAAATGGTCGGGGAGGGAAGAAAATACAAAGGTATTCTCTCAGCGTACGACACTGCCATTTGAAACAGCTCCTCTGCTGCATCGTTAAGCCTGAACTGCTGTTACCAAAAACAGGATGCCAACTGAGAGAATGGAAATTCAGAAAAGTAGACCAGGATGGAGCCTGTTGTAAAATCAGCCACTACCTTTTAGAAAACATTTGAGAGTTGAAAATTTCTGCTCGCATTTGCTCTGCGTTCATAAGCCAATTAAAAAAAATCCTTCACTTGAAATGCCAGTTGGTCAGCTCATTAAAAAAGCCTCTTTAACAACACTAGAGAAGGGGCAAATGTCTAACTTAGTCTATCCTGAACATATTATTGGCCTATTTAAACAAGAATAAGAAAGAATACAGTACTTTAAAAGCAACAACAAACAAACCACAACCAACACAAACAAAAAATCTCGCACCAAACAAAAAACTTAGCCTTTTAAAACCCAGATTCAGCAAAACTGAACCTCCAAATCTTCCGGAAGTTTTCCTAAGCCTCATTCTAAAAGAGTGTGTGAAATGGAGTCCTTTAAGAGCAACAGTGTATCAAAGTACTCGGATCAAAACATATTCACACAGCTGACAATAAGAGTTACTCTGTTTGCAAATACAGTGACCAAGTCACAGCTGTTGGCTAATGCAGGGATTGAGGAAAATAGCTACATTCTCTGCAGATTGCTGAACAGAGCTTTCCACTAAAGGAACAACTTCAATGGAGGGCTGCATATAGCTCAGGGGTCTATAGCACAGGAGTGACATGGACCTGTTGGAATGAGTCCAGAGGAGGGCCACGGGAATAATCAGGGGGCTGGCCACCTCTGCTATGGAGACAGGCTCAGAGAGTTGGGGCTTTTCAGCCTGGAGAAGTCTCCAGGGAGACCTCAGAGCACCTTCCTGTACCTAAAGGGGCCCTAGAAGAGAGGTGGAGAGGGAGTTCTTACAAGGGCAGGTAGTGACAGGACAAGGGGGAATTGCTTTAAACTGGGAGGGAATAGGTCTAGACTGGATGTTAGGAAGAAATTCTTTACTGTGAGGGTGGTGAGGCACTGGAACAGGTTGTCCAGAGATGTTGTGGATGCCCCATCCCTGGAAGTGTTCAAGGCAAGGCTGGATGGGGCTTTGAGTAACTTGGTCTAGTGGAAGATGCCTCTGTAAGGGGGTTGGAATTAGATGATCTTTAAGGTCACTTCCAACCCAAACCAGTCTATGATTCTATAATAGAAAGGTTTCCACCGTGCATAAAAAGAAACATACTGTTTTCTTCCTCTGCCAAACAAAATAAAACTAGAGACAACAGGAAGGACTAATTTGTATCGTATTAGTCAACTAAGGCCCAGTATAGCCCCGATCCGTATCAGTGAAACTGAACTGCAAGTCTTCAGGACTTGTGGCTCTTGGAAGAGCCACATATGTGCATCAAAGGGAATGCCCAGACCTCAGACAACAAATGCCAAGCTATTTAATTTCAAAACTGAAGCCCTACATAAAAGCCACAAAACATGCTGTCCCTGTGACCAGTGCAAAAAGCCATGTACTCTTTTATTCTGCCTGTGCTTAGTATCATACTTTTTCTAAAAGCAGGCTGTCCCCTGCCATCTCAGGGTAGGAAAAAGGCCAGCACGACCACTCAAACAGCATTGACTGTGCAATTTCGGAAGCCTTCAGTTTTCTTCAGCTTCTCCTCATAAACACAGGTTTCACAAAATATTTGAAGAAGTTACAAGGCTCTGAAATAGCATTTCAATGGGAAATACTCCTAAAAGACAATGAAAAAAAAAAAACAACCAACTAATCCCACCCCCTCAAAAAAAGCCAAGGTTTCCATTTGCTGATCTCTGCACCTGACTGAGGTGGTAGAGTCATCATCCCTGGAGGTGTTTAAGGAAAGACTGGATGTGACTCTTAGTGCCATGGTCGAATTGACATGGTGGTGTACGGCCATACGTTGGACTCGATGACCTCAAAGGTCTCTTCCAACCTGACTGATGCTGTAAAAGAGCTCCCAGCCGAGGCAAGCGTCACACGCAGGGCTCTCCCTGACCTTGCCCCCAACTACTCCTTTCAACTGCATGAGGACGAAGCTCTCCCACATCCTTCAGCGCAGCCAACGCAGTTTCCACCGGGACAAAGAAACATTCCTAACAAACGCAGTTACCGCCACACGCTCAGGAACTCGCCGCGCCCCCGCAATGCGGACTACAACTCCCGGCATGCTCCGCACCGCGCCGCCCCAGAGCACGCCGGGAGTGGCGCCACCCGCCGGCCCACACTCACCGCAGCGCCCTGGCACGGCGCCGGGGAGG